>OY856409.1:845535113-846097613 GCA_963693085.1 Alisma plantago-aquatica
GTCTCCACATCATAAACATCCCGATATGAAGGTTACTTCCATGGAAAACTGGTCTTGAACCCACTTGGGTCACCACACAATCCTTGGTCACCTCCTCTGGGTCTGTAGGGTGCCGACACTTTTGGGATCATCCCTCTTCCCTTATGCATCCATAGAGTGCCCTCCTCATCTTCCCTTTGGGTCCCATGAGTTCATGAAGGTGATCAATCTCCTAACCATTGCCCTCAGACAATGATAGTTGTTACCTCCCGACCCCATGGTCATGTGCAACTAGGGAATTAGGCAACTCCTACTCCCGTCGGTCTTATCCTTACCTAACCCTAGGATAGACCTAGAATCCAAACATAGCACACATCCAACTTGAAACCTTACCTAAGTCTTCATCATCTCTCTCAGCATTCGTGGTTTGACTTACATCCTTTCATAGGGATCATGGCAACCTACTTGCCTTAGTCAGACCCCATCCCCATGCACTTAGAGATGATTATCTATGGGTCTACATGTTTGTTCTCATACTATGTACTCTCCACTTAGCTTCTCAATATCCTATTAGACCTCTTAAGGTTACCTCAAACCTAACAAAAGATGATGCATACCCTACAGAAGGGTCCTTCCCCAGGATGGGAGGAAAACTATCTATTGATAACAGCAAAGGTCACTAACGTCCTCCCATCTAGGGTTTACATAATCTTGTGTATGCTTAGTCCTATCAAGCTACTATGGCATGTAGCTAACAAGAAGACCACCCACTAAACATGCCAGGTCTCCATGATAGGTCATATCTGTTCTTATTCCTCAACAAATGTGTAAGGAGTTCATCAAACATATTCCTTAATCTAAGGGGTTTCCTTTCCCCCCCAAACATGCGGAGTGACATGCTCGAATCTATAGAAACTCAAATCTCATCATGATCATCAAGTGCACCAGGTACTACTACTTCCCCTCTTATGCTTAGGAACCCTAGGTTCACTTCTTATGCAACAGGTGTCCAACTTCATGCTCAACTTTTTAACAACGAACCAAACATGTACGAGGTATAGCATGCACTTCCTACTATCCTTCCACTTGAACAAAACCTCAGAGTCAAGTCCTTCTTAAGGACAACCAACTAGGTACAAGGCCTCACAACTTGTTACTGAACCTCCTCAGGGTCTAAGGAACTCTTCTTCCTATACCACAAAGGTAGGCATTTATAACATCTGTACATTGGTACCAACATGCCTGACTTCTCATGGTTCCTTATATCTCGGAGTCTAAGCTTCCAACCTTATTTCTTGGGTCTTGCTCTCCCTCTCTAGAGATTACCCTACAACTGACCTTACCACTGGAGGTTATCTCTCTAAGAAGGTGGATCAAGCTCACCTACATGGGTGAAATGTATGATCAACCTATTTTCTCTCAAGGTTACCCATAGCTCTTTATGCTTATCTCATAAGCTATCCATCATGCCCTTTAGGCCTGGGTTTTAAACCTACTGCTAGTACTATTAATGTACTGTAGGTGCATACTATGCCATGCTCATATAAGCCCATAGCGTTTCTATAGGTTCTTCACTAACCTCATCAATGAAAGAGTTATCCTTCACTCTAACTTGCACGACCCTTCCCAAAGTTGGGTCGCCAAAGGTACTAGGTCAGCCAACCTCACATGGATCATACTATCATAGGTATCCAAAACCAAAAGCATGTCAATCCACACACATGGTCTACCATGACATCTCAATCATCATGCGATCTCTCTCTCTAACCACCACTTAGGGTTAGGGTTAGCATCATCCTCAGAGGATGTGCCAGGTCTCTACCTATAATGAAGGTCTCTGCCTCTAAGACCAACTCTCTACTCATCCTCCAGACAAGAAGGTCTAGCCTCAGGTCTCTCCTGAGGTCATGACAACACATGTCATATGACCTAAGCATGCAACTATTCTTTAGTTTACGCTTAAACTATTAAGATTATGTCCATGACATCTTATTTACATGCTTTTAATTAATTTGGTGAGGGATTCCTTAACCTTATTATACATACCCTAACTTCAAGAGGGTGAGGAAGAGAGAGAGAAACCCTAAACCTTGGAATCTTAACAAAATTAGGATTGAGAAGGGACGAAAATAGATGAGAGAGTCCTAAAGGTATCTTATTCGAGTCAAATCCTAAGACATTGGCAAGGCAGTCACACAGTTCTAGGAGTCCTCATATTCTAACTAGCAGTGCGGAGGAAAATATTTCCAGCCCCCAGACATGATCCTTTTCTAGACACCTCTGGCTTTTGGAAAATCCTCTAATAACTCCCTCAATTCTATGGAATTTGTAAAATTTAATAATTACTAAAGATTAAATGAGGAACCAATGCTCTGATACCAAATTAATGACCCCGCCATCCAATATCCCCCAACTAAGGGAGACCAAGAGGTCAGAGCCATTATCCTAATTTTCTGAATCAATGGTTCGACAAATAATCAATAATAATTATTAAATTCTACCAAGACTATACTGAAAGCGGGTAGAGCCGTTTCAAGCAGAGGTCTCTCTCTCTCTAGGGTTTAGCTCTCGCCTCTCTCTAGTTTCCCGGCAGCTTCCACTGGGGGGAGGGAGCACCTTCCTTGGTGCTTTCCTCCCCCTAGCCCTCAAACAGCCTGTCGTGACCTTTTGTAGGTTGCAGTGATTCCCAGAGAAAGAGCCCAAAGCTAGCGTGATATGTCCTCTCCACCAGGGTTCACCCGCTCGACATCATGGAATGAAGAGAAGTTGATGTTATGCATGATTCAAGGATGGTTTGAGAGGTGGCTATTCGATGAAGGTCGACTCTTCTCTATTCAAGTGTGATGGAAGAAGTAGAGCCGCTTCCACCGTCTCTTCCGCGCACGATGCCGCTCCTTCGATGCTGACGGATTTCGGGCTTCTTACCTGTCTTCCTCCACATCTGTTCCTCTCTGCTCCGATATGCATCTAGGTTTACCTAGGGAGTCAGTGACCCCCTGAAGCAGCTGGATTTGATTAATGATCTGGGCAATGGGTGGAATCCCTTTCTCCTTCATCTACTCGTGCTTTGGGCGGGTTACTTGGTGACCACGGTGATCAAGACCTTCACAGGACGGCTTGGGTTTACGCCCTTCCTGCCCTGCTGGCGGCGTTCCTCTGCTGATCGGTGGCTTTGGGTCACTCCATAGGGGGTCTCTGGTTCAGGGGTTGAGGCGACCTCAAAGTGTTCAATGAGGTGACCACGGGCAGGTTGTTGTCTGCCTTATGTGGAGTTGGGCCTGGGGGGGATTGTATCCTTGTCTCTTCCCTTCTTTGGTCCCTCCTGCTAAACACCTTCAAGGTATTTGTAGTTTTGCTGTCAGTTGTTCCAAGCCTCTGCTTGAACATCTGAATGTCATCTAGGAATCATCTGGGTTGATCCAAGTCCACCTGACCTTCCTACTGAGCAGGGAATCCATCCTTGAGGTAGATTGTGATCTGGTTGTGTCACAATATTTGGTGTCTACTGGTTGATGAAGAGGGCTAGTAACCTGCCTGTTCCTCACATTTTATGAGATGTTTCAAATGCCAGTGCTGGGATAGGTGGTTGCTTTCTCGCCAAGGACATCATCTAATGGACAACTTATGGAAGGGTGCATCTTGCTTTGCAGTCTACATCTTGGAAGCATTTCATCTTGTGAAAGAACACAGATTCTCTCGCCTTCTTTTAGATGCTGGCTTCTTCTTCTTGACTTAATCAGATTCCAGACTTCCAGGATGACCCAATTTGAAGGTGGAGTTAATGCTAGTGATGTGTTGGTTGTCTTCCGGTGTCTGTTTTGCATCTAGTAGTCTGAGTCTGTATCTTATTAGAGATTTGGTTTCATGTTTTCTTTTTTTGGGGTCCTAGGACCCTTCTTAGTTTTCGGATGTTTTATCCCTGTAGTTTAGGGGCGCAGTTGTTGTACCTGAAGTTTTGGTTTTTAATAGCAACAAGATTTTTTACCGACCAAAAAAAAGACTATACTGAAAGCTGGAATAAAATAAAACTTTGCATACCTTTTTAAAATCTAGGATATCTAACTTTTATCCACATGAAATCTATTCTAACTAATCCTCCTTGCACTTTATTTCTTATTTTCACAATATGCCACTTTACTATTTGTCCTTTTCAAAGTTGTACCTAAAATGCCAAAAAATGAAACGTCAGTCAACATAAATGAATATGACAATATGTGGGGACAACTTAAATTGTGCAACTATGGTAACAATGTAAGCAACCAAATATCATTTAACAATCAAGGTTACATTTTAAGCAATACTACTCAATCCATACATATCCCCTATCTCTGGGTTGTCCCTACAGTGGACTTGGATACTACCTCTCCCATATGGTAGATCCTTACCCCCATGGTTCTACCTCACAAGTAGCCATTACTTAGGGTTTTGGAGTCGCATGGCCCTACCCAAAGGGAGCCCGATCTCTGACTCATGGTGACTTGATGGACCTACCCCATAGGTAGCCATGTACTAAGTCAACCAATGACCTAATGGACCTACCCCATAGGTAGCCATGTACTAGGTCAATCTATCAAGCTACATAGGGGACTAGGATCTCAGCTAGTAGGCATATATCTTTGGTTATAGTCATATCCACATTATAGTATGCATGAATTAAATTCATCCAACAGTTTAATTCAAGCCACCGATGAAAACTTCAGCAATCCTCGGAAAACTAGTTCGAGATATTCATAAGCATAACCACATACCTGATCCAGAGGTAACTTGATGTCCAAGAAATAATAATCAAGACAATCAAACAAGAAATCAACAATATCCTAAAATTAATGCATAACATCCAAGTGTCATTATTTTATCCAAAACATTCTCAAGAACGACTTGGATTCCACCTTAGGATTTCTAGGCATTGTTTTTTTCATGCATATTTTGTGTGAATGTGCTTCATTCTAGGGGAGGACCCTCACTTACTCTCACTAGTGTCTTTCTAGTCACAAGGAAAGAGAATTCATGCTATAAACATTTTTGTGATACTTTGCCTCCCTTGGTATGACTTAGAAAGGGATTGGTCCATTTCTAAGAAAGGTTTGGATGGTTGTCACATTCTTCCTTCTCCATGAGGAAACATTCCTTCCCTCAGTTCTAACCTGCACCATGGGTGTGTACATATCCAATGAGTCCACAAAGGCCCTGGTAATCTTGCACATATTGCAAGGATAAAGGGTTGTCATCATTCTAGAATTAAACCCAGTCTCGTCGGTAAAACTAGACATGAAGATCAAGATGCATTCCCCTTACTCATCTTATAAGATTCTATTGATGGTTTCTACCTTGATGGAGTTTCTGTTGAACTTTGGCTAGTTCTTATTCCTCTTTGGTGGTCTCTAAGAAAATCACTTTAGTTTTTGGTTGTTTCACCCTATAAGGAGATAATCAATAGTGGTTCTTTTGTGAGGTGATATCTTGATTATTCGCTCAAGAAAAAGCCACCTCATTATAATCCCAAACACATGTGTTTGATATTATCCAAAAATCTTGTCCCCTTGTTCACGTTGCCTTCAAACTGATGCTATCTTTGGGTTGAAATGTTCTAGGTGACAAGAGGTGGGAAAACTGATTTGTGAGGAAGCCTCCCAAGAACAATGTGCTCACCTGCACTCAATACCTATGGAGTATCATCTCTTGAAGCATCACAAGGCCTCAAGAGTTCCAAGAACTCATCCACTTTCCCCCATAAAAACCATTTTAGGCCCCTTTCAACAGAAGATGATTTTCAAGGAACCATTTATTTCCTTGAGTCCACTCCTAATAGCTACAACCAAAGGCGAGTGGACTTGGGCATCCGTCCCTATAATGGTATATATTTTTACACACATACACACACAGAGAGAGAGAGAGAGAAACACACACACACACAGATATATATATATATATAAGAAATAATAAAACTATAACTATAACTATATATAAGACATCGAGAAAGAGACTATACCCATTTCTATTTGAAATATATCCCACAAGTATTTCATTTCATATCTTACGGTATTGAGTGTAGAGGATCTTCATTTGGCAACTAAAAATTTGATAAACACAATATATTAATATTAAAGAATTAAATAAGCTATGAAAAGGCATGTAAAGATAGGTTAAAAGTATGTAAGAGTTGCATGGCTAGAAACATTATAATAAGAAAGAAGAATAACTCAGGTGATAAAGATTAACAACATTCTTTTATACATGGTAATTTCAGCTTTCATTTTCCATTATATCGACAATAGGCCTTTGTACACTTCAAAAGGTAGGATCCTTGAGGGAAATTTGAGGATCAAAGACTATATGCACCTTGTTTGTAAGCGAGGATCCTCAAGGCCTAAGTCAATGAACTAGTCCTATATCAATCATGCCTTCTGTCCTTACCCTGAGAATATTGACTTGTATACAAGAGTTATATAATAGATATCTCAGTATTATATTCAAGGTTTATCAACATAGTATATTCAAACATGAAAGTAGTATTCATAGGAATAATAGCTCAACCAAGTAAGCAATCGATCATTCATACGAGCATGCATGCAAACAAACCACTACCATAGTAGGGTCAAGAGATTAAATGAACCTTATGAGTAGTGAGCAGTGTTCTGATCCATGAGTAAGATTTCTAAAGAAGTTCCTAGCCGAAGGGGACGATTATGTAAAAATACAAAATGTATGGTTTTTTATCAGTAGGGTTTGTTAAGATAATAAATTTTCATATCAACTGGATGTTCTCCTAAACTTATGTATCAAATAGCTCAAGTACAACCCCTTCTTATCAAACATGCATGTGATGCGTGCTAATTTAGCATCTCTTTTCACAATCTTTTAAGTCATGTCACATGGAAATTCTTATCTTTATCCACTGAAAAGAAACAAATTTCTAGTTGCTTCCTTATATCACAATCAAACTTAAATCTCACCCAAAATGTTGAATTTCTTGCAGACTCAAAACACTAGACGAGCGGTTCACCTAATCAACTAATCATCTCACCTGCTCCAGACGAGCCACTCACTCGTTCCATCTGATCGTCTCACCTAATCTAGATGTTCAACTCACCTACTTCGATCGATCGGTTGACGACAACCGTCAACCGTCGAGCCTTATCCAAACGTTCAACCTAGATGGCGCACCATTTGAAATTCAAGCGATTGTTTCAGTCCTCAAGCGGGAGTTTTCCCTCCCACACCGAGCAGGTCAAAAGTGCCACCAACTGATACATAGGGTTGCTGAGTGCTTCCCTGACTACTGTCCTTACCAAACATCCAACCGACCGATTCACCATCCAACCAATCGGTTGGCAGTACACAGCCAGTTCAAATTTGCAGCCGCCAACCCAATTTGTCTCAAACCCTAGTTGTAAAAGCCTCCTCCTTCTCCAAGGAGGGGCACTTCCTCCTCACAGGATCATCTTTTGTACTAGATATTTCCTAGCAATCATTCTTGTGTTCTTATGTTCTTGTATTCAATTCATCAATAAAGATTGGTTATTTTCAAGTTAAGTGTTTCTTTCAATTATTATTCTTTTACCTTGCTTACTATATCTAGTTTACTTCTTCTTCTCCTTCCTCTTCCATGGAATGGAGAAAGGGATTAAGAGTCGATCATTTCATTGTCTCTAGCCTAAGGAACTAATCCTTTAGTAAGTCTAGACTATGGCTAGAACTCTTCTTTCCTCTGTCTCCCTTTCCTCCACAAGCATGACTAAGTAGTTCTCTATCGATGCAAGTGGAATAGCCCCTTAGCCATTGCTTAAATAGATTAATCTTTTTCGTTGATCTATAAAAGTAATTAATTGGTTTGATCACATGTTAATCTGGATGGAAATGACCATGGAAATCCATATTTAGAACAATAGAATCAATTGCGTAGGGGTTTTGAAACAACTGTTTAACCTCCTCTTTTGGGATGATGGACTAAGAAACATGAGCAGCAGGACCAATGGGCTCATTGGATTCCATATTTTATGGATTTTTATTAATTCACATGCATTCATCATAACCTTCATTTTAAAGGATTTATCCTATTCTCGCCTAGGCTAAGGTGGTGAAAACCCCTAAAGCCTTGATTATCCATCTTTTGATTTATTCTTGTGTTTGATCTACTATCTTTAAATGCTAGTCTTTCATTCATAATAGTTTACTTGTGGTAACAATCATCTCAATTTTCCCTGTGATAGGGTAAATTTATTTCTTGTTAAGTGCAATCTCATTCTTATATTTCCTTTCTTCTTTAGTGATAATCACCCAAATCCCCAAATCTTCACTTTCTGTTCTAAAGACAAAAATACCAAAAAGAAATAAAAAGTTCTTTAACATCATTGGGATTAGAGTTAACAACCTTAAAAATGTTGTTCTTTGGGATCGACCCTTTCTATACTAACCTTAATAGGAAATTAGAAAAAGGATTAAACTCTAGGATAATTATCTTAGTGATTGTAGTGCGCTTCGACGCATTAACAATTTGGCATCGTTGTCGGGGACAACATATTGTTTTCCCAAACCCCCAAAAACTTTTGAGAAACCTTTTTTTCATGGCTTTCGAGTAACATTTCGGAAGTGCTACTCCTCTTTCTACCGAGTTTCCATTATGGCAGACCTTTTTTTCTACACATGATTAACTATTTATTTTGTGCATGCGACGCCCGAACGCTGATTTTCAATCATTTGATCCTGAGATAGATAGAACTTTTCACCATCTAAACTGTCAAAATCAAATTAGGATGGATGAAGAAGAAGTTGCCCGTAGGATCAACCAATATCTTTCATCCCAAAGAGAGCACATCTTAGCTGACCAAGCAGCTACAAAAGCCACTTTATGAGCAGCCTACATGGATGAACAAGAAACCCTAGAGGTCAATAGGAGGGAATCCAAAAGCAAAAAAAATTGAAAGATTTTTCTGTTCCCAAATTTGCCTATGCCCAAGACCCAATCATGCCTTCTGACATCGTTGCCCCCAATTCGAGATCCGAACCCAATGGATCACCATGATCCTAGCAAATCCTTTCTTCGGAAACAATAGGGAAAGTTGCAAAGATCATCTTCAATGGTTCATTGACCTTTGCTCTTTGAACAAACTCCCAGGCATCTTTGAAGGTTCATTCACCTTAGATTGTTCAAGTACTCTCTCTAGCTAAGCTAGTAGCTGGTAAAACACCATGGATAGTGAAGAACATGTCACAACTTGGGAAGTTCTACAAAATTAGTTTCTTGAGAAATTTTATCCCCCTTCTCTCACCTATGAACTCAGGGGACAAATCACTTACTTTACTCTGTCCCCAGGAGAATCCCTAGGAGAAGCTTGGAAAAGGTTCAAAGACTTACTTAGGAAGTGCCCTCATCATGACATCTCTCAAGACCAACTCATAGATATCTTTTATCGTGGTGTTGATGATGATACTAAATTATTTTGTTGATTCCTCATCTGAAGGAAATTTTATGCACCAAACTCAGACATGACGTGTACTCAAGAATGAAAAATCCCATTTTTTAGTTATTTTATAAATTATATGTTACACATTCCAAATAACATCAATACATGATACATAAAACAACAATCCTTCTTTGTGATGATAACAATATCATAAAACCCAAGTTATAAAGGGTAATACATAGATTGACATGAACTATATTATGTTTTTATGTGCATTGTATTTGTTTTTTTTTTCTCTTTTTCTGTTAATTGGTCCTAAATTCATTGGTTCCTTCCTTCTTTCCTATCTCTCAGCTAAATTATTGACAACATTAATTTTCTCTTTCCTCCTTCCTTTCTTCATTCATTCTCATTTGTTTCCTCTAGAGTTCAGAGTATATATTTTCATACCTTTTTCTAACTTCTATTCTCTCTACTCTATCCTCTCACATTATTATGTTTAACTTTTTCTATTTTTGTTCTTCTCTTTTCTTCATTGGATAGTCGATTCATTCCACTTCCTGTTTCCTTAGTCAGATCCAAGAATCCATATGGATAAAGATATAAAGTATAAATATATTTTATGTCAAGTGGTTAGAATTTATTTTTATATATAATAATCACAATAAATGGGAAGAAACCTATACATAACTCATAGTTGTGTTAATATACTAAGAGATTGAGTAATTCAGAGAATTGTTGAAAAATCATGAAATAATTAAACACGTAGACATGGAGGAAGCCAACTGCAAAACTAATAAGATATGCATGATTTATACAAAGTAAGTGTTCTGGTGGAGATTTAGTTCGAGATTTTTCTAGACATTTTGTTGTTACTACAAAACTTTTTTTTAATGAGGGCATACTGTCTGAAACAAAAAATTACATGGGGTTATAGAGATGTATATATGGTTTTATGATTAGTATAGTTTTATTATTATAGTCTAAGACTTGAATTTAAGGATTTATAGAGGGAGTTAAGTGTCATGAGTATCCGTAAGGTCTGAGCCACACTTGAGATTCAAGGCTTCACGTTCTTTCAACATCCCAAGTTGTCTTACCGACAACATCTTGAAATGGTATTCTCAGAAGAAGAATTTGACCTAGAGAGTGGCGGCCACTACCCTTATGGTCAACATGGTGTCTACGATCTCTTGGAGCATAGCAGCACCCATGACGACATGGTGGAAACTATGGCACTGTGGTCTGATCGACTAACCCTAGCAGAGTACCTAATATATATATATATGGGCCCATCTTTATTTCCCGCGCGGGTAGCTACCCGCCCACCCTTCCCATCATATTTTTTCAAAAAAAAAATTTCGCAATTGTAGAGGACTATTTTGTCTAGCTCTCCAAAAACTTTTGGCCAAAAATAATGTCATTTGCCCCTCCAAAATCAAAAAACTCGTCCTTGTATATATCTGCTGTATATTTTGTACAGAGTTACTTTTTTGGCTAGCAGAGTTACTTTTTTGGCCACCATAGTTACTTTTTTGACAGCAGAGTTACTTTTTTGGCTAGGAGAGTTACTTTTTTGGCTGCAGGGTAGCGAAAATCCAAGTTACCCGCACGGGCAACGAATGAACGCCCTATATATATATATATATATATATATATATATATATATATATATATATATATATATATATATATATATATATGTATGTATATATGTATATATATATGTATAGATATTTATTTATTTATTTATTTATGTATATATATTTATATGTGTATATATATGGGTGCTCATTCAATACCTAAGCCGGTAGTTTGGAATTTGCTATCCATCAGTCAAAAAAGTAACTATTTGGTCAAAAAAATAACTATGTGAATAAAAAGGTAACTATGTTGATAGAAAAGTAACCATACAACTAAAAAAGTAAATATGGAAAAAATACACAGTAAATAAATATATTTTTTATTTTTGAATCTATTTTTGCAAATGTAACTATCAAAGCATGTTGTTGTAAAGTAACTCTCTACATGTTAAAAGTAAGAAACTGCAAAAAAAGCAACCAAAATAGGAGGCTAGCTACCCGTGCGGGTCTTAAATGTGTGCCCTATATATATATATATATATATATATATATATATATATATATATATATATATATATATATATATATATAGAGAGAGAGAGAGAGAGAGAGAGAGAGAGAGAGTCAGGCTAGAATACACTCGAGTGTACGGATCGCACGAATACACTCAAGTGTGTTTGCATATCAAGACTATTTTTTGCAAAATGTAAACCATTGATCTTCACCGTCATACTATAACTAGGCTACATACAAATTTTGAGCTCATTTGGATGAGTCTAAGTCACTCATCCAAGGGAAACAAAATCGACGCGCGAAACTAATCTGAAATGCATAATTTTTGCAGTCTTCATAACATGAGCTATACATATCCAAATGTGCTCAAATTTTGCATATGAGTTGTTCACAAGATGTTTAAGAAGATCAACGGATTAGATTTTCAAAAAAAATATTGCATCATGAAAAACTACTTCAGTGTATTCCGCTCCGGATACACTCGAGTGTATTCTAGCCTGACTCTATATATATATATACATACATATATATAGTATATATATATATATATATATATATATATATAATATACTTATATATATGTCTATGTATATGTGTATATATGTGTTTATATATAATATATATATATTTACACACACAACACACACACATATATATACACACACATATACTAATATATGTAAATGGATATATATATATATATATATATATATATATATATATATATCCATATATGTAAATATTTACATACATATATATATATGTATGTAAATGTATATATATATGTATTTACATATATATGTACACATTTATATATATGTAAATGTATGTATATATATATGTATCCATTTATTTATATATACATATACATATTTATACATTTACATATATATATGTGTGTGTGTATTTATATAAATGTATACATATGTTTATATATATACTTACATATATATACATATATGTATACATATTTATATACATACTTATATATATATATTTACATGTATATATACATTTACTTGTATATATATATATATATCTGTGTGTGTGTGTGTATACACACATTTTCACACACACACACATATATATTTATATATATCACTTGTTTCTTTTATTTTGGAAAGTTAGCTTTTCAGAGTATCCCTTCTTTCCTATTTCAAAAAAGAAAAGAAAAATCTTTCAAAGACAGTTGCAACCAAATTACGAAACCCATACCCTTTTAATATGTATATTGTTCCGAAATACATGTTTTTGGTCACATTTATTCTGTTCAATCATATCCTTCTTCTCGATTTTTTTTTGTTTGGATCATTACATATTAACTAATTTATATAATTTTTGGTGGTATTTGTTTCCATTGAAGATGTTGAGAACATACTTGTTTGTCTTAGTTGTCAATGCAATCCATCCTAGAGACTGAAGCCAAAAAATCATTATCAAGTCGTGTAATGGAAACCTGAAACACCTATTTTGTATAAACGGTAGACATATATGCATATGGGAGGTATCTCCTTGCAATGACAATCATTCAGGATGTGTCCTTCCATTTTTTGTTTACCACTATTACATCTTTGGGATATCTTTCCTTCAACTTTAATGGTTGGTTTGGTTCTTACGGTGAATGCAAAATACCCCAAAGGTTGAGCAATAGACAGACACGTGATTTATCAAGTATAAGGAAAAATCATTCACCTCCTCAAAGGTGTGATGTTTTTTTTCTAAGACAAGTGGTAGGAGATTATGAGCTTAGTGGTCATTATGCTCAACTAATGCTCATCAATAAGTGTGTAAGAGAAATGTTTGAGGAAACTAAACTTTAGTACATAGTCAACTAGAAATAATGTACCTCTCCCACATGTCCATGATCTATCTTACCTTTTCCTTCCTTGATGATTGGGGTAAAAATTGAGTGTAAGACATGGTTCTGAAATTCCCTCAAGATATGAGAATATTTTAGTGGGTTCCTTGTTGCATGATAGTTTTCCTACAAATACTTGGCTTCTAGATTGAACATGTGTGTTGTGAAGTATACCTTTAAATAGAGAAGAAGATGAATAGAAATAAATAAATTATATTCTTAAGGAAGGGTAATGATCTGATCAATTTTAGGGATCTATGGTTTTCTCCATGTTCTTTAGCAAAGTCTAGGATTACAATGATGTTGTAGCTAGTTAGGTTGATATTGGTTGCTAAGCCATGTGGATATCAAGAAAACGCCATAATAAACCCATTCCAACTGGTACCTTGGGAATCTTTGCCAAGGTTTCCTGAAGCTCTTTTCCAAATGAATTAGCTGGAGGTGGTGGTTTTTTTGGGGGGAAACATGGAATTTTCCAGAGATGATAGCCATGTTAAGGGGATCAAGTGTAGGGGTTGTCAAGACCAATTGATGCTCTTGAATGCACAGTGGGGTGAAGGGGTGAGGCATCTGATGCCTCTCATACATGGTAAGGAGGAAGACTAATTTGAAGGTAAACTAGAGTTTCAACATGCACGGCCCCTAAAAAATTTTATAAACTATATATAACAGATTATGGAAAATAAGGGTTAGTCTTTGCTCAATGATCTTTAATTATCAAAAAACAGGGCTTTCACAATTCATTAATAATTAAAAAAATAGTTGAGACATACAAAATTAACATATATAAAACCAAGATTGCCTTGATACTCAGATCTTATGATTGTACAATTGAGTTTAATTAAATACTTGGATTAGGTAAGCATAAAAATCAATGTTGGTTACTTTCATAGCCCACTCTATATTATGACACACATTTAGTTATAATAGTAGCAATTCATATACTAAATGAATTAACATTATGGACTTTTTTCATTCCTTAAAGAACTTTTCTATAGTCATGTTCATCCTAGAAATTATGCAAAATCAAAAGGACTAATTTTCTTAATGTGTCTGACACAACTAGTATAATATTCTCATAATGTGTAAACCCCTAGATATTAATATATAATTTATATGTAAGTAACACCGAGGATGTTTAATAAAACTCGTATGTTTGGAAATGATTTGATTTCAATGATATTGCATAGTGTAAAACTTACCAATAAAATCTACTATATTCTTGTCAAAATTGCCTCTCTAAATTAAAAATAAGATAGTTATACTTTAAATAGACAAGCAACATATGACACACTTTTATTTTGTGTTTGACACCATATTAATCTCACAATTTGTCTTATCTTAAATTCATTTTATTCTATATACCAAAATTGTTAAATTGAATTATAGATACATGTTGACCGTCTTATGATTTTGTATTGTTAGCCGATACTTTTTCATGCTAATTCTTTTGTCAAATTTGTAGGTTACACACCATCGAATGGTCACTTAATAACCTCTAACTATTTATTCCAACTTTTGTCATTTTGCTTCTAGTTTTCTTATTGAGTTAAATTTTTATTTTATTACTAGCCTTTATTTTCTCAATGTTGGCAAAGTGTATGATTACTAGGGATGTAAATCAACAATAATTTCACAAAAAGCATTTACCTTTATAGTACTCAAAAATGATATTTTGATATTCATCACAATATTTGATCAAACAATGTCTTGTTTCCATGATGACTTATCGAGCATTATAAAAATTTGTTAAAATTATATTTTTTTCCCAAGTTTCGTTATAACTTATCATATATGTTGTACAAGTGTGCTTTGACGGTTGTTAGTATTTTCATTTAATGGGATATTCTCTATAGATAGTCATCGTATATTTTTTGTCTTCTGCTTGACACTAACCACCCACAATCATTATGCATACTAAAGAGTGTCTCTTCTGCATTATCCAAGAATTAGAACCACCCTTCCTTCATAACCAACAGGTCCAACACAATTACATTCATCCTGTAGCGCTCAACATTTATCCACCTCCTAGCATGCATCCAGTAAACATAATTGGTCCAACACATCAATGGAAATGATGGTGCACTTATTGTTGAAGTTTCTTAAATTTGGTGCCCTCACTATCCTATATTCCCAACTTATTTGTCACCTTCTTACCAGTTTCCTTCTCTATCATGCCTATGATTTGTTTGCTTGACATGCAACTTTTCTTTCACATAATTTTGTTAAGGAATACTAAACTAGTGATTGAGAGAAGGGATGTAGGCTGGAAAGTGAGTCTGTCAAAGGTAGCATGAGTATATAGAGTGGAAGATATGGTGATAAAATGTGATGTTTGTAACTTAAATTGTTCATATTTAGTATATGTAAGATGAAGGGAGGAAAAGGGCATGAGGAAGAAAGATAAAAAATCTAGGAAAATAGCTATTTCTAACAAACTATTTGAGAGGAGGAATATACAAAAAGTAGTTTCTTAGATATCTACTTTTGGGTTATTTCTAACACATGGAACATTTGACTTTTGGGTTGCACATCGCTACAATGCTAAGACATGAAAAATATGCATTTACCATTTTACTCATTATCATTATAGTCTTCTATATTTAGAAGTTAACTCGTATCATTCATTAGAAACCAAAAGAAAAAATTATTGCATAACAAGCTCCACTATATGAGCTAGATCAAGAAATTATTTCTTCAATTTTCTTTAGGATAGAAATTGTTTACCATAAATATCATGTTTAAGCATACTTTTATGTAACCAGAAGGAACATAACCCATTAGATAACTTACAACAATATCATGGTAAACTACATTACATATAAGATATTTTTATGGTTAACACCAATATATGAAAAATGTGCAAATCGTTTGTTACATTTTTTCTTAATTAGTTTTCTATCATTCATATTCATCTTTAGAAGTCTTAGATGAGGAATCTATTGAATACATTTCTTTTGTAGATATCCTTATTAAATGTCACTAGATAAAAAGTTACTAAAATGTGAAAGACCCACAAAAAATGAGTGTAATTGCACGCATGTGTGGAGATAGGGTGAGCACAACATTTTTTTCCATAACCATAGAAGAAATTGTAAGTATAACATGTTCAAAATGAATGGGTAAGGCATTAAAAGAAAGTATTGATTTAATCATATAATTCGAGTGCCTTTTGTGATGAGAGTCAATTAAATAATATTAATTCTATTGAAAATGAAGTTATGTTTTTGTTATACATATTTTAGAATCTATTAGTCCATTGCAATGATTCTTTCTTGCAATGTTCAACACCAACACATTTTTCCTTAAAATACATGAGATATAGTATCCATTTAAAAACATGATTCTGACATTCAAACACATACAAAACTTTTGCAAAATGTAGAAATTAGAAGCACAGTCATTAACAATTTTGTGAAATACATTGTTCTACCTGGTGTTTTACTTCTACGGGACATATGAGTGAACTTAAGGGAATAATAAAAAATGGATGTTTTGATGGACAATATTGTATGTATGTACAATTGTACAATTTTTTTATTGACCATATTCGTATTTAGATATTCTTATTATTTTTTAGTGAGTTAAACAATTTTTCTACTACATAGTTTATGTTTTTATCTAAATCAATTGAAACTTTTTTCGTTCATTTCCCTCAAAAAGTCACATGGCCATATTTGTGATGCCCAAACCTGAACTGATGCACAAATATTCTCCGAGTTCAAGTAAGCTAAACTTCAAAACCTAAAAAAAAAAAGACAAATCAATTTTAAGTGACATCATTCAACCACAAGTACAATGAATATCTCAACTACAATCTTCCAGCAAGATTCATATGAACAAGTAACAAGATAGGGATATTATATTGTATATTACCAAGCATTTTTTATTTCAGGTTGGGCATAAAACCAAACTTGTCTGTAGAAACAAACCAAAATTAACTAACATAAAAGTTCATTTAGTGTTTGGAGGGTGAACAATCTGGTTTGGTTTCAATAATTTTCAAAACAATCAACACTTTGGTTCGGTTTTAGGACGTTGTTAACAAAACCAAACTAAAACAATACATATATAATTATACTATGCTAATTACTCAATTTAACTTATCTATATACTTGGAATTTTTTGTTTGCTGTATAACTTATGTTAGAGAAATGAGGGTTTCAAATATAAACAAATTAAACATCTATGTATAATATGTGTGTGCTGATTTGAAGTTATTGGCTCTATGTCTTCATATAGTTTATGCATACGTTCTTACATGATCTTGAGATAATTTATGTTATCTAAAAGAAATTCTATCATGTTGGATGGATTTATAAATGTGGTGTAAAAATCTATAGTTTCATTAAAATGTAATAAGAATAGTTGACTTTTTAAGTAACAAACCAAAACCAATCTACATACTAATAGTTTCCTTGAGTTTGCTTTTGGACTAGTTAATTTTCTTGTTCAAATGAAATGTTTCACAAACCATTATGTATAGTTTGGTATATTTTTATTGTTAAACATAACCAAATCAATGTATGACCAACACAATGTTCATTGTTTTTCAAGTGTAACCTAAGTCACCATATGTTTAAATATGATTCACTATATATATACACTATGCATGCTCATCAATTACATCAACTACAACTAAAACTAAAGAAAAGATACATTATCATGTAAGATATCTTGCTTAGGACCTAAGTTAAATATGACGGTTCTAGACACCAACAAACAAATATCCCCATGTTCTGTTCATTTTCGGCTCAAGGAACATGAGCCCTCAATGGGAAACGCCTAAGGTAGATGTTGAGAACCTAATAAAAGTGGAAAGCCATGAGAGTGAGACTAGACTACCAATGGTAAAAAATGTATCTACTCAAAAAATTGATGCATGTAGGTTTTACTATTTAAAGACATATAGATGGTTATAATATGTAAAATATTATATGTTAGGTATTAGAATGTATGAAGAAAGTATACAATAAATCAACAAAGTAACTACACTAGTAATGCTACACATGTTGATTATAATTTTTATTATTAAGCCATCAATACTTTTTAATGCATTATAAAAACTATGTTTGGTGAATTGAAGTCTCCTATCCCACTATAGAGGATCTTAGGATTATTCAAACTCCTTAAATTTTACCCATCATGGTGGGTGTGAGTAAAAAGGTAGGGTTGCATCATCGTGTGACCAACATTATTGTCAAATAAATGTTGATTACTTAGGTCAGAACTCCTATCATATCACACTGGTAGTACTTCAATATAACAACTGTTCACATATTTTTATTTACATTAACATGAATACAATATAAAAATGGGATATTTCCTATACCTCACTCAAACATAATGAGTGAATTCTTAGATTCAAAGGGACCTTGTCATATATATGGTTTCCCAATAGACTGTACATAGTCAACAATATTTCCCTCTGAGTAACTTCTTACAAATACTGGATTACTACATAGATATCCATTTTGCTTTTCCAATTTTTGAACACACGGTAAGTTATATGGTTACAAGTAAATTACATAATTAGTGTCTTAGTGGTTGATTATTCTGATTTCTTATGTTTGTTGTATAAAAGGTAATCATCTAGAAATCATATAAAGAATTAAACATTCAATCATTAGATGCAAATAAACCATAATTTATGTCCAGGATGCAGATTAATAGGCAACATTTCCCATATGTAGGCGTAGATAAAACATATCATTATTAAAGCTAAAGTCAACTCGTAAAAAAAGACCATAGGTAGTAATAGTAATGAATCATTCTGGAAAGTTTCACTAAATACAACATCTTATGAGCTCAATATGATAAAAATAGAAAAAAATAGTTGTATTTCCATTTTAGTGATATTCACATATAATGTTTGTATTTTTTAGTTGTATAGAAGTAAAAGTATATTATTATATTTGAATAAAAAATTATGATACAAAAGAATTTGATTTCAATATTTAGTTTTATTGACAAAACCACCAAAAAATCACATGTTAGTTCATATACAAGAATTTATGGCGACTAGGTGTTTATGTCTAGAAATTGCATCTCAAAGATTACTACATTAATGAAAAATATCACTCCTTAGGGGTAGAAAAATCTCCATAATGTACTAGGATGAAATCTTTGTCCAAATATATAATTTTGAAATTCTAAAAAATAATTCTTGCATTCACTAGCTCCAACTTGGCCAATGAATAAGAAAAAGAGAGATTTTAGGTAGATAAGTATGTTTTATACTATGGAAAACATATAATCTCAACCATGAATGTGTAGAAGATAGTAGTAAGTATATATAGGAGAATAAAAGAAGAAGCTTACAAGGAAGGAAGGGTACTCGGGAGTACCAGAAAACCTAGAAATAATACCAATCGTTGCGGAGCGCGACGATGCTACACCGAAGAACTCCATCTCATGTGGTACATGATGGAGGGCAAGGTGATCAACGCGGTGCACTTTCTGCTGAGCCGGACAATGATTTATAGCTTGGATCTCAAGAATCTTGAAGAATAACTAATAGGGAAAGAGGTTTCTACCAAGAATCTCCTTCCTTCAGATTGAGAGCATCCTCTAGATTTGAAAATTTTCTATATAAATAGTTGGGTTTATATTTAAATTACAAAATAATTGAATATTGCATCATTTATTACATATGCCAACTCAGTTCAATCTGATCCAGTTTGCTTTGACCTGATGTAGCTAGATTTGACCCCTAAATATAATCAAAGTTCCTCAAAGCAACCTCCTTCAAGTACTTCACCAACCCTCATCAACCAAAATCAGTATGCTTCAAGATGAAGTAGATCTCATTGACCTAGTTTGGACAACATCGACTAGCTATAATATTGAAGCGTCTTGGCAGGATACAAATTGAGCCATTCATGTTGGTTTAGGCAAACCAAATCTAGTGAACTCTTCATGAAGCACATTATACTTATCAATTCCCACTGCATTGATCAATCATATATATGAAACAAGCCCATAATGTGCCTTTTTCGGTAAACAACATTGAAAGCTTTATTGAACAAAATTTTACCATAGCTTATCCCCTTTATATAAAATGTGTGTATAAGTTATTACACGTCATCATTTTTATTATTTTTTAATTCGTACAAATGTAGAGTAATTAACATAATTACTACACAAAAATTGACTAATGAAAGGAAATGATGATGATCTCCAACTCTGCCCTCCTCATATGATTTTGTCTCTAAATCAGAAAAAAATTGATAAAACACATCTCCTCCTTTCCCTCTCATGAGGCTTCTTCTAAATTGTAGTGATTCCACAACACCTTGATGAAGAATGTCTCCTACTTCCTAAATTTTTTTATCCTTCTATCAAGGATCCGATATATCCCTTCCCCTTACATGATATCCACTTACAATTGAACTACAAATGGTTGTAACATCTATTTTATATATGTATGACACTTACATAACAATCATGCATACTACTAAAAATAGGAAGATTATTTAATCTATGTGACACTCTAACATCATGTTATCTGGTAGGACAAGAAATCAAGTACTAGAAGAAATCTCACTATTTTTTCCACATGTCAAGACTCAAGGTGAAACCTTTAGATAAACTTGGTCTCCAACCATTAACACAAGTAGTCAATATCTATTATCAACATAAGGATTATGTACATCATGTGTTGCTAAATTCTTCCTAATGATCTATGTCTATATAAGAAAAAGATGAGTTATGTCTATTATCAGACCATCATAACAGAAATATGCAACTCATATCCTACAAAGCTTCATATGCTTCCATTCTATATAACTTTGATATATGCTATTTTAGTATAACTCTATTAAACCTAGGTGTTGTATGGAACTCCCTTTTCATTAGCATAAATACCAACCATTATAGATAATCTCTACGTCAAAGAAAAAACACCAAGTTTTTGACAAACACAATCGAAACAATATACAAGAACACATGTATGTTTATGTTCTCATTTTCTCAAAAATTATGTAAACAAATCCACACAAAATATATATATGCGTGGTCATCTACTTCAGGTTCCATTAAACAATTTCTATAAATCATGTATTGTTCAATTTATATTACATTACATGTACATACAAGAACAACATTTTATTACATCCCAATTCAGGAAAAGAGAGACTATAGGTTCGATCCAATGTAAACAATTATAGTCACATCTTTTTTCCGTAACCACTCCACTAGATGTCATTATTCCTAAAATGATTTGGAATAGTCATATGAGGCTCCTAGAGAGCCCCAGTGAGTGAAATTTCCCACTCAATTAAGTTACATGCATCATAATCAAATTTTGTATTGAACTTAAAATAAACTTATATATATTTATAAGTCTATTAGATAATAATAAAAATTTGTTACATATTTTAAATGATAATCATATAATTAATCATAAAAGCATTCGTTCTAGTAAGATCCCAACCTTTTAACCATATGTCAGAGCATATATATTAGCATATTAGAAAATGCTAATTATTTAAGAACTAATATCATGAATTACAAGATTCATAATTTCAATATCAAACAGTTATGATTTCAAGAATAATAACACCATCTTTGTTACATCCCACTAGTCAGGCCAAGTCAAACTAGGGACATGTCATTTAGTTCTAAAATCAGACTCCACAATAGGAAACATTTACCAAAAGAAATGATTTAAGTAACAACAAAATGCCCATCATCAACACGAGTTGATATCAAACACAACACAAATCTCATGTCAGGGTTTACTCATAGCTCAACATTTACCAATCAGTTCACATTAAGAAAATACAATAAGACAACAATTTATCTTTTTTGTTGGTCTCCCAAAGCATCTTTCCCATTTTTGAATTTTTGAAAAGAAAATTGTACAAGGAAGAAAGAACAAAACTAAGAGAAATCATGAGATAAAATAGATAAACATGTCAACCAGACTAGAGTATCCACACCAAACTTGATGGTTTGAAAGAAAAAAAATATTTCTCTACCCTGAAGATCCTTCGATTTCTCTCTTTGTAGATCTCAAGAATTGTAATTAGACAACATAGGTTACACTTCCCTTCTTTGAGGAGAGATACTGCAAGGATATAGTTAGTTATAATTGGGGTATAACCATTGTCTATATCTTGTGATCAGGTTTCTTGGGATAAGCAACAATTGATGAAGATATGCTTCATGTCTTCATCAACAACTCTGCATAGTTCACATCTAGATGCAAGATTAATACCATAGTTTTTAGTATGATCTTGAGTGAGGACCTTGTTCAACATAACTCTCCAATCTATGAATTTGCATCTATTAGGTGTCATTCAATTCCACTGAATCATACCAGATGACTTTAGAATTCTTGTCTCGTAATAAATCACACAAATTTGTAATTCTCATAAGATGTTCATTTTCAAATTGAATGGTAAAAGGAATTTTACACGAAGGATCATAAAAGGGTTTTAAGAAATCAAAAACCATGTAGTAGTGTCTTGATTTGTTGGATATCTAATCCCCATCATTAACCAGACAATCAAGTTTAGATAATATATGCTTACTAAGTTTAAGAATCTCTCTTTTATATAATAATTCATCAATAAAATGCCCATTTGGTATCTATGGGTAACTCCAAATAAATTTGAAGATACCAGTACTAACAGAGACAATGGGGAGGAATTGGTCCCTAAAATAAATCATGTGTTTTCACATCAAATAAACATTATGTATTGATTTTAGCCTCCAGATAGAATCACGTTTGTGGTATCTAACATGTATAAATCATACCTAGAGAGTGTCCTTCTTGTGAGGTACATTCGATGTGTTTTAGGCCTAACATGCTTTGACAAAATCACTATGGTTTGATAACATTTTTTCATGAAACCTTGTCTTGGAGTTTAAGAGAGAAGCCCCTACTTTCAAAATTTCAATGCACTTTGTCCTCCTCTTTTGAAATTGGAATATGACAAGGAAACAATGAAACCCAATAAAAATAGAGAGAGGCAAGTGTGGATTTTTATAATCCCAATCCTTCTAGTATAATAAAGATGGTGTGCTTTCCATACTTCTAGTATTGATTTAGTTTTGTCAATGATTGGGGGCACATGACTTTGGGTCAACTAAAATGTAAATAGGGGTAACCTGAGATACTTCATAGGTAGAATCCATATCTTAATATTAAACTTTGTTTGATAAGATCAACATCTAACAATTGGCTGTAGAAGATAGTATTTTTCTCATTACCAATTTCCATCCCATAAATTAAATTTAAGTCTCTTAATTTGATGTTTAGAGCATCAGTAGATATCTCATTATCCATTGAGAAAATGAGCTCATCCAAAAAGAGGACCAAAAACAAAAAAAGTCATTTAATACTTTGATGGTTGATATGTTATCATTATTTTAACCATGATTAAGAGCATTGGAAATACCTACATAGAAATTCACAAAAATTAAGGGTGTAATGGGTCCCCTTGTCTAATCCCCCTACTGGACTTGTAGTGAGTACCAGGAATTCCAAATGATGAGGAATTATATACTCATAGTATTCAGAATTTCATTCAACCAATGGTTACAATAGTGAGGAAAATACGTAAAAGCTAAAATTATTTTAGATTGTTTTAGTATACTAAATCATAAAGACTTCATGAAGTTCATTTTGAGCCACTTCTTGGGTTTGTTGCTTCTTATCACATTGTTAGTCATTCCTTTGACAAGGATAGTAGAATTAGAGATAGACTTGCCTTTATGAATGTGAAGTTTTCTTGTAATAAACATAAAATGATCGTATATAGAACATTAAAGTGGTGGAACCAATCCATGACAAAAGATGTATTCTTTAGTTTTAGAATAAAAGTAATGTGTGTTCTATTAACTTTCATTAGAGATGGCCTCTAGAGAAGAAATTTGATCATTTTTGTTTAAATATCTGTTAGTAGTGAGCCAACACACTTTATGAAAGTGGAAGTTGAAACCATGTGGGCCTGATACTTTTTCACTATTTTCATATCATACAATTTTCTTGTTTTCTTCTTTGGTAATTAAGCACAAAGGCAAAAAAACTAATCCTTACTTTGAGTGATTATAGACAACTTTATATTCCATAGACTGGATGAGTATTTAATTGATAAAAGAGTTCCTTATAATACTCAATCATATGTCTATCTATAATTTCTTCATCATTACAAATTACACCACTAATAATCATGCTTCTAATATAATTCTTGATCTTCTTTATTATAATATAGGAATAGAAAAAACTAGAGTTTATGTCTCCATGTTTTAACCATCAAACCCTAGATTTTTGCATAATAACGGATTATTATACTTCATATGAAACAAAGCTTCTTTTTTTGTTTGTAAATTTTAAAAAGATTAAGATGAATAGGATTATTATCAAATATTATTTTGGGGATAAAAGCCTAAACTTCTATGGTTTTCTTGTCACAAAGTTTACCAAACACATGTTTGTTTCAATTATGGAGAGCCAGTTTGACACTCTTAAGCTTTTTGTAAAATTTTGACATTCCCCTGCTTTCTTAACACCTTCTGAAAAACAAGAATAAGAATTCTATGCAGTTACATATTTCAATGGAGTTTTCCTTTTGTGAATCTACTCATGAAGATGAATAGAAACAATTTTGTGATCACAATGTATGGATTGGAGAACAAAATGTCAAAGTCAAGGGAAATTATTAAAGAAGTTGATGTTCTAATAAACACTATAAATATTGGACTTGACAAGTTTTGAAACTTCTTGTATATTATCTGATGTGCAAAGGGATCTAGAGATATTCATTTCAAAAAGTTTTTCATTATAAATAAACTCATTAAGAGAGACATAGATATTTAATAGGGTTCAGACATACCAAAATGGTCACATGAGAATATGACATAATTACATCACCTACCAGGAGCCTAGGTGAATCACCAAAATATTGGTGATATCATAAATATGAGGCCAAAGAATATTCTTTTTGCATTCAACATTATGAACATTAATTGTTCCTAGGAAGAAGGGTTCATGAGGTATAGATATATGACAATGGATAGATTTCTCATCTTCAAGAGCCATATCAACTTGAATCTCATCTCTCATCAAATCTACAAAAACCCTTCCCAAAGGAGGGGAGGCATGATTTGAAGTCTATTTAGAAGAGGATCATTTGTTTTTCATGTCTTTTTTGAACTTTATTTCCCTTATTTAGTTTCAGGAATAAAATTTTTTTAGAAAAATTATTCAATGTTCTAATTTCAAGATTTATTTATCCCATAGAGTTTCCAAGATAGAGTGGTATTGGGGTTCAACCATTAGGAGATAGAGTTGAAGACTTGTTAGTTGCATCAATAGTACCTTCATTCAAGTATTGTTTAGAATGATGAAAATCTAAGGCTTTGATACTATTTGGAAAGACATAAATGTGACATCCTTCTGTTGACGAACATGAGAAATTTTTCTTAGAAAGGATCTTTTATTCCTTGTTTTTTGAATCCATTTCTTAACTGGAGGTCATGGTGAATTGGGTGTGTTTGGATTACTAGGACAAAGAAAACTAATAATGGAGGTAGTAGAAGTAGTAACCTCATCATTGTTTTTTAGACTAACAGTAACATGATCTTAGGCAATTAGGTAATCATTGGATCTAAATTCATCGGAAGTCATAGAATATTTTAGTTTCATTACTATTTTTATCAGTCTATACTTGTTTGGTGCATCGATTGTAATGAGTCTAATGTATACTCCTTGTCGATTCCCATAGGTACCATGGGATTTACAATAGGAAGGAAACCATTGATACTAAATTCTTAAATTGTCCTTAATTCATTCATAGTAGGTTAGATTCATTTCATTTAGAAAAGTAGATGAAGTAGGAACAAGAATATCAATTCTTACAAATTGAACTCTTTAATTGTATAGTTATACAGTCTAGTCACAACAATTCCAAATTAAGTATCCATCATACTAAAAAATTGTTGACTTTGTGGATATGCCACACTCATATTTGATGATACAAATATTTCCCAAATTATATTACTAACATGTGCATTAAGTATTTTTGGTGATCAAGAAACTAAGTCAAGATCAAGTTACATACCTTACAAATATATATATATGTATATATATATATATATATATATTTGGATACTTACAAATCAATATTTACCATGTATTTATGTATTGTTGTGCTTTTGTACAACTTGATAGACATGATGCAAGGACAAGTGATGATGATCTTCTTCCACAAAGTTCATGGCAAAGTTGTATTGGGTGGAGAGGATACTCAACCCAATGATAGGGCTTAATCTGGATTGATGGCAATATGAAGTATAGGGACTAAGCACTTTTTGAGAAGATGGCTAGTATGCTCAATTGTATGTCAATGTATGTGTAATTGTTTCTCAATGGATGTCTCTAAGTGTCCTAAGACCACTACTATTTAGAGGAATGGTTTACAACTAGCTTGGATATCTTAGGGAGAGTCTAGAGTGTTATGGGTGGTCAACTAGATGTTTGAACGAAGTTAATTAAGGTGAAATGACTACTTTGATCATAATAAAAACTAGTTTTAGAAATTTCTTCGGTCGACAATTTTTTCAACCGAATGGTTACTTGGTTGACAAGTTTTGTGACCGAGCCAAAGTTGGATCCATCAAGGACTGTTGGTAGTTCTCCAGTACTGAGGTTACTAATCACATCGTCCCCTAATACTTCAAGACTGGTGAAGGCTTTCGTGAAGACCTACTCTGATACCAAATGAAAGATATAGATGGGGGTGAATACAGTTTTAAAAATTCCTCATCCCATAGTTCCAATGGAAGGTCATAACTGCCTTGTTCTCATGTATTATTTTGAACCATTGGGCGAAAAAAACCAAAACAGAAGAGCATGCCAACGTTCATTCCTTGCCTTGGTGATTGACTGACACTAGACGATTACCTTCTTCATTCGGATATGTTTCCTATGTATCATGAGATAATATCGATAAATACCATGATTTTGTTGATTCTTGTAACATCCCTGACCTGGGTTATGAATTAACCCTAGGTGTTTTGCTTAATTATGTAATTAGATACTTTTGGTTATCTTTTGGTATGTAATTAAAGCTCCTGAGGAACATATATTTCCATTTTTTTTCCTTTTTGAACAATGTTTTGTAATACAGGGACCTATGTGCAAATTACCCAATTAGAGGGGTTAACTTGAAAATTTCATATGTTAAGATGTTCCTTTGGTGTTGGTACATCATAAGGATGAATATGATGAAGTATGATGGATTCTCCAAGCTTGGACACCAAGGTGCAGCTTGTGGAGCAATCCTTGTACTTAAAACCCTAGTTTTGGGATAAAGTGCAATTTACCCAAAACATGGGGTACAACATGTAAAATACACCTTCTATAATATATTTTATGACTCTTAACATCATATAGAGTAAAAGGATGAGAAGAACACTTCATTTGAATAATCAGATAAGAAGGATAATTCTTGAAAATACAATAATCAAGTTGTATGCAAAAAGACCCTTCTATATGTGCAACTTAGCAAGAAGTTGGCTTTCTTTACCTCTAGACCTTGGGATTAAGATGAGTTTTTCTTGAGTATGGAAGGGAGAAATGTGGCTTAGAAGAATGGAGGGACCTAGTTGAGAATAAGAGAAATAGTTATCTTTATCTTGGAAATACCCCCTAAGGTATATAGTCATATTTCCTTTGCAACCAAAGGATCGTTTCCTCTTTCTCCTCACTTATCTTCTGCTGAAACTGACTAAGGAGAGAGCTCTGGAGCAAGGGAGTACGGCCAACCAGTTCTAGGTAATATTTGACCATCATCTTGCTCGGATTCATGGAGGAAGTCATGTTGCAAGGTTGGTTCTAAGATCTTTCTTCTTAGTTCTCCTTTCTAGCCATCCTTTCCAACCAAATCTTGGAGAAACGACCTTGGACGACCTGTGGAGCTCAAGACACCATTAAATCTTGGAAGCTTGGAGCTCTAGGACTGACTTTAAGGCGGGTTTTATAACTCTAAACCCTTAAACTTTGTTATACATCTTCTTTCTATGCAATAGTTGCTTGATCTTCCTTCTTCCACTCTTCTACGAATTCTTGCAAACAAAACCATGAAGAAACCGACCCTGATCTGAGGTAGAAGAAGAGAGGGCGTGAATACCTATGTTGCTTTACCAAACAGTCTCTCACCTTTGGTCTAAATGGTTTGCAAAACCGTTTGGAACCAAACAGTTTCAAAACTGTTTGGATTCATGCGGTTTGCAAGACCGTTTAGATTCAAACAGTCTCCAAGACCGTTTGGGAGGTTTGACCAGGCGTTGACCGTTTGAGGGTCTGTTGGACACATTATGAATTAATCACCTATAAATTATCATTATCTAATTGCAAATAAATCTCAAGTTGAAGGCACTTTAATCACCGAAACCCTAATCGGGTTCATTTGCTGATTTCAAGGACCAATCATGTTGAAGTTTGGGTTGAGTGGACCAAACGGTTTCAAAACCATTTGGTAATCACCCAAACGGTCTCAAGACCGTTTGGTGATCACCCAAGACCATTTGGAGGTATAGGGTTAAGAGAATTTGATCAATTGAAGGTCCAATCATAATAAGTTGTTGAAATAATCCAAGTGCTGAATTGGTGACCTAATTAGGGTTCAACCCTTAACAAATTGACTTAGTTTTTTATGAGACTTTGGGAAAACGGTCTCAATACCGTTTGGAGGATGTCCAAATGATCCCAAGACCGTTTGGGGTCAGGTCATGGCCCAATTGGGTGATGAATCAATGGGTTCAACTTCAATTAAACTCATGTTGATGGATATTGATGGTTGATCGATTTCAAACCCTAATCCAATTGGTCTTAACCTTAATTGATGACCAATTGAGGATCAATTGAGTGTCAAAGTGGTTAAGGATTAACCCAATTAGCTCAATGGATAAGCGGCTAACAAGTATGAGATCGATTGAAGGGTTCAACATTGAAAACCCTAATCAATTACAAGTGTTGATGCACTTTTTAGGTCCATGCGGTTTTGAGATGATTGGACCAAATGGTCTCAAGACCGTTTAAATCCAAACGGTCTCAAGACTGTTTGGGGGCAAACGGTCTCAAGATCGTTTGGGGCCAAATGGTTTCAAAACCGTTTGGACTCATGCGGTTTCCAAACCATTTAGACTTATGCGGTTTCAAGACTGATTTGCTCAAAAGGTTTCAAAGTCAAACTTGGCTAAATGGTCAACGTGATCAAACAGTTTCAAGACCGTTTAAGGGAAAATGGTCTTGAGTGTGATCTTGTCCATGTGGTCTCGAAGGTCAAAGGTACCAAACGGTCAACCCTTCCATGCGGTTTCAAAACCGTTTGGAGGTTGAAAGTTCAAAACCGTTTGGGGTCTTTTAAGGTCAAGATTGCTTAATGATTTAAAGGCTTAGATGGCTAGACTTATGTTAATCAAAGTTAATCAAAGTTGACTTGACCTAACCTAATCTAGAGTGATGTAAACATCATCTATTAGTGAGAGGAGAGAGAAGGCTCCTAATATGAATGAAAGTCAAGTATATTACCTTCAATATGAATGAATGCACATGATTACGGTATGATCCTCTATAGTGAGATCATAGAAACCCTAATTATGATAATTGATGAATCTTAACCTAATTTGAAGACATCAATGATAATAACCTTCATACATGATGATGCTATGAGCTCAATTCACTATGAAGTGAATAGTAAACCCTAATTCTAGGGTAATAACATGTAATGTGAATAGTAAACCCTAATTGAGGGTGATGTGATGAAATGTACGATAAACCCTAATTCCAAGTTATGCTTTTAAGCATGAATCTTCATGATTGAAGTATGAGATGAGGAATCATTATTCCTAATCATAATGAAAGGGATTGGATAACCCTAATTGATATAAATAAGGGAACCTAGCCTCAGTGAAGGCATGATGGTACAACCCTTGATTTGAAAGGTTATTTCTACTTTATAAATTGCTGATTTGGAGATGAATTGTTTATTATTATCAACTGAATTAACCATGCAGGTTCTTATTAAGAATTGATATCCAAATGATAACTGATGTGAGTTAAACTTGATACATTTAGTATTCTTCTTTTATAGCAGTGTTTTAATAGTTAATGATTGAAAACATGCTTGATGTTAAAAGAATGTTGAAATGTACCTAAATATTCAAGTATAATCATACCATGTAGAGCCCTGATCATAGATCCATCATTGTTAGAAGCCAAATGATGGTGAAACACGTTTTCCTAAGGGAACTCCTGGATCACATACTTTTGAGTATGTGGGGGATTATGGACGTGAATATCCTTACGTCCTAGTGTAGGAATTGATGAAAGATGTACTTTAGTCCACCAACCCTTCACTATATGTTTATGTCGGGATGATGTACCACTAATCTCCCGAGGGAACCCTTAATGCCGCATCGATGAGAGATAAATAAGAGATCTTTCGATGACGAAGAGAGTATAGAACGCCACTGTGACTTTGATAGCGAAGTTGCCAGAATACCCTGGAAAGCTATCTTAGAAGAGACACGAGATGTCCTGCATGTTAATCCTTACAATGACTGAGGAATATGAGGTCATAAGAATCCAGCTCTTTTGATGACCTATGTATGATACCGATGCGACTTAGTAGTAATCGGTTGGAGTATGAGCGGTATACCTCATCTCCGCAGGGCATAATAATGTTTGTAAAACATAATTAACCGCGTAGCATAACTGCTAGGGTTGATCTATGAGAAACAATGATTAATGTTACATTGTTTGTAAATGTTCTAAATCAAGTAACCAGTATGCATGTCTTCATATTCCTTATTAAAGTGGATGCTTAAGTAGAAGTTGCTTTACTTATTATCAAACCTGTTGATGAATGATTTAAGTCACTTTGTTTATGTTATTCTTTAATTGCTATAACAAAGCTTCTGGCAGAGAGTTATAACTCTCGCTGGGACAATTATTTAAAATTATCTCACCCCCGTAGATTTCAACTTTTTAGGTGGACGTCGAGGACGAAGGAACCAATCTGAGGGTGAGCAGTACCAGCAGCAGCAACACCAGGGGTAGTAGTGAATCTCAGGTGGAGATACTGACTGTCGAGTCATGTAGTTAGTATTTCTTATGTCGTCTCTGTACTCTCAGGTCCTAGGAGTTAGTAGATCTGAGGTTTTTGGCTTTAAGCCTCGAGATTTTGTTGTATCTTGCCTTGTACAGATAACATGGCAATGGATGTATGTAATCACTCGAGAGGTGATTTCACAGAGATGTAATGCTAAGACATGATGTAAACAATTTATCTTGTTTTCTTATAAAACGGTTTTATGATTTAAAGATCTTTTCTTTAAAAGTTTTAATTTCTAGTGATTTTTCATAATTCCGCTGCTAATTGAACGCTTCAGTTGCATTTACCTCGTGATTTATAGTTTGAACCCCACAATTATGTGGTATCAGAGCTCTAGGTTCGCCGAGTCTATAGAGACGTAGGACTTAGGATGTCGAGTCTATTCTTAGTGTCTTCCAGTATATCTAATAGTGTCTTCTGCTCCTCAGGAGAAGAAGATAAGTTAAGGATGTCTGGACCACATGAGGAGTATGTGGCAGAGAGTAGTGTCGCTGCACCCTGAGAAGGTGCAAGGAACGCGGAGATAGAACAACTTGTACCTGAGCCACCCCAGTTTAACCCAGCTGACATGGAGAACCCAGCTGTTCAGACCATGCTCGAGCAGTTTATGACTGCCATGACACACATCACAGATAGGATGTCCATGTCTGCGCCTAGGGCACCTTCCCAGACAGAAGGACAAGGTATTGGTAAAACATTCGAACAACTTCATCGAGTCGGAGCAACTGAGTACTTTGGAACAGCTGATCTCGCAGATGCCGATCTATGGTTGACCGAGCTCAAGAAGGCTTTTAGAATCTTGAAGATCCCTGAAGATGAGAAGGTTAGACACGTTGTCTATCTTCTCAAGGGGAGTGGTGGTCACTGGTGGACCATGGAAGAGCAGAAGAGGCCTGGTATAGAGGCTACATGGGAAGTCTTTCCTCGGGAATTTGTCAATAGATATTTCCCTGAGACATTCCTGGATGAGAAAATCTCCCAGTTCGAGAGGTTGAGGCAAGGTCTGATGAACATTAGCGAGTACAAAGCTAAGTTCATGGAGTTGTTGCGGTTCTGTCCGCACATGGCAGCTACTGAGGAAGAAAGGATTAGACAGTTTGAGAAAGGGTTGAATGTTGAGTTGACTACTCCCGTGTCTCCCCTAGAAAATCGGGAGAGTTTTGCTACCTTCGTTGAGTCAGTCCGAAGGATAGAGAGGTCCGTAGTCGAGAAGAGGCATACCCACAAGAGATATCCTCAGTTCCAGGGATCTTCATCCAGAGACTTCAAGAAGCCTAGATTTTCTGCACCTACACCACCACCACCTAGACCTAGTGCTCAGAAACAGTGGACACTGAGTAGAGGTAGAGGACGAAGCCTACTGCTACAAGGGGCTCGCAGTTCAACATCAATGTCAGTCACAGGACCACAGCAACAAGACAGAATCTGCTACATATGTAGGAAGATGGGGCATCTGATGAAAGACTGCAGAGCTAGACCAACAAGTGTAACACAACCACAGAGGCAGAATCAGCAAGGATCACAGAGGAGGCAGTTTCAAGGAGCAGCTAGAGGACGTGGACAAGCGTCCCAAGCTGGATCGTCAGCACCAAATCAACCACAGGCAACAACAAGGTTCTATGCAATGGACCCACCAGATGCAGTGATCAACCCTAGGGTTTTAGCAGGTCAGATGGAATTGTTATATTCTGATATGTCTACATCCTGTGTTGTATCTGTTTTGATTGATTCGGGTGCTACGCACTCCTTTATCACTCGAAGAGTGATTCGTAACTGCAATATGACAGTCAGTCATAGGGTAGATAGCTTGTTGCTTGAGACTCCGTTGAGAGGGTCTGTCGTGTTGCAGGAGGTATGCTCTCCCTGTATCCTCTTCTTTTCTGATCATCGCATTCAAGTGGATATTATACCACTCGAAATGCAAGGATTTGATATAATCCTTATAATGGATACCTTGGAAAGGTATAGGGTTGTCTTGTATTGTGAATCCAAGCAAGTTGTGTTTGTTGATGAAAGCGACACATGGATCTTTCAAGGAGAGAGAAAGATTCTACCCACCTGTCTTGTGTCAGCTATGGTTGCTAAGAAGCTGATGAGGCAAGGATGTTATGCATTCTTGGCCCATGTGGTAGATACTACCATGGAGATTCTGTTGAAGCTAGAACTTACACCAAAAGATTACTCTTCCAATGGAAGTCCTAATATGCACCAAAAACCCTAGGGAGTTGATGTTCTCTCTAGGTTTACCTACAACTGGTGCTAGATAAATGCTCCAACCCCACAAGAGTGTGGAAGCCTTATCATAGTACAGATTTAGGATCGAACCCAAAGGACAACGTTAAGAATCTGAGTGTCTTTTTCTTGTTTCGTATCAATCTAAGTTAATCATCTAAGACCGGAAGTTTGATTTGAGTTATTTAACCTAAAACAAGCAAAATTAAAGGCTAGAATAAAAACTAGTTTAAGGATTAAAAACTAAGATTAGCAGATGATGATGAATCACTGGGGTGATGCGGGTATTCGCCACCACTACACATGAATTGTACTTGTACAAAACATAGCAAGACTTGTAAGCAAGATACATGGATGTTGTACAAAACTGTTGTCTTATAGGACAAGAGCGATGCACACATCCTTCACGGGTTGAGTAACTCTCATTCGGTACATATCTATGTGTCAATGAAGATATGTAGTCTCCGAAGAGAAAATCTTACTCAACCTCGTGAAATGTGCATCGGAAAACTAACAAGCGAGCGATAATTACCAAATCGATTAGTATCCTTATAGACTATCCCTCTTTCGAGGATATAGCTACGAGAAACGTGAGAGTGTTGCAACGTCAGCCGTTCACGAACGAATGGTCAAGTACTTTGCACCACTCTCTCCTCAGAGTGTGTTCCTCGACCTGTCAAGGTTGCACTTTTGTACGTCATCTGATTCCATTTCATAGTACAAAAATACAACGATGGAGGTGAGTTTACTCCACTCCTTAGAAAGCATTCCTAGATACCGAAACAGATGCGCGGTGGATACACACACCAGAAACCAAAACTAAATCGGTATTCGAGTCTCAACAACGGTCATAGACAAACCACAACGAAAGACAATAGATGCATACAAGAACGCGGCCAACATTCAAGCATGTATGAAACGATTTAGTATTAAATCGGAATGATAACATCTTTTTAGTAAAAGATACAAAACACGGGCAGCGGGACTAGTCCCCGCACCCCAGTGGATGGAACTACTCGCTCCTCATAGAGGGAGCAACAAAGAAAGAGAAGAGAGAGAAAGAAAGCATCGTCGGAGCAGAAGAGTAGATCTGTGACAGCCCGGTGTAGATCGTCGCAGTCTCCGGGACTGCTCCGTCGTGGTCGATGTCGTCCGTTTCTCCGCCTCGATCTTCGGGTCAACCTCCGGAATATCAAGAGTAGGATGAGTTGGAGCTATGGTGTGAGAAATGGTGAGATGGTGATGGAACAGCCTACTAGATCTGTGCCCAGACTGGCTGCTCACCGGATCTGGACTCAGGATGGGATTCTGAGGCTGTGGATGAAGTTTGGTCGGAAACGGTGCTCGGGCAATCTGGCAGCGTTCCGGCCTGGTCCCAGTCCAGCAGCCTTGGGCCGTAGTGAGATGGGATTTCAAGACCATGCCTCTACCCTTCTATTTATAGGCTTGCCAAAATATCTTGGGCCAAGGAGTCACACCATGTGCGTGTCCTTTCATACGGTTTGGTTGCTTATACGATCTTGCTTTGTCATTCGGTTTTGAGTTTCATTCGGTTTGGGTGCTTCTGCTTCGTACGGTCCATTCGGCTTCAGCTGTCCATACGGTTTTGGCATTCGGTTTGCCTCATACGGTCTCGGCATTCGGTTTGCCTCTTACGGTCTCGCTTTGCTAGTAGCCTATACAGTTTGCTTTTCTCCGCACGGTCTTCTCTCCTCATTCGGTCTTCTCTCCTCATTCGGTTTCATCGTGCTCTCTCGGTTTCTCTGTCAATTTTTGTTTGCTTTTGCCAATTCATGCGATCTCAGCTCAGCTGCCCCTATTGCTTTCCTCGGTTTTCACGCCTTCCCGCTTTTCCTACTCATACGGTTTCACGGCACGGTCTTGCATGGGTTGCGATTCAGTCATGCATCTCACGCTTTCCAGCAGTAGTCATTCATTCGGTTTGTTGTAATGTCGTCAAACAGTGTTCGATTATGCTAATCGAATGGTCTCCTTATTCCAGCAACAAACACTTCTTCGCATGAGGTAGCTACTTTTCCCAAACGGTCTGCGTGATTGCACTTTCTAATTGGTTTGACTTTTCCAATCAGCTCACACGGTTTGCTGATTTGATAATGATTTTGCATGCATGCTTTCTTGCATGCACGTAGCTGAATTTGGATTCATTTGCTTAATGCATTTAGTTGGTATGATTCGGTCTTCACGTGAATAATGCTCATGGTCTTTGATTTGGCAGCGAGCAAACAGTCTTGCATGTCCTCATGCTCATATGGTCTTGGGACCGCATGGGCTCATACGGTCTTGAGACCGCATGGGCTCACACGGTCTTGAGACCGCATGAGATCAAATGGTCTTGAGACCGCATGGGCTCATACGGTCTTGAGACCGCATGGGCTCAAACGGTCTTGAGACCGCATGGGCTCATACGGTCTTGAGACCGCATGGGCTCATACGGTCTTGAGACCGCATGGGCTCATACGGTCTTGAGACCGCATGAGCTCATACGGTCTTGAGACCGCATGGGATCATACGGTCTTGAGACCGCATGGGATCATACGGTCTTGAGACTGCATGGGCTCATACGGTCTTGAGACCGCATGGGGTCAGGACCGTATAACGCTCAAGACCGCATGGATGAAACAAAAAGGATCAAGACCGACTAGCAGTGATCTGCAGAGGGAAAGGGGAATGTGTAAGAGAGAATGGCATCGAATAAACTAATGATTAGAACTATTTAGGCAATATTTGCAAGGAATTAGTGAAACACTCAAGGTGAACCAAAGCGAGGGTAAATCAGTCAATATGTGGAATAAAATCCTTAGAATTGGCGACTGTGCAGATGAATCTGGAGGATTCATCACCACACCGAACTTGAGCATTACTCGTCCCGAGGAACGGAGAAAAACTTAAGATAGTCGACAAACAGCTCATTCGTCTCGTAATTACCTCATCTGCAAGTAAGTGTTAGAAATTTCACGAGAGAAAAAAAAAGAAGGGGGGAAATGAGACAAAACAAAATTAGGGCAAAAACGTTGAAAATCCTTTGAATTGGTGACTGAAGGTGAATCTGGAGGATTCATCGCCACACCGAACTTAAGCGTTGCTCGTCCCGAGGGACGAAAAACTTAAAATAGTCGCCAATGCAATCGTTCATCTCAGGATTGCCTCATCCTATTGTCATATCATAATTTTGTTCATGGCTCGGATGGATACAGCATCAAAGCTTCCTTAGATCACGGAATACATCTTATGATATCCTCATTTCTGAGTTCATTTTGCTGAAGTATTTCCTTCTCATTCTCTGTCGTATCAGTCATGTTAAAGAGTTTTATGAGGCTTTGGACAGACCCACGGAATCAACAAAAAGCATATGATCTGTCACTGGTGTTGAAAGAGGAGAGAATGGGGGTATGATCAAAAAGATAAGAGTCTCTCCTTTGATTGAATCAAGACTCTTATTAATAGTTGACTCATCGAGATACTTTTGAATGATTTATGCACAACTCTGGTTGACTTAGCCTTACACCCGATTCTTTTTCTAAAGGTAACTCAGAAGTGTGTATAGGTTGGCTTAAGGCTTTTGGCTATTTTACCTCTTTGAGAGGAGGTAAGGGGTTATTTTTGGATCCTTAGGATCTCACTACCAATCACGACACATCTACCTTCATGAGGGCAGCTAATGTACCGACCGGGCGAGACCTTTATCGGTTATCCTTATTCAGGGCACAACTCTCATGTTTTTATTCACACTCTGGCTTTTATTCATTCTCACTTGGCTTAGGAGAAAGGGTATTTTTGGATTTTTGCACATTTGGGCTGCCAGGCCTCTTTTTGGAATCGGGGTAGATTTTTCGCCAACCTCGGTATGTGCACAAAACATCATTGTATACTCTTTGAGAAGGTGGTACGCCCCCGTTATGTATTGAGGGGTATGGAAGAAGCGGTAGTGGAAAGAGGGGTGTGGTGTACCACACCGAACTTAGAGTTTTGCAGAGGTGTGGTTTACCACACCGAACTTAAAGTTCGGCAATGTTCTAGTTTTCACTAGAAAGGAGTGTGGCGTGCCACACCGAACTTAAGACTTTGGCATGGTTAGTGAACAGAGGGGTATGAAAATGAAAGAAGAAGTGTGGAAGAGAGTTCGGATCATGATGCAGTTTGCTTAGCGATTCCATGTGACGGGTCTCTATTCTACATCACACTCTGCTCTAAAAGAGACATGATGAAACATCAAATGAGAAATCCATACAACAGATCCATTAATCAGATAAAGGCGTGATGTATTTGATCTATCTCAGCTTTATTGAAGTGTATCATCTTTTCCTATTTGAGATATAACATTAGGATTCATAGACAAATCAAAATGAAAAACACGCATTGGCTAGTTTTAAGTATTCTTTTCCAGGAATTTTGCAACGCAAAAGAGGTGATGATCACAGATTCACAAAACAAAAGCCGACTAGATAAAGGCTTTATTTTGAGGAAACAAACAAAGCGGCAGAAAAAATTACAAAAAAGAAACTAGAATGGAAAAGCAAGAAGCAATAAAGATAGAGGGTGGAGTGAAAGTCATACCACCCGCCCTCCACCTTGAACTTATGAATTTTCCCATTTCTGAGCAAATACTAGGTTCAAGATGGAGGGGAAGGGTTGAGCAGTGTTAACCAGGCGGTCCTCGTAGTTGGAAGAAGGTCCGACAAAGATATCTCGTGATGGCTGGTGCTGAGAACGAGGAAGTGGTCTGAACAACTTGTTGGCTGGGAAGTTGAGGCAACTCAAACGAGTCTTCTGGATGACTTGGATGCACATTTCTTTTGCCTCGTTGTCCGTCTAGAAGAATCCAGAGACCTTCCCCCGTCAGCGAGGGAGGTGAAATATAAGCAGTCGAAACTGGGGGACTATGCGAGAAATCAAGGTTATGTCCTCTTATGCCCTCCAGTTGTGGCTCGCCCTCGAAGTTCAAAGTAAAACTACATTCTTCAAAATCTAGGGCAGTTGATTGAGGGTCGGCCACTTGAACTTCCTTCTGTCTATGGTCAGGTGGTGGATCTGGTTCCGGCTTCATTTCGTCACCTGGCTTTTCTTGTGTGGGATATGGTAGCCAGGATGACTTTTCTTCATCAGAGAAGTTATTTTGAGAAGTATCATCATCTTTATCAATGCTGAAATTGGTAAGAGCATCGTTCCTTTTTTCAAGGTTTTGTTCGGAATTTTCCTCGTAGAACATCCTTAGCTCATCCAAGTAACTAGAAGAGGATTTGGTTGGTGAAACGAACTCTTGCTCATGTAAGGGGTTCATGGGATCTTGAGATAGAAGTTCCAATGATTTCTCTTCATGGGAGGGATTAGTCCATGACATGTTGGTTTGAGGGTTAAAATTCCCTGATGAACCTATTTCTTCAGTATTGGGACTAGTGTATACCATTTCTGAGTTATGTTGTTGTTCCAGTTCTTCTTCACAACACTCCTCCGATTCTATTGAGTGCTCGGAAGGAGTTTCTATAGGAGGAATGGAATCTAGCTCAGGTAATGGAAACATCTCAGTTTCTTGAATATCAGGAGGGGCTTCTTCAGAGGGGTGTGTAACTATAGAGGGATAGGTTTGTGACTTGTTGTCTTCCCAAGGGACATTACAAGAGTTCACAGTAAAACTGTAGTCCATTCTAAAGTCAAGAGATGGCTCATGTTCCTCTTCATATTGCACTATTGTCTCATTCAAGTGACTAGAAGGAGATTCAATAGAAAGATCATGCTCTTGTTGGAGGACTGACTTCGACTGGACTTCTTATAGTGGCGGTAACTCTGGTAACATCATCTCATGAAAAGGATTGGTCGTAGATTCTTCATCATGAGATTCATCATCTCCCCATGATTTTTCTTCATCATCATCAGGGTCGGTGAGGGTAATGTGGTCCGTCCCTGAATCAAGATCTTGATCAGTCCCATCCTCGAGGTTTGTTTCTAGATCGACCGAATGGTCAGAGATTTCTTCATAAGGCCAAATCGGATCCTGCTCCAGCAATGGAGTCATTTGAGTCTCTTGCGTAAAAGATGTCTCCTTATCTGAATCAGTCTCATATTCATCTATGTCTGACTGTGAAGGAGTATAGGGTTCTTGTAGCGTAGACCTTTCTTCATTGGAATTCAATGACAAGATGGTTGCAGTCGAGGAATATTTGTCGTATAAGGAGTCAATCATTGCTGATTGCCCCTCAATCTGTATGGTTTAATCAGGGTCTATGGGAGAAGATGGCCAGACACTTAAATTTATCCCCAGTTTATCTTCCAATTGTAGAAAATCTTCAGATTGGGTGCTCATTCTTTATCTAAGAGCATAGTGCATTTTTCATTATCCGAGTCAGACCTTGGCTCAGAAAATGATTCTTTTTCTTGCAATGTTGCGAAGGGGTCATCCTTGAATTCAGTCATTAATTCAAAGGGTGGTTCCCCATTTTGCACCAATGCATGTTGATCATTGGAAGGCACCTCCCACATGATATCGTAATCATCATCATAATTTATTGCAACATTAGGACTAGAGATGTGCTTAGTTGAATTTTGTGGTTGTTCTACATGTTGCTCAGGAGCGTTGACAAGTTGTGTAAGTTGATTAAGGTCGGCTATCAACTTCTTGGTCGCGGCTGTCTGATCAGCTAGTTGTTGAGCCACCGATGTTTGTAAGGCACGTAGTACTTCCATCAATGTGTATTGATTTTCATGAAAAGGCTCTTCATGGCACCCGTTTGATTGATGTTGATAATAGCTTCCCTCATCATAGTATTGATTTGAGTTGCTTTCCAATTGCCCTCCTGTATTGCAGTCTATGCCTTGAAATCCACCATAGTTAGGTTTCTCGTAGTAGCCTCCGGGGTGATATGGAATATAACCTGTGTTGTATCCATAGTTGTATGGAGTGGCTGCTCTGAGTTTCCCGACTATACGATTCATGATTACTTGATGCAAGGCCATCACGTAGAGAGGATGAACGTTGAAACAGTTGATCGATGCATGAGAATAGTCACCACAGAATTGACAACTATTGGTTGGTGGCACTGACTGTTTCATTTTGAAGAGAATTGGTTCCTGAAATCGAAGAAAGAGTTTATCAAGTTTGACCAACCACTTCAAATCCAAGATGATATACAAGATTAAGTCCTTTACTTTTTAGGTTTTTGAAAAGAAAAAGAAAACCCTAGAGAAACCTAAATCGACACAAAATTTGAAAAAGACGATTCTTAAACCGTTGTCCCCGGCAACGACGCCATTTTTTGATGAAGCTAGAACTTACACCAAAAGATTACTCTTCCAATGGAAGTCCTAATATGCACCAAAACCCTAGGGAGTTGATGTTCTCTCTAGGTTTACCTACAACTGGTGCTAGATAAATGCTCCAACCCCACAAGAGTGTGGAAGCCTTATCATAGTACAGATTTAGGATCGAACCCAAAGGACAACATTAAGAATCTGAGTGTCTTTTTCTTGTTTCATATCAATCTAAGTTAATCATCTAAGACCGGAAGTTTGATTTGAGTTATTTAACCTAAAACAAGCAAAAGTAAAGGCTAGAATAAAAACTAGTTTAAGGATTAAAAACTAAGATTAGCAGATGATGATGAATCACTGGGGTGATGCGGGTATTCGCCACCACTACACATGAATTGTACTTGTACAAAACATAGCAAGACTTGTAAGCAAGATACATGGATGTTGTACAAAACCGATGTCTTATAGGACAAGAGCGATGCACACATCCTTCACGGGTTGAGTAACTCTCATTCGGTACGTATCTACGTGTCAGTGAAGATATGTAGTCTCCGAAGAGAAAATCTTACTCAACCTCGTGAAACGTGCATCGGAAAACTAACAAGCGAGCAATAATTACCAAATCGATTAGTATCCTTATAGACTATCCCTCTTTCGAGGATATAGCTACGAGAAACGTGAGAGTGTTGCAACGTCAGCCGTTCACGAACGAATGGTCAAGTACTTTGCACCACTCTCTCCTTAGAGTGTGTTCCTCGGCCTGTCAAGGTTGCACTTTTGTACGTCAATTGATTCCATTTCATAGTACAAAAGTACAACGATGGAGGTGAGTTTACTCCACTCCTTAGAAAGCGTTCCTAGATACCGAAACAGATGCGCGGTGGATACACACACCAGAAACCAAGACTAAATCGGTATTCGAGTCTCAAGAGCGGTCATAGACAAACCACAACGAAAGACAATAGATGCATACAAGAACGCGGCCAACATTTAAGCATGTATGAAACGATTTAGTATTGAATCGGAATGATAACATCTTTTTAGTACAAGATACAAAACACAGGCAGCGGGGCTAGTCCCCGCACCCCAGTGGATGGAACTACTCGCTCCTCATAGAGGGAGCAACAAAGAAAGAGAAGAGAGAGAAAGAAAGCATCGTCGGAGCAGAAGAGTAGATCTGTGACATCCCGGTGTAGATCGTCGCAGTCTCCGGGACTGCTCCGTCGTGGTCGATGTCGTCCGTTTCTCCGCCTCGATCTTCGGGTCAACCTCCGGAATAGCAAGAGTAGGATGAGTTGGAGTTATGGTGTGAGCAATGGTGAGATGGTGATGGAACACCCTACTAGATCTGTGCCCAGACTGGCTGCTCACCGGATCGAACTCAGGATGGGATTCTGAGGTTGTGGGTGAAGTTTGGTCGGAAACGGTGCTCGGGCAATCTGGCAGCGTTCTGGCCTGGTCCCAGTCCAGCAGCCTTAGGCCGTAGTGAGATGGGATTTCAAGACCATGCCTCTACCCTTCTATTTATAGGCTTGCCAAAATATCTTGGGCCAAGGAGTCACACCATGTGCGTGTCCTTTCATACGGTTTGGTTGCTTATACGGTCTTGCTTTGTCATTCGGTTTCGAGTTTCATTCGGTTTGGCTGCTTCTGCTTCGTACGGTCCATTCGACTTCAGCTGTCCATACGGTTTCGGCATTCGGTTTGCCTCATACGGTCTCGGCATTCGGTTTGCCTCTTATGGTCTCGCTTTGCTAGTAGCCTATACGGTTTGCTTTTCTCCACACGGTCTTCTCTCCTCATTCGGTCTTCTCTCCTCATTCGGTTTCATCGTGCTCTCTCGGTTTCTCCGTCAATTGTTGTTCGCTTTTGCCAATTCATGCGATCTCAGCTCAGCTGCCCCTATTGCTTTCCTCGGTTTTCACGCCTTCCCGCGTTTCCTACTCATATGGTTTCACGGCACGGTCTTGCATGGGTTGCGATTCAGTCATGCATCTCACGCGTTCCAGCAGTAGTCATTCATTCGGTTTGCTGTAATGTCGTCAAACGTTGTTCGATTATGCTAATCGAATGGTCTCCTTATTCCAGCAACAAACAGTTCTTCGCATGAGGTAGCTACTTTTCCCAAACGGTCTGCGTGATTGCACTTTCTAATTGGTTTGACTTTTCCAATCAGCTCACACAGTTTGCTGATTTGATAATGATTTTGCATGCATGCTTTCTTGCATGCACGTAGTTGAATTTGGATTCATTTGCTTAATGCATTTGGTTGGTATGATTCGGTCTTCACGTGAATAATGCTCATGGTCTTTGATTTGGCAGCGAGCAAACGGTCTTGCATGTCCTCATGCTCATACGGTCTTGGGACCGCATGGGCTCATACGGTCTTGAGACCGCATGAGCTCAAACGGTCTTGAGACCGCATGGGCTCATATGGTCTTGAGACCGCATGCGCTCAAATGGTCTTGAGACCGCATGGGCTCATACGGTCTTGAGACCGCATGGGCTCATACGGTCTTGAGACCGCATGGGCTCATACGGTCTTGAGACCGCATGGGATCATACGGTCTTGAGACCGCATGGGCTCATACGGTCTTGAGACTGCATGGGCTCATACGGTCTTGAGACCGCATGGGGTCAGGACCGTATAACGCTCAAGACCACATGGATGAAACCAAAAGGATCAAGACCGACTAGCGGTGATCTGCAGAGGGAAAGGGGAATGTGTAAGAGAGAATAGCATCGAATAAACTAATGATTAGAACTATTTAGGCAATATTTGCAAGGAATTAGTGAAACACTCAAGGTGAACCAAAGAGAGGGTAAATCAGTCAATATGAGGAATAAAATCCTTAGAATTGGCGACTGTGCAGATGAATCTGGAGGATTCATCAGATTCCTAACCCTGCTGAAGTTCCGGTAGTCAGGGAATTTGAAGATGTATTTCCTGAAGAACTTCCAGGTGTGCCACCGCCTCGAGAAATTGATTTTGAGATCAATTTGATCCCAAACACACAACCTATAGCACAAATACCGTATAAGATGGCGCCTGCTGAGATGGCAAAACTCAAGAAACAACTGCAAGAGTTGCTTGAGAAGGGTTTCATCCGACTGAGTACTTCACCTTGGGGTGCTCCAGTCCTTTTCGTTAAAAAGTAAGACGGATCAATGTGGTTGTGCATTGATTACAGACAATTAAACAAAGTAACTATAAAGAATAAGTACCCTCTACCGAGGATTGATGATCTCTTCGACCAGGTGTGTGGTGCAACCATTTTCTCAAAGATAGATTTGAGGTCAGGATATCATCAACTCCGTATTAAGGACAGTGACATACCCAAGTATGCCTTTAGAACAAGGTGTGGTCACTATGAGTTCACAGTTATGTCGTTTGGGCTAACTAATGCACCAGCTGCATTTATGGAACTCATGATTAGAATCTTCCGACCTTTCCTCGATCAGTGTGTTGTTGTCTTCATAGATGACATTCTGATCTATAGTAGAGATGCTCAACAGCATGAACAACATCTTCATCAGGCTCGAACTTTGCTAAAAGAACATAAGCTATACGCTAAGTTTAGCAAGTGTGAGTTCTGGCTACCGGAAGTATCTTTCCTTGGACACGTGATATCTGCCTCAGGTATTCGTGTTGACCCTAAAAAGGTAGAATCTGTTCTACAATGGGAACAACCGAAGACACCGACGAAGATCCGTAGTTTCTTAGGGTTGGCTGGCTATTACCGAAGGTTCATTAAGAACTTCAGTTCCATAGCCTTACCCTTGACCAAGTTGACCCGGAAAGATGTTCCTTTTGGTTGGAGTGATAAGTATAAGCAATCTTTCCAGCTGCTGAAAGAGAGGTTGACAAGTGCACATGTACTTGTGTTACCTGAGAAAGGCAAAGGATACATAGTTTTCTGTGATGCCTCCAAGAATGGACTCGGATGTGTGTTGATGCAGGATAAACAAGTGATTTCTTTTGCTTCTCGACAACTTAAGAAACACGAGGAGAATTATCCGACCCACGATCTGGAGTTAGTTGTCGTGGTTCATGCCTTGAAGATCTGGAGACATTATCTCTACGGAGAGACATTCTAGATTTTCACCGATCATAAGAACCTTAAGTACATCTTCTCTCAGCACGAACTTAACATGAGGCAACGACGCTGGATGGAGTTAATCAAGGACTACGACTGTACAATTGATTACCATCCAGGGAAGGCCAATGTGGTTGCAGATGCTCTGAGTAGGAAATCAACAACGCCAGCAGTAGATAGAGCACAACTAAACTCTTTAGTATGCTCTAGGAGAGATATGCTTATCTCCTTAAGGCAAGACAATGTACAGTTGAAGGTGTCATTGTTAGCCGTGTTGTTGGTTGAGATGCATATAAAACCTACCCTTAGAGAATAGATCAAGGAGGCACATCAAGTTGATGCTACAGTTCAACAGATTAGATCGGAGTATGGTGATGAGAAACGAGATGGTTTCCATGACTCTGATGATCAAGTAGCCTGTTATCATGGAAGGATGATAGTGCCAGATGTGGATAACTTGAGAAAGTTAGTCCTGGAAGAAGCTCATTCTTTGATGTATGCCATGCATCCAGGAAGCACCAAGATGTATCGAAACTTGAAAGATATGTATTGGTGGCCTGGGATGAAGAAGGATGTTGTTGAGTTTTGTCTGAGGTGTCATGTGTGTCAGCAGGTTAAAGCTGAACACCAGAAACCTACAGGAACAATGCAACCTTTACCCATACCACAGTGGAAGTGGGATCATGTGACCATGGACTTTGTTGTTGGTCTACCCAGGACAAACAAAGGGCATGATTCCATTTGGGTAATAGTTGATAGGTTGACAAAGACAGCACATTTCTTACCTGTCAAAACAACCTATTATGCTGAGAGGCTAGCACAGTTGTATGTTCAAGAGATAGTGAAATTGTACGGAGTTCCAGTCACTATAGTTTTAGACGGAGGTCCCCAGTTTACAAGTCAGTTTTGGGAGCGACTTCATAAAGCCGTAGGTACCCAGTTAAGGTTTAGTACAACCTTTCATCCACAGACTGATGGACAGTCAGAAAGGACTATATAGACCTTGGAAGACTTGTTGAGAGCATGTGTTCTCCAGTTTACAGGGAGTTGGGATCTGCACCTAAGCTTGATAGAGTTTGCCTATAACAATAGCTATCAACATAGCATTGATATGGCACCTTATGAAGCTTTGTATGGTAGAAATTGTAGATCACCCTTGTGTTAGTATGAAACCGATGAATATCAACTGTTAGGTCCTGATCTTGTGCAGCATACCACAGAAAAGATTAAAGTAATACAACAACAGATAAAGACTGCACATGATAGGTAGAAATCTTATGTTGATAAACGTCGTAGACCCTTAGAATTCTAGGTTTGAGACAGAGTGTATCTCAAGGTCTCACCTTGGAAGGGAGTTCTGAGATTTGGAAGGAAAGGGAAGTTAGCTCCTAGATTTATGGGGCCTTATCCAATCATTGAACGGGTTGGAAAGGTAGCCTATAGACTAGAGTTGCCACCAGAGTTATAGAGGTTACACCCTGTGTTTCACATTTCTATGCTGAGGAAATGTCACCCTGATATCGAGTCAGTTCTACAACCTATGGAGGTAAAATTGAATGATGATATAACTTATGAGGAAGGACTAGTGTCAATCCTTGATAACAGAACTAAAAAGCTGAAAAAGAAATATATAAGTCTTGTGAAAGTCCTCTGGAATCACCGTGGTGTCGAAGAAGCCACATGGGAACTAGAGGAAGAGATGAGAAGGAAATACCCTGCTCTTTTCTCTTAATATGTTTTGTTGATTTCGGGGACGAAATCCTTGTAAGGGGTGGATAATTTGTAACATCCATGACCTGAGTTATGAACTAACCCTAGGTGTTTTGCTCAATTATGTAATTAGATACTTTTGGTTATCTTTTGGTATGTAATTAAAGCTCCTGAGGAACATATATTTCCATTTTTTTCCCTTTTTGAACAATGTTTTGTAATACAGGGACCTATGTGCAAATTACCCAATTAGAGGGGTTAAATTGAAAATTTCACATGTTAAGATGTTCCTTTGGTGTTGAGACATCATAAGGATGAATATGATGAAGTATGATGGATTCTCCAAGCTTGGACACCAAGGTGCAGCTTGTGGAGCAATCCTTGTACTTAAAACCCTAGTTTTGGGATAAAGTGCAATTTACCCAAAACATGGGATACAGCATGTAAAATACACCTTCTAGAATATATTTTATGACTATTAACATAATATAGAGTAAAAGGATGAGAAGAACACTTCATTTGAATAATCATATAAGAAGGATAATTCTTGAAAAATACAATAATCAAGTTGTATGCAAAAATACCCTTCTATATGTGCAACTTAGTAAGAAGTTGGCTTTCTTTACCTCTAGAACTTGGGATTATAATGAGTTTTCTTGAGTATGGAAGGGAGAAACATGGCTTAGAAGAAGGGAGGGACCTAGTTGAGAATAAGAGAAATAGTTATCTTTATCTTGGAAATACCCCCTAAGGTATATAGTCATCTTTCCTTTGCAACCATAGGATCGTTTCCTCTTTCTCCTCACTTATCTTCATCTGAAACTGAATACGGACGGAGCTCTGGAGCAAGGGAGGATGGCCAACCAGTTCTAGGTAAGATTTGACCATCATCTTGCTCGGATTCATGGAGGAAGTCATGTTGCAAGGTTGGTTCTATGATCTTTCTTACTTAGTTCTCCTTTCTAGCCATCCGTTCCAACCAATTCATGGAGAAACGACCTTGGACGACCTATGGAGCTCAAGACTCCATTAAAGCTTGGAAGCTTGGAGCTCTAGGACCGACTTTAAGGTGGGTTTTATAACTCTAAACCCTTAAACTTTGTTATACATCTTCTTTCTATGCAATAGTTGCTTGCTCTTCCTTCTTCCACTCTTCTACGAATTCTTGCAAACAAAACCATGAAGAAACCGACCCTGATCTGAGGTAGAAGAAGAGGGGGTGTGAATACCTATGTTTCTTTACCAAACGGTCTCTCACCTTTGGTCTAAACGGTTTGCAAAACCGTTTGGAACCAAACAGTTTCAAAACCGTTTGGATTCATGCGGTTTGCAAGACCGTTTAGATTCAAACGGTCTCCAAGACAGTTTGGGAGGTTTGACCAGGCGTTGACCATTTGAGGGTCTTCTGGACACATTATGAATTAATCACCTATAAATAATCATTATCTAATTGCAAATAAATCTCAAGTTGAAGGCACTTTAATCACCTAAACCCTAATCGGGTTCATTTGCTGATTTCAAGGACCAATCATGTTGAAGTTTGGGTTGAGTGGCCCAAACGGTTTCAAAACCGTTTGGGAATCACCCAAACAGTCTCAAGACCGTTTTGTGATCACCTAAGACCATTTGGAGGTCTAGGGTTAAGAGAATTTGATCAATTGAAGGTCCAATCATAATAAGTTGTTGAAATAATCCAAGTGCTGAATTGGTGACCTAATTAGGGTTCAACCCTTAACAAATTGACTTAGTTTTTGATGAGACTTTGGGAAAACGGTCTCAATACCATTTGGAGGAAGTCCAAACGATCCTAAGACCGTTTGGGGTCAGGTAATGGCCCAATTGGGTGATGGATCAATGGGTTCAACTTCAATTAAACTCATGTTGATGGATATTGATGGTTGATCGATTTCAAACCCTAATACAATTGGTCTTAACCCTAATTGATGACCAATTGAGGATCAATTGAGTGTCAAAGTGGTTAAGGATTAACCCAATTAGCTCAATGGATAAGTGACTAACAAGTATGAGATCGATTGAAGGGTTCAACATTGAAAACCCTAATCAATTACAAGTGTTGATGCACTTTTTAGGTCCATGCGGTTTTGAGATATTTGGACCAAACGGTCTCAAGACTGTTTGAATCCAAATAGTCTCAAGATTGTTTGTGGGCAAATGGTATCAAGACCGTTTGGGGCCAAACGGTTTCAAAACCGTTTGGACTGATGCGGTTTCCAAACCGTTTAGACTCATGTTGTTTCAAGACTGATTTGCTCAAACGGTTTCAAAGTCAAACTTGGCTAAATGGTCAACGTGAGAAAACGGTTTCAAGATCGTTTAATGGCAAACGGTCTTGAGTTTGATCTTTTCCATGCGGTCTTAAAGGTCAAAGGTACCAAACGGTCAACCCTTCCATGCGGTTTCAAAACCGTTTGGAGGTTGAAAGTTCAAAACCGTTTGGGGTCTTTTAAGGTCAAGATTGCTTAATGATTTAAAGGCTTAAATGGTCCAATGGCTGATTAATCTAAACGCTAATGATACCTAAAGGCATTAAGGGGTTAAGTAATTAGTAGATTGATCCATGTTATGGTTAATGGTGAACATTATCAAGATACCTTGATGGGTTCAAGTAGACAACACCCCTTGATCAAGCAAACCCTAATGACATGATAGTGATGACTGGACTTATGTTAATCAAAGTTGACTTGACCTAACCTAATCTAGAGTGATGTAAACATCATCTATTAGTGAGAGGAGAGAGAAGGCTCCTAATATGAATGAAAGTCAAGTAAATTACCTTCAATATGAATGAATGCACATGATTAGGGTATGATCCTCTATAGTGAGATCATAGAAACCCTAATTATGATAATTGATGAATCTTAACCTAATTTGAAGACATCAATGATAATAACCTTCATACATGATGATGCTATGAGCTCAATTCACTATGAAGTGAATAGTAAACCCTAATTCTAGGGTAATAACATGTAATGTGAATAGTAAACCCTAATTGAGGGTGATGTGATGAAATGTACAATAATCCCTAATCCCAGGTTATGCTTTTAAGCATGAATCTTCATGATTGAAGTATGAGATGAGGAATCATTATTCCTAATCATAATGAAAGGGATTGAATAACCCTAATTGATATAAATAAGAGAACCTAGCCTTAGTGAAGGCATGATGGTACAACCCTTGATTTGAAAGGTTATTTCTGCTTTATAAATTGTTGATCTGGAGATGAATTGTTTATTATTATCAACTGAATTAACCATGTAGGTTCTTATAAAGAATTGATATCCATATGATAACTAATGTGAGTTAAACTTGATACATTTAGTATTCTTCTTTTATAGCAGTGTTTTAATAGTTAATGATTGAAAACATGCTTGATGTTAAAAGAATGTTAAAATGTGCCTAAATATTCAAGTATAATCATACCATGTAGAGCCCTGATCTTAGATCCATCATTGTCAAAAGCCAAATGATGGTGAAACAAGTTTTCCTAAGGGAACTCCTAAATCACATACTTTTGAGTATGTGGGGGATTATGGACGTGAATATCCTTACGTCCTAGTGTAGGAATTGATGAAAGATGTACTTTAATCCATCAACCCTTCACTATATGTTTATGCCGGGATGATGTACCACTAATCTCCCGAGGGAACCCTTAATGCCGCATCGATGAGAGATAAACAATAGATCTTTCGATGACAAAGAGAGTACAGAACGCCATTGTGACTCTGATAGAGAAGTTGCCAGAATACCCTGGAAAGTTATCTTAGCAGAGACACGAGATGTCTTGCATGTTAATCCTCACACTGACTGAGGAAGATGAGGTCATAAGAATCCGACTCTTTTGATGATCTATGTATGATACCGATGCGACTTAGTAGTGATCGGTTGGAGTATGAGTGGTATACCTCATCTCCGCATGGCATAATAATGTTTGTAAAACATAATTAACCGCGTAGCATAACTTCTAGGGTTGATCTACGAGAAACAATGATTGATGTTACATTGTTTGTAAATATTCTAAATCAAGTAACCAATATGCATGTCTTCATATTCCTTATTAAAGTGGATGCTTAAGTAGAAGTTGCTTTACTTATTATCAAACCTGCTGATGAATGATTTAAGTCACTTTGTTTATGTTATTCTTTAATTTCTATAACAAAGCTTCTGGCAGAGAGTTATAACTCTCGCAGGGACAATTATTTAAAATTGTCTCACCCCCATAGATTTCAACTTTTTAGGTGGACGTCGAGGACTAAGGAACCAATTTGAGGGTGAGTAGTACCAGCAGAAGCAACACCATGGGCAGCAGTGAATCTCAGGTGGAGATATTGACTGTCGAGTCCTGTAGTTAGTATGTCTTATGTCGTCTTTGTACTCTCAGGTCCTAGGAGTTAGTAGATCTGAGGTTTTTGTCTGTAAGCCTCGAGATTTTGTTGTATCTTGCCTTGTACAGATAACAGGGCAATGGATGTATGTAATCACTCGAGAGGTGATTTCACAGAGATGTAATGCTAAGACATGATGTAAACAGTTTATCTTGTTTTCTTATAAAAGGGTTTTATGATTTAAAGATCTTTTCTTTAAAAGTTTTAATTTCTAGTGATTTTTCATAATTTTGCTGCTAATCGAACGCTTCTGCTGAGTTTACCTCGTGATTTATAGTTCGGACCCCACAATTCTCCCATAGAAATTAGTTATTTCATTCCAACTCTTAAACCAATGCAACAAATTGTTTGATGAAGTACAACTATGATTCATAACAAATAACATACCATTCAGAATGTACTACAAGTACAAATATATTTAGGTCAATGGTAATAGAACTAGTGTTGACCTTTGGAAATAGTTAGGTTACTATATGCACTGGTTATATAGAGAAGTGAAAGCGACGAAGGAAGTGCTTTGGCCAATATTGGCAGTTCCTAACGCACTAGGCAAGGTGGAAATGGTCACCACACAAAAAAATTGATAAAGAAGTAACCAATCAACTAGAAGGAGAAGGTTCTCATCTAAGGATCAACAAGTGGGTATGGGTTTCATCCCTGGAGATCTTTATGGAAATCATGAAAAAAAAATGGAATATTGCAATTATCTCAAGGAAATCATCATTGTTGATCTCAACGATATATGAATTCCCTCCAGTTCAGGAAATTCTTGCAGTAACAAAGATGACTTCTACTAATGGAGAGATGTTTATGGTTACATATGACAAATGTTAATCCTTTATAGATGCAATCATTAGTCATTCAACAGCTGAAAGTAGTTTCTTTATTCTTGATGATGTGGCTGAATTTAATATAGATGATATATAGTTTGTCTATAATGGTGGTTATCTAAAACTTATAATTTTCCCCAAAGCATATGTATAATGAATAAGCCATGGCTCTACATTGTTATTGTTAAACTTATCAAAAAAATACATCAACTACTTGACTTTTTGCAATGGTATTCATCTCATGTGGAGGCCTACTAGACGATGGAACACATACTAAATCATTTCTTAATTCAGCTAGCATGTGAAGATAATTGTTTGAAAGCTTTAACCTATGGTCCTTGGCCGATCTATGACTATTGTCTTGAGGTGTGGGAATGTAATAAAGTTTTCTCCCATGCAATGTCCTTCATTTTCATATTGTTACCTAGGCAAGAATCATAGGCCTTCCTCTTCATCTCTATGACAAAGTACTTTTTGAGAAGTTTGGTTATGCGCTTGAAAAACTAACTAGGGTTGATGAGCATACAAGAAACGGTACCCACATCCATTTTGCAAGGTTGGAAATTTAGATTGATATGTGCGCTCTTGTATATACGGTGGTTAAAATGGATCTGATTTCACAATCCAATATGAAACTCTACTAGAGATCTTTCATAAATGTGGAAAGATGGGTCTTGAAGAGAAATAATTACAAATAGTAGTTTTCTACTGCTATGGAAGATTTGCTTCAACCTGGTGAAGATGTTGGCATAAAATGGGTTCATGAAGAAGAACATTGGAAAACGTTGTATGGCCAAAATATACATACTAGAAGGCATGATTGTAATACAAAAAAATCTATATCTAAGGAGGAATTTAGAGGTAAAAACTAAATATTTTATGCTCTTGAAAAATACAAAGATATAAAAATTGGTGATGTCAATACATCTTTGGACACAAAATTTAATCTTGCAATCAAGATTATAGGAGAAAAGATATGGAAGTCTTTAGGAAAATCATGGAAAAAACAAATGGAATATTTCAATTATCTCAATGAAATCATCACTATTGATGTCAACAATATATGAATTCCTTTCGGTTCGAAAAATACTTGCAATGACAAAGCTAGCCTATTATTTGACTTTAAGTGTCTTTCATGTGGAATGGGTGTTCAAGGTAAAAAATAAAATCCCATTGTTATTCACTAGCCGAATGTCACTTTTTACTTCTTCCAAAACATGTCCATGTGTCTTAAATTTTTACGTGTTAGTTGGGTGTTGCTTGAAAAGTAGAACTGATTTTTACGTGTCTAAACAGAACTTAGAAAGTAGAAAATATTTTAGGTCCAATTGATCACACAGCAGTTTGAAATGAAGTTGAATATATCTACTTGTTCAATACGCACTACTAGTATGAAGGTAATGCTTTGGAAAAAAAAAAGGGAGATGTCCGCTTGTTCATATTGACACTATTTACAAGAGATGAACACCCAAAGAAATTTAGCACCACTTGTTTAGTTCAAGAGAATACGAAAATAAACTCCGAGGTACATTATTAAGTAATCAAGTTCTGTGTCTTTGCCGTTCCAAAACGGGATTACTACAACGTTTTTTTTTTCTTCTTTTGTGGTTCAGTCCCAAGAATTACCGCAACGTTGGTCGAGCAACGTTCCCTCACAGGCTTGCTTGAATAAAACCATCGAAAAGCAACGTTTCCCCTTACTACCTAGGACAGGATACCAAAAGGGTTTGCGCGAAGCTATTGGTGCACGGGGTTGTGCCTCGGATGCGGCCAAATCCATGACGTGGCAGCCCAGGGTAAGGGAGCAGGCGAGGGGGAGGCAGGGTGGACGATGGGGACCAGCGAAAGAGCCGGCGCCAGGACAAGGTGGACCACGGTAAAGCAAAGGAGTTATGGTCGGTAATGAGAAGAAGCTGGAGCGGAAAGGGCAAAACAAACAGTCAGACGGAGTTATCCAATCAAACGAAAAGAAAACGGCTAGTGCAGAGCCAGGGTAGTGGCGCAGCCGGATCGCGATTCGCGAGCGCGATTGGTGCACGCTGTCGAGGATGCGGCCAAATGCAAGCCCTGTACTGGCAGCGGGGGTGGATGAGGAGGGTGGGGGACCAGCGAAAAGCCGGCGGCGCCAGGGTTGTGGTGGTCGTGATGAGCCGGAAAAGGGTGCGTGGGCGGGAAGCTGCGGTGATCAATAATCCTTTTGGTACATAAAAAATCACTGGAAATTTTAAATTTGGGGCTACGGTTACAAATTTGCTTCATGATTAAGCCGATATAGACGGCAACATGTTTGGTGGGTGTTCCAAATACGGACCGTAAAGAATAAATGAAAACAAAAAACTACACAACCAGGATTTGTATTTCCACATGAGATATAAGTTCACAACAAGAATTATTCACAATATTTAAATGACTAGAAACTTTGTACCTATAGAAAGAATATATCTTTCGTCCATGATGGTGGTTATCTACAACTTCTAATTGTCCCCTAATCATATACTATGCTGCACAAATCATGCTACTAAATTTTGGTTGTTAAACTTACCGGAAAAAGAACAAATTAGTCCACTTTATACGGTCGTATTCATTTCATGTGGATGCCTATAAAAAAACAGAACAACATATGAACTCAGCCTAAATCATTTTGCAATTCAGTTAGCACGTGAAGAGGATTATTTGAATGCTTTAACCGATGGTCTTTGGCCAATCTTTGGTTTTTGTCTTGAGGTGTGGAAATGGAATCAAAATTTCCTGTCTTCCAATGGACTGGCATTGCTTATTTTACCCGGTCTAGAATCATAGATCTTCCTCTTCATCTCTATAACCAAGTAATTTTTGGCAACTTCGACTCAACAGTTGACAAGCCGATTAGGGTTGATAGAGTATACAAGAATTCATACACACATCCATTTTCCAAGGTTTGAAATTGAAATTGATATGTGATGCCGCTCGAATCACACATCTCGAAAAGAGGCAGACTCATAAGGATTGAATTTTAAATTTATAATCCAAAACCTTCAAAGACCACCACAACTTTAATACGGGTTCAAAGTAGATATACGAGATCGAAGACAGTGACATGGGGGCATTTATGACGCTTAAGATCTAGTTCTTAAGACAGTTAAGCCAATCTGATGGTTGATAAAAGTATGGAACTAGGACTAGTATAAGTTGTCATGAAGTAAAACAAAACAAAGTATAGAAAACAAAACATAAGTTGTAGAGGAGAGGTGACTCTCACTCCTTATCCTGCGTATGGTCAGATTTCATCCTTGGGTCATCCTCCTTGATATTCTGGAATCCTTGGCCTCCTTTCTCCTTGATTCTGCCCCAAACAACAATTTGTTGGATGTATGGAGATGTAAGATGGCCGGTAATGGTGGAAGTGGGTAAATGGTGTGGAAAATAATGGCGGACGGAAGCAAACCTAAGGGATGGACATAGGGTAAGCTCTTCAGCCTTTTCAGACCTTGAAACTCTTCCACGGGGCTCTGGGAATAGCTGGACTTTACCAGCCAACCGAACCCTTTGCTAGGTAGTGACTATTGTCTACCTATTGTCTACGGCCTAGCGGTCACTAAAGCTCAAATCCTTAGCGGGTGTTGTGGTTGTGGTTTTAGCAGTCACTATAGTTGAAGGTCGTAACGGTCGCTACAGTTTGTAAGACTAGTTATTGCAAAAATTATGTGATGACCCAACCCAACCAGGATGATGTGGAGAAATCTTAGAGAATCGATGTCTTTTCGAATTTGGTGCCTATAGGTTCCAAAATTGTCTAGTTGATTGACTTTTTTTAAAGATATATAAATTATGAAAAGATAAGATTCTAACATTATTTTGGGCATATTAAGACTATAATGACACAAAATCATAAAATAAATACTTAGCATAAATGTCAAAATTTGGGTGTTATCAATATGTCCCTCTTATTAAGCTAAAAATGACTTTGATTTCTAATGTGCACAAATCATATCATATTTTCATGCCATTTTCGTTGCACATTTCACTCAATTTATCCATATTTCTACTCTCATTCATGCTAGGATGTATGTTTCTTGTTGATATTACTCATGTCATGGTTTGAATTGCATGTACTTCACATTTCACTCAAAAAGAAGAAAGAAAAGCCCAAATTCTCATTTATTTGGCATTATCTAAAGCATCCTCAGAATCTGGAATCCAAAAGTCTATAAGATAATAGGGCTTACACCATATAACCATCTAACACGACGTGTGACTCTCAGGCGAAAGACTCAACATCTAAGTATCGTCACGGTGTGTAGACCACTCCACAAAGTGTGGTTCAGGATGTCTGATATTTGATAGAAAATCACTCTTACACCGTGTCACTTGTAAAAGCAGTTGCTGAAGCAGGACTTGAACCAAACGGCTGGAAAAAAATCAAAATATATGGGTTAGCAGTATATAATGATCAATATAAACGAGTTTGGAACAAATTTACTCGCATAGATGAGTTTGGGAGAGAGAAAGGATTGAAGACACCAAACTGAATGGTGTCTTCACCCCTATTGGCTCAAAAAAAGTAAATTCGGCCCCGCCGAACGGGTAGCTGGGGGAGCGGCGCCACGTGGCAGCCCCACGATGAAGACGCCGATCAGACTGGCGTTTTCGTCGTGGGGCTGCCACGTGGCGTCACGCCTGCATCTACCCGTTAGGCGCGAGCCGATGTTTTTCTATTTAAATTTTTTTATTATGATACCATGTATATTTTTTATTATGATACATATACATATATATGTTAAATTGCTAAATAAATATAATCTACATTAACTTATATAAAATTAGCCATATATTTGAAATATTACCTAAAGATAATAAAAATATTAATAGAATATTATATTTATTAATACATAATATTTATAAATGTACATAAAAATATTTAAAATTAATGAATGTAGTACTAAAATTATATGATAAGTTTAAAATTATAGAAATAAAGAAAATATATACATGCATTTAATTGTAAACTTAGAAGAAAAAAACTAATATTGCAATAAAAATAAGAAAATGCTAAAATAAAAACTAATATGGTAGTATATAAGACACGCTGGTGCACATAAAATACACACACACATATATGTGTGTGTGTATGTATGTATGTATGTATGTATATATATATATATATATATATATATATATATATATATATATATATATATATATATATATATATATATATATATATATATATATATATATATATATATATATGGTGACTTAATGGTCACTAATGATGGTGGATCAGGTCTAAACAACCTATGGTGAGTTAATCATATAGTTGTAGCATCAATTAAGCGTTAGACCAATGGTTTCTTGGGTCACTTGTTGCAGTAGTTGGACCTATACTCCAATTGATGGTTTTAACATATGAACTTGATCTAATGGTTAACATCTAATGTTTCTTCATCCAATAAAGTGGAATGATGCTTAATGTAATATGTTGGTCCTAATAATATGATTTAGATGTTTTCCTTTATATTATCAACTTAAGCAGCATACTTGTTCACAATGGATTGCTTGTTCTAAATAAACAAACGATTGTGGGTTTTACCCTACTCTCAAATGAAACTTTTATGTTGTTAATAATGGGATGTCTAGGGTTATATGGTGAATCTTTCTAGAGAACAAATCAATAAATTCATAGGTGGTTTTTTCAAGGTGTTTACTTATGTAAACGACCAATGGATTTACCTTTTCAACATTTAATGGTTAGAAGTTGATGTTTCAATATTCCCATGGTTTTGGGTGAAGCCTATAACATAATGTTATGATTCTAACAATGCGAATTTGATGGTTAAATTCCTTAAACTTGTAGTCTTACCTTTTCCCTCGTATGATTATGATTGATAATCATCATAATGAATTTATGGGAAACCCCAATGAGGTATAGCTTGTTATACCGAGCTTTAATATAACTACATTATGGTAATTGGGTATGAATAACCCTTAAATGATTAATACAATCATGGAGTTCTGTCTTATTGTTGTTGAAACCCTTGTATACTATAAACTGATGGTTGCACTTTGATTTTTTTGTGGGTTCACACTTGAGAATAGTATGGAATGTGATGGTGATGCTTCACCTTATGTATCCATGATCTAATGGGGATGTTGTGAGTTAGGATTTGGTATGAGTGCTGATTAGTAACATTAATATAATTTATCTTGTTGAACCTAACTCTAATGCAAGTTTAACCTTCTTATATGATGGAATGATAGTGAAATAACCTACTTAATATGATCATAACCTTAGTGTGTTAATTGGTGGTTATCATAGTCACATGGTTGATACCTTCTTATGCTAAACATTTGCATTATGAATATGATGAGGGTTAATCTTATCTAGATTCCTTACATGTTGATGTAATAAAGGAATGTTCTTAATGTTAATATAACCATACTATGATTGTTTATGAATATATCCTAGCTCATTAATGCAATAATGTGCTGATCTGGTGTGTTACATGTAAGTGATGTTGTTGAGTCTTGTTATAAGGCATGGAAAGATAATGATGATATTGTAGGGAATAGTATGATGGTCTTAATAAAATTTGCGCATGGTTGAGACCTAAATGAGGTGTAATCCTATCTTATTGATAAGGGTTGAAACCCTGTGATATTATGAAAAGGATTTATATCTTGTGATAGTATGATGACTACTGTAGTCTCATGAAGGGAAAGTGAATAGTACAATGTGATGATAAGATGAGAAATTATGTTTCACATGTTTAATATCTTTTGAAATTTTGAGACTTATATGATTTCTAGAAGTGAATTAGGGTTTGTATGTCCACTTGTTTGATGCAGCCTTAATTCACCCGATTGGCATAACTAATCAAGTAAAACTCTAATCACGTAGTGCCCTGTGCCATAGATCTATCTGAGTGTCAAAACTTGCCAGATGGTGAAACAAGTATTCCTAATGGAAACTCTGAACACATATTGTTGAGTATGTGGGGTGCTTGTCATCCTCAAATCAAGTGTTTAGGGAGGATGATTGTGGCCATACTTTTTGAGAATGACTAAAGTTCGGTCTCAATGATTATAACATGATGTGATTAGAGGACAGCTATGGTTGTATCTCAGTAATTGGGTTTGAATACCCAGTATGCTAGCGTCGTGACCTGTACCAAGGTGGGCTAGTTACATGACTATATGGCATTGTTTTGCAGTTTGACTATATGTCACTGTGGTGCAGACTCGTACTGACTGATTATGGAGAAGATTTTGGAGTCTGACTCTTCCTTGATCTTATATGGAACTGATTGTGACCAAGTGGTGGTCAGTTGGACTTTGAGTGGTACAACTCAAACTCCCCAGGGCATAATAAAATATATAATACAACCGTGTAGCATATTTTTTTAGGGTTATACATGACATTTCACATTGGATGATAACCCTTCTTTGTTCTCTTTACGTAAAGATGCTTAGTGCAATTAAGAGATAGTAGATATACTTATGTTGTGGATATGCTTAAAATTGCAGATGTGTACATATAGTAGCCATACTTATGTTGATAACTATACTTCTACTGCTGATTATAATCATGATGCTAACTATCTCATGTTGTTAGTTATGTTTAGCATGATAGCCATGCCTTGTTAACTAGAGATGCATATACTACTAATCATGCTTATCCAGATAGTTGTGATTATGCTGCTAGATCTTCTTATGATTTTGACATGTTCAACATGTTAGACATGCTATTTTCGTTAGCTGTGCTTATGTGGCTAGACTTATTCATAATGATAAAGATTTTGTGTTACTAGACTTGCTCATGATGCTAGATATGCATATGCTACTGAATTGCTTATATTGTTAACATGATTAAGGATGATAGTCTGGCTAATGATGATAATTATTATATGCTCCTTTATGTATTTTGTTAATCATCAGTGCTACTGAGCTTATTTGTTATATCTGATTAAAGTTCTTAAACTATTTAATTACTTAAAAATGTTGTAATTAATATCTGTTGGAGAGAGTTATATCTCTCGTTGGGACATGGGTCTCACCCTTTTGGTTCATCACATTTTTTAGGTAATCGGCAATGACGACAACAGAACCATGGAAGTAAAGAAGAACTACAATAATGGATCTTTGAGAAAGGTGATTGGATGTCTAGTGTATCCTAGAGTCGTCCATGTACTCTCAGGTCCAGGTAGGAAAAGTTTGTATATGGTGTTTCAAACGAATTGGACTTTTGTTAGCATTTTAATGCTTGTTTGAACATATATGGATATTATTCTCCTGTGTATATATTTCATGGATAAGGCGACAAAACAATTTGTATCAAATTATTGGCATAATATGGATACAAGAAATATATTTGGGCTCTTATGCAAATGTTTCTGAGCGGATGTTGATGTTGAAATTGGTTGTTATTTACCTATATTTTTGGAAATGTGATTAATTAGTGATTGATTGTATTTTATGTTTTGAGTAATCTCGTTTAATGTAACAAGTTCTCATAGATTGAACCTTACGAATTGATAAATAAAATGCATGTTAAAAAGCCATAAATGACCTTGCGGGTCTAATATCTCGATCAAGTCACCATGGGCAACAAGGTAAAACTAACACCCTGGATCTTCACCTCAAATCCATGGCAAAGAACAGCAACTGGGAGACCATCCTCGATTGTGCTAAACATCATCAGGAAAGAACAAAGCAATTGGATGAGTGGAGAGTGTCCCCTGAGATCCGATGAGGATGAGGAAATAAATGCCAAGTGGTGAGGACCTATGAGTCATCAAAACACACAAGAGAAACCCAAGAAATAGGGGAAAAGGTCGAGAGTTCATATCCAAAGGAAATCAGGAAAAAAACACATTGGTGATGCTTAGAAGACGACCGTGTGAGTGTGGTAACACCACAAAAAACATTTTCATAGTTGGAGAAGCCTTGAGGGGCTGCGGAGACAACCACCAGTGAAGACCTTGAAGATGACTAGTAGGGTACAGTGAATGGGGAAAATCTAGGGTAAATTAGTGATGTAGAAACAGAAAAGAGGGGCCAAGGATGCTTACCAGCAAAGAAATTTGTCTGAGATGGCCGCAACTATGAACATTAGGTCGTCGTTGTCGAAGAGGAAGGTTGAAAATGTGAAGGAGTTTCGGGTCCCTAGCAATGAAATTGAAGGTGGAGGAGGAGTGCCTTAGGTCTGGTGATGCTCTACCAACTCTTATATAGGCAAGAGGTGGTGCATAGCTCCCTCTATAATGACGAGGTTGAGAGAGAGTCAAGCCCTGATTTGGGCATTTCTTAATTCGGTTAAAATAGATGGCAAGTGTAACATCCCTGACCTGGGTTAAGATCTAACCCTAGAAGTTTTACCTATTTATGTAATTAAAAACCTATGATTAATCTCTGGCATGTAATTAAGTTCCTCAGGAACATATACTTTCAATTTTGGTTCTTTTAAAACAATGTTGTAGTATTGTTTTGTAATGCAGGGACCTATGTGCAAATTACCCAGTCTAAGGGTTTAACTTGCAATTTTCACAGGTTAAGATGTTATCTTGATAATGAAACATCATATGAGTGAATATGATGAGATATGATGGATTTTCCAAGCTTGGGCATTCAGATGCAGCTTGTGGAATGATCTTGGTGCTTAAAAACCCTATTTTGGAGTAAAGTGCAATTTACCCAAATTGTGGGTGAAGCTTGTGAAGTATACCTTCTAGAGCATCTTATATGACTCTTGGCATAAGTTAGAGTAGAAATGATGAAAGAGATGCATCAATAAGTAATCAGATAAGAAAAGTGATCTATGTGCATAAAATTCACCATGTATGTGTATGAAGACCTTCATGTGTGTACCCTAGTTGAAGGTTGATCTTTTCTACCCTTAGATCTTGAATTTTGATGAGCTTTGCTTAATTTTAGATATCTTGGGCATGCCTAAGAATCAAGGAGGGACTTAGATGAGAATCCCATGCCTTAGAGGTCCTTATGGTGCAAAATGGCCTAAGGTATATAAGCCTTTTCCCTTACAACAAGTGAACGGATCTTTCATTCTCTTCACTTCTTCTCTTCTTTCTCAAACAGCTAAGGAAAAGATCTGGAGCTCAGGGAGGCGACCAAGTAGTTCTAAGGTGAGAAGAACCATCTTCAAGCTCGGATTCTTGGGTGAATTCATCATGCAAGCTTGGTTTTGTGGATAACTCACTTAGTTTTCTTGTTCTAGCCATCCATTCCTATCTTTCTTTGGAGGAATCACCCCTGACCGAGTTGTGGTGCTCAAGATGCCATTAGATGCTTGAAGCTTGGAAGCTTGGAGCTCCAAGAACAACGTTTAAGGCGGGTTTTATAATTCTAAACTCTACACTTTATATGTATGTTTTGTTCTTGCAATTCTAGTACTTAGTTCTTTTTCTACCTCCCTTCTTTCTTGCACTTTTGCAAGCAAAACGGTGGAGTAACCGACCTGACTAGAGGTTGAAGATGATGGGCGTGGATTCCTAGGTAACTTTATCAACCGACCTTGGACCCTTTTTGTCCAAACGGTTGCAAACCGTTTGACATAACCGTTTGGATCAAAACGGTCTCAAGACCGTTTGATGGAGTTGACCAAGGGACGACCGTTTGAGGGTTTGTTGGTAACATATTGAATTTCGTTCCTACAAAAGATCACAATCTAATTCATAACCAATTGAGAATTGAAGGCACTTCAACACCTAACCCTAATCGGGCTGAAATTGCTGATTTTCATGTATAGATTTTGATGAGTTTTGGGTTGAAGGACCCAAACGGTCTCAAGACCGTTTGGGCAAAACCCAATACCGTTTTGAGGTCTAGGGTTGAGATAATTTAATGGATTGAGGGTCCAATTGCAACAAGTTGATGAATTGATAAAAATGCTGTTTTTAGACCAAATTGGAGTTCAACCCTAATCCAACCGACTTGGTTTTTGGCTAAACTTTGGGAAAACGGTCTCAAGACCGTTTGGATGATGTACAAACGACCTCAAGACCGTTTGGGCCAAGTTTGGGCCCAATTGGAGGTCAATTCATAGGTTCAACCTTGATTTGATTCACATTGTTGAATATTGATGACTATTCGATTGAAACCCTAATTGAGATGGATTTCACTCTAATTGGCCTTCAATTGAGGGTCAATTTGGTGTCCAATTGATTAGGCCTAACCCTAATTGACTCAATTTATAAGTGGTTAACATGGTTTTGATCAATTTAGGGCTTCAACATAGATAACCCTAAACATATGTAACTTTTGAACCACTTTGGAGGTCCAAACGGTTTGAGCCCATTTGGACCAAATGGTCTCAAGACCGTTTGAGGTCAAATGGTCTCAAGACCGTTTGGGGTCAAACGATCTCAAGATCGTTTGGACCAATTGATCTCAAGTCATTTTGGATCAAACGGTTTCAAACCGCATGAGCTTCAAATGGTTTGAAAGTCAAAACGGTTAACGCACCCAAACGGTCTCAAGACCGTTTGAGGTCAAATGGTCTCAAGACCGTTTGAGACCAAACGGTCTCAAGACCGTTTGGTGTTTGAAGGTTGAAACTGTTTGAAGGTGTTCAAGGTGACTTGTACTTAATCAATTGAAGGTGCAATTGGTTCAATGGTGATCTAATCTAAACCCTAATGGTAACCTAGGACATTAAGGGACTATGTGACTAATGAGTTGACCCATGATGGTGATCAATGGGGTGAATGACCCGAATACCCTTGAAGGGTACAATTGAAGGATACCTTGTTTTAATCAAACCCCAAAGTCTTGAGTTTGGAGACTTAGCTCATGTTAATCAATGAGGACTTAACCCAACCTGTTTTGGAGTGATGTAATCATCATCCACCTCTTGAGGAGAGAGAAAGTCACTACATGCTAGTGAGAGGAGAGAGAAAGTGTCATATTTTATTAAAATACAAGTAAAGTACCTTCAATGTGTAAAATTGTGCATGATTAGGGTATGATCCACCTATGTGAGATCATGGAGACCCTAATCATGATAATTGATGAATCTTAATCTAATTTGAGGCCATCAATGGTGATGATTTTCATACATGATGATGATATGAGTTCAATTCACCGTAATGTGAATAGTAAACCCTAATTCTAGGGTGATGACATGTAATGTGAATAGTAAACCCTAATTCTAGGGTGATGACATGTAATGTGAATAGTAAACCCTAATTCTAGGATGATGACATGTAATGTGAATAGTAAACCCTAATTCTAGGGTGAGGACATGTTATGTGTATCTTAAACCCTATTTGATGAAAATAAGGGAAACCTAGCTCTTGTAAGAGTAGGGAGATACAACCTCTTTAAATGAGTTATTTACTGTTATCAGTTGATTTAACCATGCAGGTTCCTATATGAGGATGATCATATCCAGGTATGGATGATGATACCATATTCATTGAAAGCATGTTGATTAGCTTTATGAATAGTGATATATCTTGATGCCTTGATAGTAGCATCTTATGAGATTGATGGACTGTGAGAGCTCTGATACCACTTAATTGTGGGCTCTGATCTCCAAAACTCGAGATAAACACATAAACCTCAAAGTAAACTTAGCGGAAGCGATTCGATTAGCAGCGGAATACCAAAAATCACGGGAAATTAAAACTTTTTGAGATAAAACATTAAATCCATAAAACTTCCTTCATAAAGGAGATAAACTGTTTACATCTCTGTCAAATTACTTCTTGAGTAATTATACACATCATGATTCAAAATCTCAAGAATTGAAACAAAATCTCAGACCAATATCTCCAAGACCTGAGAGTACAGAGGACACATAGAACTGACTCTAACTACACCACATAGCAGTCTGAATCTCCACCTGGGATTTACTGGTGATCCTGGTGATGCTGCTGCTGCTGGGTTTGGTCACCTGTAGGCCGGTTTCTCCATCTTCGACGACCACCTAAAAATTTGAAGTCTACGGGATGAGACAATTTTAAATAATTGTCCCAGCGAGAGTTATAACTCTCCACTAGAAACTTTATATAGCAACTAAAGAACAACAGAAGTAATAAATGCCTTCTAAGTAATCAACAACAGATAGATAACTCAGCAGAGTAACAATTTGAAAGCAATATGAACAATCATATCTACTTAAGCAGTGTAACATCAATCCAGTATCTCGTAGTTTACTCTAAGCAGATATACTACGCGGTTGGTTATGTTTTACAAACAATCCTTAAGCCCTGCAGAGATGAGGTATACCGCTCATACTCCAACCGACAACTTGTTAAGTCACCTCGGTATCATACTAGGTCATCGAAAGAGTCAGATTCTCATGACCTTCAACTTCCTTAGTAAGAATGAGGATACACATGCAGGACATCTAGTGTCTCTGCTATAATAGCTTACCAGGGTATTCTGGTCCTTCGCTATTAGAGTCACAGTGGCATTCTGCACTCTCTTCTCTATTAGAAGATTTCGTGTTTATCTCTCATCGATGCGGTATAAAGGACCTCTCTCAGGAGGATAATGTTACATCACCCTGGTATAAACACTTTAGTGAAAGATTGATGGATTGCACATCTACATCAACTCCTACACTAGGATGTATGGTTCTACACATCCATATACCCCACATACTCAAAAGCATGTGTTCCAGTAGTTCCCTTAGGAAAACCTGTTTCACCATCATATAACTCTTGACTATGATGGATCTATGATCAGGGTTCTACATAGTGTGATTTCACTTGATTAGTTAGGTACATTTCAGTATTCTTTTAACATCATACATGTTCTAAACCCTAGAATTAGGGTTTACTATTCACATTACATGTCATCATCCTAGAATTAGGGTTTACTATTCACATTACATGTCATCATCCTAGAATTAGGGTTTACTATTCACATTACATGTCATCACCCTAGAATTAGGGTTTACTATTCACATTACATGTCATCACCCTAGAATTAGGGTTTACTATTCACATTACGGTGAATTGAACTCATATCATCATCATGTATGAAAATCATCACCATTGATGGCCTCAAATTAGATTAAGATTCATCAATTATTATGATTAGGGTTTCCATGATCTCACATAGGTGGATCATACCCTAATCATGCACAATTTTACACATTGAAGGTACTTTCTTGTATTTTAATCAAATATGATACTTTATCTCTCCTATCACTAGCATGTAGTGACTTTATCTCTCCTCAAGAGGTGGATGATGATTACATCACTCCAAAACAGGTTGGGTTAAGTCCTCATTGATTAACATGAGCTAAGTCTCCAAACTCAAGACTTTAGTGTTTGATTAAAACAAGGTATCCTTTAATTGTACCCTTCAAGGGTATTAGGGTCATTCACCCCATTGATCACCATCATGCATCAACTAATTAGTCACATAGTCCCTTAATGTCCTAGGTTACCATTAGGGTTTAGATTAGATCACCATTGAACCAATTACACCTTCAATTGATTAAGTACAAGTCACCTTGAACACCTTCAAACGGTTTCAACCTTCAACCACCAAATGGTCTTGAGACCGTTTGACCTCAAATGGTCATGAGACCATTTGGGTGCGTTGACCATTTTGACTTTCAAACCGTTTGAAGCTCATGCAGTTTGAAACCGTTTGATCCAAAACGACTTGAGATCGATTGGTCCAAACGATCTTGAGATCGTTTGAGCCCAAACGGTCTTGAGACCGTTTGACCCCAAATGGTCTTGAGACTGTTTGACCTCAAACGGTCTTGAGACCATTTGGATCCAAACGGTCTTGAGACCGTTTGGTCCAAATGGGCTCAAACCGTTTGGACCTCCAAAGTGGTTCAAAAGTTACATATGTTTAGGGTTATCTATGTTGAAGCCCTCAATTGATCAAACCCATGTTAACCACTTATAAATTGAGTCAATTAGGGTTATGACTAATCAATTGGACACCAAATTGACCCTCAATTGAAGGCCAATTAGAGTGAAATCCATCTCAATTAGGGTTTCAATCGAATAGTCATCAATATTCAACAATGTGAATCAAATCAAGGTTGAACCTATAAATTGACCTCCAATTGGGCCCAAACTTGGCCCAAACGGTCTTGAGGTCGTTTGGACATCATCCAAACGGTCTTGAGACCGTGTGCCCAAAGTTTGGCCAAAAACCAAGTCGGTTGGATTAGGGTTGAACTCCAATTTGGTCTAAAAACAACATTTTTATCAATTCATCAACTTGTTGCAATTGGACCCTCAATCCATTAAATTATCTCAACCCTAGACCTCAAAAAGGTCTTGGGTTGTGCCCAAACGGTCTTGAGACCGTTTGGAGGAACCCCCAAATGGTCTTGAGACTGATGGGGTCCTTCAACCCAAAACTCATCAAAATCTATACATGAAAATCAGCAATTGGTTATGAATTAGATTGTGATCTTTTGTAGGAACGAAATTCAATATGTTACCAACATACCCTCAAATGGTTGTCCCTTGGTCAACTCCATCAAACGGTCTTGAGACCGTTTTGATCCAAACGGTCTTACAAGACCGTTTGAGATTAAACGGTTTGAGACCGTTTGATGTCAAACGGTTTGCAACCGTTTGGACCAAAAGGGTCCAAGTTCGGTTGATAAAGTTACCTAGGAATCCACGCCCATAATATTCAACCTCTAGTCATGTCGGTTACTCCACCGTTTTTCTTGCAAAAGTACAAGAAAGAAGGGAGGTAGAAAAAGAACTAAGTACTAGAATTGCAAGAACAAAACATACATATAAAGTGTAGAGTTTAGAATTATAAAACCCACCTTAAACGTTGTTCTTGGAGATCCAAGCTTCCAAGCTTCAAGCCTCAAATGGCGTCTTGAGCACCACAACTCGGTCAGGGGTGATTCCTCCAAAGAAAGATAGGAATGGATGGCTAGAACAAGAAAACTAAGTGAGTTATCCACAAAACCAAGCTTGCATGATGAATTCACCCAAGAATCCGAGCTTGAAGATGGTTCTTCTCACCTTAGAACTACTTGGTCGCCTCCCTGAGCTCCATAGCTTTTCCTTAGCCATTTGAGAAAGAAGAGAAGAAGTTAAGAGAATGAAAGATCCGTTCACTTGTTGCAAGGGAAAAGGCTTATATACCATAGGCCATTTTGCACCATAAGGACCTCTAAGGCATGGGATTCTCATCTAAGTCCCTCCTTATATGTATATATATATATATATATATATATATATATATATATATATATATATATAACGTGTATATATATATATGTATATATATATATATATGCATATATATATATATATATATATATATATATATATATATATATATATATATATATATTGATCTCAAACGGTCTTGCAAGACCGTTTGGATCAAAATGGTCTCAAGACCGTTTGATGGAGTTGACCAAGGGACGACCATTTGAGGGTATGTTGGTAACATATTGAATTTCATTCCTACAAAACATCACAATCTAATTCATAACCAATTGAGAATTGAAGGCACTTCAACACCTAACCCTAATCGGGCTGAAATTGCTGATTTTCATGTATAGATCTTGATGAGTTTTGGGTTGAAGGACCCAAACGGTCTCAAGACCGTTTGGGGGTTCCTCCAAATGGTCTCAAGACCGTTTGGGCACAACCAAAGACCGTTTGGAGGTCTAGGGTTGAGATAATTTAATGGATTGAGGGTCCAATTGCAACAAGTTGATGAATTGATAAAAATGTTGTTTTTAGACCTAATTAGAGTTCAACCGTAATCCAACTGACTTGGTTTTGGCCAAACTTTGGGAAAACGGTCGCAAGACCGTTTGGATGATGTCCAAACGACCTCAAGACCATTTGGGCCAAGTTTGGTCCCAATTGGAGGTCAATTGATAGGTTCAACCTTGATTTGATTCACATTGTTGAATATTGATGACTATTCGATTGAAACCCTAATTGAGATGGATTTCACCCTAATTGGCCTTCAATTGAGGGTCAATTTGGTGTCCAATTGATTAGGCGTAACCCTAATTTACTCAATTTATAAGTGGTTAACATGGTTTTGATCAATTGAGGGCTTCAACATAGATAACCCTAAACATATGTAACTTTTGAACCACTTTGGAGGTCCAAACGGTTTGAGCCCATTTGGACCAAACGGTCTCAAGACCGTTTGAGGTCAAACAGTCTCAAGACCATTTGGGGTCAAACAGTCTCAAGACCGTTTGGGCTCAAACGATCTCAAGATCGTTTGGACCAATCGATCTCAAGTCGTTTTGGATCAAACGGTTTCAAACTGCATGAGCTTCAAACAGTTTGAAAGTCAAAACGGTAAACACACCCAAACGGTCTCAAGACCGTTTGAGACCAAACGGTCTCAAGACCGTTTGGTGGTTGAAGGTTGAAACTGTTTGAAGGTTTTCAAGGTGGTTTGTACTTAATCAATTGAAGGTGTAATTGGTTCAATGGTGATCTAATCTAAACCCTAATGGTAACCTTGGTCATTAAGGGACTATGTGACTAATGAGTTGACCCATGATGGTGATCAATGGGGTGAATGACCCTAATACCCTTGAAGGGTACAATTGAAGGATACCTTGTTTAAATCAAACCCTAATGTGTTGAGTTTGGAGACTTAGCTCATGTTAATCAATGAGGACTTAACCCAACCTATTTTGGAGTGATGTAATCATCATCCACCTCTTGAGGAGAGAGAAAGTCACTACATGCTAGTGAGAGGAGAGAGAAAGTATCATATTTGATTAAAATACAAGTAAAGTACCTTCAATGTGTATAATTGTGCATGATTAGGGTATGATCCACCTATGTGAGATCATGGAAACCCTAATCATGATAATTTATGAATCTTAATCTAACTTGAGGCCATCAATGGTGATGATTTTCATACATGATGATGATATGAGTTCAATTCACCGTAATGTGAATAGTAAACCCTAATTCTAGGGTGATGACATGTAATGTGAATAGTAAACCCTAATTCTAGGGTGATGACATGTAATGTGAATAGTAAACCCTAATTCTAGGGTGAGGACATGTTATGTGTATCTTAAACCCTATTTGATGAAAATCAGGGAAACCTAGCTCTTGTAAGAGTAGGGAGATACAACTTCTTTAAATGAGTTATTTACTGTTATCAGTTGATTTAACCATGTAGGTTTCTATATGAGGATGATCATATCTAGGTATGGATGATGATACCATATTCATTGAAAGCATGTTGATTAGCTTTATGAATAGTGAAATATCCTGATGCCTTGTTAGTGGCATCTTATGAGATTGATGGACTTTGAGAGCCATGAATACCATCAAGGTCATGCTTTAAGAGATGACTTGTGATGAGAGGATTGAGAAATGATAATTGATGTGAGTTAGACTTGTTACATTTAGTATTCTTCTTTCATAGCTGCTATGCTAATGATTAATGTTTGAGAACATGTATGATGTTAAGAGAATACTGAAATGTACCTAACTAATCAAGTATAATCATACTATGTAGAGCCCTGATCATAGATCCATCATAGTCAGAAGTTATATGATGGTGAAATAGGTTTCCTAAGGGAATTCCTGGAACACATACTTTTGAGTATGTGGGGTATATGGATGTGTAGAACCTTACATCCTAGTGTAGGAGTTGATGTAGATGTATCTTAATCCATCAATCTTTCACTAAGTGTTTATACCAGGGTGATGTAACAGTATTATCCTGAGAGAGATCTTTTATACCGCATCGATGAGAGATAAACACGAAATCTTCCGATGTCGAAGAGAGTGCAGAATGCCACTGTGACTCTAATAGCGAAGGACTAGAATACCCTGGTAAGATATTGTAGTAGAGACACTAGATGTCCTGCATGTGTATCCTCATTCTGACTGAGGAAGTTGAAGGTCATGAGAATCCAGCTCTTTCAATGACCTAGTATGATACCGAGGCGACTTAACAATGGTCGGTTGGAGTATGAGCGGTATACCTCATCTCCACAGGGCTTAAGGATTGTTTGTAAAACATAATCAGCCGCGTAGTATATCTTCTTAGAGTAAACTACGAGATACTGGATTGATGTTACACTGCTTAAGTAGATATGATTGTTCATATTGCTTTCAATTGTTACTCTACTGAGTTATCTATCTACTGTTGATTACATAGAAGGAATCTATTGCTTCTGTTGTTCTTTAGTTGCTATATAAAGTTTCTAGTGGAGAGTTATAACTCTCGCTGGGACAATTATTTAAAATTGTCTCACCCCGTAGACTTCAACTTTTTAGGTGGTCGTCGAAGACGGAGAAACTAGCCTACAGGTGACCAAACCCAGCAGCAGCAACATCACTAGGATCAGTAGTAAATCCCAGGTGGAGTTTCAGACTGCTATGTGGTGTAGTTAGAGTCAGTTCTATGTGTCCTATGTACTCTCAGGTCTTGGAGATATTGGTCTGAGATTTTGTTTCGATTCTTGAGATTTTGAATCATGATGTGTATAATTACAAAAGAAGTAATTTGACAGAGATGTAAATAGTTTATCTCCTTTATGAAGGAAGTTTTATGGATTTAATGTTTTATCTCAAAAAGTTTTAATTTCCCGTGATTTTTGGTATTCCGCTGCTAATCGAATCGCTTCCGCTAAGTTTACTTCGAGGTTTATGTGTTTATCTCGGGTTTTGGAGATCAGAGTCCACAATTAAGTGGTATTAGAGCTCCAGGTTCGCTGAGTCTACAGAGGCATAGGACTTAGGATGTCGAGTCTATCCTTAGTGTTCCTTCCTTATCTAATAGAATCTTCTGCTCCTCAGGAGAAGAAGATATATAAGGATGTCTGAGCCACATGAAGAGTATGTGGCAGAAAGTAGTGCTAGTGCATGTCAAGGTGGTGCAAGGGTTCCAGAAAAAGAGCAACTTGTACCTGAGCAACCCAGGGAGCCACCCCAGTTTGACCCAGCTGACATGGGTAACCCGGCAGTTCAGACGATGTTTGGGCAGTTTATGACTGCCATGACACACATCACCGACAGGATGCCCATGCGTGCACCTAGGGTACCTGTCCATCCTGAAGGACAAGGTATCGATAAGACCTTCGACCGACTTTGTCATGTCGGGGCTACCGAGTACTTTGGGACAGCTGACCCCGCAGATGCTGATCTGTGGTTGACAGAGTTGGAGAAAGCTTTTAGAATTCTCAACATCCCAGAAGCTGAGAAGGTTAGACATGCTGTCTATCTTCTCAAGGGAAGTACTGGTCACTGGTGGACCATGGAAGAGCAGAAGAGTCCTGGAATAGAGATCTCGTGGGAAGAGTTTCGCCGGGAATTTGTTCTAAGATATTTCCCGAAGTCCTTCCTGGACGAGAAGATCTCTCAGTTTGAGAGATTGAGGCAGGGCATGATGAACATTAGCGAGTATGAAGCTAAGTTCATGGAGTTGTTGCGGTTCTGTCTGCACATGGCTGCCAAAGAAGAAGAAAGGATCAGGAGGTTCAAAAAGGGTTTGAATGCGGACATGTCTACTCCTGTGTCTGTCCTAGAAAACCGAGAGAGGTTCTCTACCTTCGTTGAGTCAGTCCGAAGGATAGAGAGGTCTATAGTTGAGAAGAGACAAACCCAGAAAAGATATCCACAGTTCCAGGGTTCTTCATCTAGGGATTCCAAGAAACCTAGATTCTCTGCACCTAACCCTCCACCACCCAGATCGAGTTCTCAAACTCAATGGTCTCCAAGTAGAGGTAGAGGACGAAGTCAACCGCTTCAGGAGACTCATAGTTCTGCATCAATGTCAGTTACCGGACCACCGAGACCACAACAACAAGAGAGGAGCTGCTACAACTGTGGTAAGATAGGACATTTGATGAGAGACTGCAGATCGAGGCCTGTCAGTGAGACACAACCTCTGAGACAGAGTCAACAGGGATCACAGAGAAGGCAATCCCAAGGAGAAGCTAGGGGACGTGGACAAGCATTTCAAGCTGGATCATCAGCACTGGCTCAACCTCAGGCAACAGCGAGGTTCTATGCTATGAACCCACCAGAAGCAGTGGTCGATCCCCGGGTTGTGGCAGGTCAGATGAACCTTTTATATTCTGATTTGTCTAAATCCTGTGTAGTATCTGTTTTGATTGACCCGGGTGCTACACACTCCTTTATCACTCGAAGAGTGATTCGTAAATGTAATATGACAGTTAGTCATAGGACATATAGTTTGTTGTTAGAGACTCCGTTGAGTGGGTCTACTATTTTGCAGGAGGTATGCTCTCCCTGCATCCTCTTCTTTTCTGATCATCGCATTCAAGTGGATCTCATACCACTTGATATGCAAGAATTTGATATAATCCTTGGGATGGATACCTTGGAAAGGTATAAAGTTGTCTTGGATTGTGAATCCAAGTTGGCTGTGTTTGCTGATGATAGCAACACATAGATATTTCAAGGAGAAAGAAAGATTCTGCCCACCTGTCTTGTGTCAGCTATGGTTGCTGACAAGCTGATGAGGCAAGGATGTTATGCATTCCTAGCCCATGTGGTAGATGTTACCAAGGAGAGCCCCAACCCTGTTGAAGTTCCGATAGTCAGGGAATTCGAGGATGTGTTTCCTAAAGAACTTCCAGGTATACCACCGCCTCAGGAAATTGATTTTGAAATCAATATAGTCCCTGATACAAAACCCATAGCCCAGACACCATATAGGATGGCGCCTGCCGAGATGGCAGAACTCAAGAAACAGCTTCAATAGTTACTTGAGAAGGGTTTTATTCGACCGAGTACTTCACCTTGGGGTGCTCCGGTCTTGTTTTTAAAAAAGAAAGACGGGTCAATGCGGTTGTGTATTGACTATAGACAACTCAATAAAGTAACAATAAAGAACAAGTACCCTCTGCCGAGGATTGATGATCTCTTTGATCAGTTGCGTGGTGCAACAGTCTTCTCAAAGATAGACTTAAGGTCTAGATATCATCAACTCCGTATTAAGAATAGTGACATATCCAAGTCTGCCTTTAGGACAAGATATGGTCACTATGAGTTCGCAGTTGTGTCGTTTGGACTAACTAATGCACCGGCTGCATTTATGGAACTCATGAATAGAATCTTCTGACCTTTTCTTGATCAGTGTGTTGTCTTCTTCATAGATGACATTCTGATTTATAGTAAGGATGCTCAGCAACATGAACAACATCTTCGCCAAACTTTGACCTTGCTAAGAAAACACAAGCTATATTCTAAGTTTAGCAATTGTGAGTTCTGGCTACCGGAGGTATCCTTTCTTGGACACGTGGTATCTGCCTCGGGTATTTGTGTTGACCCTACAAAGGTAGAATCTGTTCTACAGTGGGAACAACTGAAGACGCCGACGGAGATTCAAAGTTTCCTAGGGTTAGCTGGCTACTATCGAAGGTTCATTAAGAACTTCAGTTCTATAGCCTTACCTTTGACCAAGTTAACCCGGAAGGATGCCCCTTTTGTGTGGAGTAATAAGTGTCAACAGTCTTTTTAGCTGTTGAAGGATAGGTTGACAAGTGCCCCAGAGCTTTTGCTACCAGAGCAAGGAAAAGGATATGTAGTTTTCTGTGATGCCTCCAAGAATGGACTTGGGTGTGTGTTGATGCAGGATAACCAAGTGATTTCTTTCGTTTCCCGACAGCTTAAGAAGCACGAGGAGAATTATCCAACACACGATCTAGAGTTGGCTGCTGTGGTTCATGCCTTGAAAATCTGGAGACATTATCTCTACGGAGAAACATTCCAGATTTTCACAGACCACAAGAATCTTCAGTATATCTTCTCTCAGCATGAGCTTAACATGAGGCAACGTCGCTGGATGGAGTTAATCAAGGACTACGATTGTATAATTGATTACCATCCAGGAAAGGCCAATGTGGTTGCAGATGCCTTGAGTAGGAAATCAACAACATCAACCATGGATAGAGCACAACTAAGTTCTTTAGTATGCTCTAGGAGAGATATGATTATCTCTTTAAGGCAAAACAATGTGCAGTTGAAGGTATCATGGTTAGCCGGTTTGTTAGCTGAGATGCAGATTAAACCTACCCTAAGAGTGCAGATAAAGGAGGCACAGCAAGTGGATGTTGTAGTTCAGCAGATCAGGTCTGAGTATGGTGATGAGAAGCGAGATGGTTTCCATGACTCAGATGATCATGTGGCATGTTATCATGGAAGGATGATAGTACCTGATGTGAATAACCTGAGGAAGTTAGTTTTAGAGGAAGCTCATTCTTGAATGTATGCTATGCATCCAGGGAGCACCAAGATGTATCGAAACTTGAAACATATGTATTGGTGGCCTGGGATGAAGAATGATGTAGCTGAGTTTGTTCTGAGGTGTCCAGTGTGTCAGCAGGTTAAGGCTGAACACCAGAAACCTGCAGGAACAATGCAACCTTTACCCATACCACAAAGGAAGTGGGACCATGTGACCATGGACTTTGTTGTTGGCCTACCCACGAAAATCAAAGGACATGATTCCATTTGGGTAATTGTTGATAGGTTGACAAAGACAACACATTTCTTACCTGTCAAAACAACCTACTCTGCTGAAAGGTTATCACAGTTGTATGTTCAAGAGATAGTGCGTTTGCATGGAGTTCCTGTCACTATAATTTCTGACAGAGGTCCCCAATTTACAAGTTGTTTTTGGGAGCAGTTACACAGAGCTTTAAGCACCAAGTTAAGGTTTAGTACATCCTTTCACCCACAGACTAATGGACAGTCTGAAAGGACTATACAGACCTTCGAAGACCTGCTGAGAGCATGTGTTCTCCAGTTTACCGGAAGTTGGGATCTACACCTAAGTTTGATAGAGTTTGCCTATAACAATAGCTATCAACATAGTATTGATATGGCACCCTATGAATCTTTGTATGGTAGACGTTGTAGATCACCCTTGTGTTGGTATGAGACTGGTGATCATCAGTTGTTGGGTCCTGATCTTGTGCAGCAGACTACAGAGAAGATCAAGGTTATACAACAACAACTTAAGACTGCATAGGATAGGCAGAAGTCATATGCTGATAAACGTCGTAGACCCCTAGAATTCCAGGTTGGAGACAGAGTATACCTCAAGGTCTCACCTTGGAAAGGAGTCCTTCGTTTTGGAAGGAAAGGAAAGTTAGCTCCTAGATTTATGGGACCTTATCCAATCATTGAGCGAGTTGGAAAGGTAGCCTATAGACTAGAGTTACCTCAGGAGTTGCAGAAGTTACATCCTGTGTTTCACATTTCTATGATGAGGAAATGTCACCCCGAAACCGAGTCAGTTCTACAACCTATGGAAGTAGAATTGAATGAGGATATAACTTATGAGGAGGGACCAGTGTCCATTCTTGATAACAGAATTAAAAAGTTAAAGAAGAAAGATATAAGCCTTGTAAAAGTCCTTTGGAACCACCGTGGTGTTGAAAAAGCCACTTGGGAACTAGAAGATGAGATGAGAAGAAAATACCCTTCTCTTTTCTCTTAATACGTTTTATCGATTTTGTGGACGAAGTCCTTGTAAGGGGTGGATAATTTATAACATCCCTAACCTGGGTTAAGATCTAACCCTAGAAGTTTTGCCTAAATATGTAATTAAACACCTGTGATTAATCTCTGGCATGTAGTTAAGTTCCTCAGGAACATATACTTTCAATTTTGGTTCTTTTAAAACAAAGTTGTAGTATTGTTTTGTAATGCAGGGACCTATGTGCTAATTACCTAGTTTAAGGGTTTAGTTTGCAATATCACAAGATAAGATGTTCTCTTGATAATGAAACATCATATGAGTGAATATGATGAGATATGATGGATTTTCCAAGCTTGGGCATTCAGATGCAGCTTGTGGAATGATCCTGGTGCATAAAAACCCTAATTTGGAGTAAAGTGCAATTTACCCAAATTGTGGGTGAAGCTTGTGAAGTATACCTTCTAGAGCATCTTATATGACTCTTGGCATCATTTAGAGTAGAAATGATGAAATATATACATCAATAAGTAATCAGATAAGAAAAGTGATCTATGTGCATAAAATTCACCATGTATGTGTATGAAGACCTTCATGTGTGTACCCTAGTTGAAGGTTGGTCTTTTCTACCCTTATATCTTGAATGTTGATGAGCTTTGCTTAAGTTTAGATAGCTTGGGCGTGCCTAAGAAGCAAGGAGGGACATAGATGAGAGTCCCATGCCTTAGAGGTCCTTATGGTGCAAAATGGCCTAATGTATATAAGCCTTTTCCCTTGCAACAAGTGAACGGATCTTTCATTTTCTTCACTTCTTCTCTTCTTTCTCAAACGGCTAAGGAAAATCTCTGGAGCTTAGGGAGGCGACCAAGTAGTTCTAAGGTGAGATGAACCATCTTCAAGCTCGGATTCTTGGGTGAATTCATCATGCAAGCTTGGTTTTGTGGATAACTCACTTAGTTTTCTTGTTCTAGCCATCCATTCCAATCTTTCTTTGGAGGAATCACCCATGACCGAGTTGTGGTGCTCAAGACGCCATTAGAGGCTTGAAGCTTGGAAGCTTGGATCTCCAAGAACAACGTTTAAGGCAGGTTTTATAATTCTAAACTCTACACTTTATATGCATGTTTTGTTCTTGCAATTCTAGTACTTAGTTCTTTTTCTACCTCCCTTCTTTCTTGCACTTTTGCAAGCAAAACGGTGGAGTACCCGACCTGACTAGAGGTTGAAGATGATGGGCATGGATTCCTAGGTAACGTTATCAACCGACCTTGGACCCTTTTGGTCCAAATGGTTGCAAACTGTTTGACATCAAACGGTCTCAAACCGTTTGATCTTCAATTGAGGGCCAATTAGGGTTTGAAGATCAAACGGTTTGAGACCGTTTGATGTCAAATAGTTTGCAACCATTTGGACCAAAAGGGTCCAAGGTCGGTTGATAAAGTTACCTAGGAATCCACGCCCATCCTCTTCAACCTCTAGTCAGGTCGGTTACTCCACCGTTTTGCTTGCAAAAGTGCAAGAAAGAAGGGAGGTAGAAAAAGAACTAAGTACTGGAATTGCAAGAACAACATGCATATAAAGTGTAGAGTTTAGAATTATAAAACCCGCCTTAAACATTGTTCTTGGAGCTCCAAGCTTCCAAGCTTCAAGCCTCTAATGGCGTCTTGAGCACCACAACTCAGTCAGGGGTGATTCCTCCAAAGAAAGATAGGAATGGATGGCTGGAACAAGAAAACTAAGTGAGTTATCCACAAAACCAAGCTTGCATGATGAATTCACCCAAGAATTCAAGCTTGAAGATGGTTCTTCTCACCTTAGAACTACTTGGTCGCCTCCCTGAGCTCCAGAGCTTTTCCTTAGCCATTTGAGAAAGAAGAGAAGAAGTGAAGAGAATGAAAGATCCGTTCACTTGTTGCAAGGGAAAAGGCTTATATACCTTAGGCCATTTTGCACCAAAAGGACCTCTAAGGCATGGGATTCTCATCTAAGTCCCTCCTTGATTCTTAGGCACGCCCAAGCTATCTAAACTTAAGCAAATCTCATCAAAATTCAAGATCTAAGGGTAGAAAAGATCAACCTTCAACTAGGGTACACACATGAAGGTCTTCATACACATACATGGTGAATTTTATGCACATAGATCACTTTTCTTATCAGATTACTTATTGATGCATCTCTTTCATCATTTCTACTCTAAATGATGCCAAGAGTCATATAAGATGCTCTAGAAGGTATACTTCACAAGCGTCACCCACAATTTGGGTAAATTGCACTTTACTCCAAAATAGGGATTTTAAGCACCGGGATCATTCCACAAGCTGCATCTGAATGCCCAAGCTTGGAAAATCCATCATATCTCATCATATTCACTCATATGATGTTTCATTATCAAGAGAACATCTTAACCAGTGAAAATGGCAAGTTAAACCCTTAAACTGGGTAATTTGCACATAGGTCCCTGCATTACAAAACAATACTACAACTTTGTTTTAAAAGAACCAAAATTGAAAGTATATGTTCCTGAGGAACTTAATTACATGCCAGAGATTAATCACATGTGTTTAATTACATATTTAGGAAAACATTCTAGGGTTAGATCTTAACCCAGGTCAGGGATGTTACAAATTATCCACCCCTTACAAGGATTTCGTCCCCGAAATTGATAAAACGTATTAAGAGAAAAGAGCAGGGTATTTCCTTCTCATCTCATCTTCTGGTTCCCAAGTGGCTTCTTCAACACAACGGTGGTTCCAGAGGACTTTCACAAGGCTTATATCTTTCTTCTTTAACTTTTTAATTCTGTTATCAAGAATGGACACTGGTCCCTCCTCATAAGTTATATCCTCATTCAATTCTACTTCCATAGGTTGTAGAACTGACTCGGTGTCGGGGTGACATTTCCTCAGCATAGAAATGTGAAACACAGGATGTAACTTCTGCAACTCCTGAGATAACTCTAGTCTATAGGCTACCTTTCCAACTCGCTCAATGATTGGATAAGGTCCCATAAATCTAGGAGCTAACTTTCCTTTCCTTCCAAAATGAAGGACTCCTTTCCAAGGTGAGACCTTGAGGTATACTCTGTCTCCAACCTGGAACTCAAGGGGTCTACGACGTTTATCAGCATACGACTTCTGCCTATCCTGTGCAGTCATAAGCTGTTGTTGTATAACCTTAATCTTTTCTGTAGTCTGCTGCACAAGATCAGGTCCTAACAACTGATGCTCACCAGTCTCGTACCAACATAAGGGTGATCTACAACGTCTCCCATACAAGGCTTCATAGGGTGCCATATCAATACTATGTTGATAGCTATTTTTATAGGCAAACTCTATTAAACTTAGGTGTAGATCCCAACTTCCGGTAAACTGGAGAACACATGCTCATAGCAGGTCTTCCAAGGTCTGTATAGTCCTTTCAGACTGTCCACCAGTCTGTGGGTGAAAGGTTGTACCTTAAATTGGTACCTAAAGCTCTGTGTAACTGCTCCCAAAAATGACTCGTAAACTGGGGACCTCTGTTGGAAACTATAGTGACAGGAACTTCGTGCAAATGCACTATCTCTTGAACATATAACTGTGATAACCTTTTAGCAGAATAGGTTGTTTTGATAGGTAAGAAATGCGCTGTCTTTGTCAACCTATCAACAATTACCCAAATGGAATCATGTCCTTTGCTTGTCCTGGGTAGGCCAACAACAAAGTCCATGGTCACATGGTCCCACTTCCACTGTGGTATGGTTAAAGGTTGCATTGTTCCTGCAGGCTTCTGGTGTTCAGACTTAACCTGCTGACACACTGGACACCTCAGAACAAACTCAACCACATCCTTCTTCATCCCAGGCCACCAATACATATCTTTCAAGTTTCGATACATCTTGGTGCTCCCTGGATGCATAGCATACATTAAAGAATGAGCTTCCTCTAAAACTAACTTCCTCAGGTAATCCACATCAGGTACTATCATCCTCCCATGATAGCATGCCACATGGTCATCTGAGTCATGGAAACCATCTCGCTTCTTATCGCCATACTCAGACCTGATCTGCTGAACTATAACATCCACTTGTTGTGCCTCCTTTATCTGCTCTCTTAGGGTAGGTTTAATCTGCATCTCAGCAAACAAACCAACTAACAATGACACCTTCAACTGCACATTGTTTTGCCTTAAAGAGATAAGCTTATCTCTTCTAGAGCATACTAAAGAACTTAGTTGTGCCCTATATATGGTTGATGTTGCTGATTTACTATTCAAGGCATCTGCAACCACATTGGCCTTGCCTGGATGGTAATCAATTGTACAATCGTAGTCCTTGATTAACTCCATCCAACGACATTGCCTCATGTTAAGCTCATGCTGAGAGAAGATACACTGAAGATTCTTGTGGTCTGTTAAAATATGGAATGTTTCTCCGTAGAGATAATGTCTCCAGATTTTCAAGGCATGAACCACAACAACCAACTCTAGATCATGTGTTGGATAATTCTCCTTGTGTTTCTTAAGCTGTCGGGAAGCGAAAGAAATCACTTGCTTATCCTGCATCAACACACACCCAAGTCCATTCTTGGAGGCATCACAGAAAACTACATATCCTTTTCCTTGCTCCGGTAGCACAAGCACTGGGGCACTTGTCAACCTATCCTTCAACAACTGAAAAGACTATTGACACTTATTACTCCACACAAAAGGGGCATCCTTCCGGGTTAACTTGGTCAAAGGTAAGGCTATAGAACTGAAGTTCTTAATGAACCTTCGGTAGTATCCAGCTAACCCTAGGAAACTTCGAATCTCCGTCGGCGTCTTCGGTTGTTCCCACTGTAGAACACATTCTACCTTTGTAGGGTCAACACGAATACCCGAGGCAGATACCACGTGTCCAAGAAAGGATACCTTCGGTAGCCAGAACTCACACTTGCTAAACTTAGCATATAGCTTGTGTTTTCTTAGCAAGGTCAAAGCTTGGTGAAGATGTTGTTCATGTTGTTGAGCATCCTTACTATAAATCAGAATGTCATCTATGAAGACAACAACACACTGATCAAGAAAATGTCGGAAGATTCTATTCATGAGTTCCATAAATGCAGTCGGTGCATTAGTTAGTCCAAACGACATAACTGTGAACTCATAGTGACCATATATTGTCCTAAAGGCAGACTTGGATATGTCACTATCCTTAATACAGAGTTGATGATATCCAGACCTTAAGTCTATCTTTGAGAAGACTGTTGCACCACACAACTGATCAAAGAGATCATCAATCCTCGACAGATACCACTTAATTGTGGGCTCTGATCTCCAAAACCCGAGATAAACACATAAACCTCGAAGTAAACTTAGCGGAAGCGATTCGATTAGCAGCGGAATACCAAAAATCAGCGGAAATTAAAACTTTTTGAGATAAAACATAAAATCCATAAAACTTCCTTCATAAAGGAGATAAACTGTTTACATCTCTGTCAAATTACTTCTTTTGTAATTATACACATCATGATTCAAAATCTCAAGAATCGAAACAAAATCTCAGACCAATATCTCCAAGACCTGAGAGTACAGAGGACACATAGAACTGACTCTAACTACACCACATAGCAGTCTGAATCTCCACCTGGGATTTACTGCTGATCCTGGTGATGTTGCTGCTGCTGGGTTTGGTCACCTGTAGGCCGGTTTCTCCATCTTCGACGACCACCTAAAAAGTTTAAGTCTGCGGGCTGAGACAATTTTAAATAATTGTCCCAGCGAGAGTTATAACTCTCCACTAGAAACTTTATATAGCAACTAAAGAACAACAGAAGCAATAGATGCCTTCTAAGTAATCAACAACAGATAGATAACTCAGCAGAGTAACAATTTGAAAGCAATATGAACAATCATATCTACTTAAGCAGTGTAACATCAATCCAGTATCTCGTAGTTTACTCTAAGAAGATATACTACGCGGCTGATTATGTTTTACAAACAATCTTTAAGCCCTGCGGAGATGAGTTATACCGCTCATACTCCAATCGACCACTTGTTAAGTCGCCTCAGTATCATACTAGGTCATCAAAAGAGCCGAATTCTCATGACCATCAACTTCCTCAGTCAGAATGAGGATACACATGCAGGACATCTAGTGTCTCTGCTATAATAGCTTACCAGGGTATTCTGGTCCTTCTCTATTATAGTCACAGTGGCATTCTGCACTCTCTTCGCTATCGGAAGATTTTGTGTTTATCTCTCATCGATGCGGTATAAAGGACCTCTCTCAGGAGGATAATGTTACATCACCCTGGTATAAACACTTTAGTGAAAGATTGATGGATTGCACATCTACATCAACTCCTACACTAGGATGTAAGGTTCTATACATCCATATACCCCACATACTCAAAAGCATGTATTCCAGGAGTTCCCTTAGGAAAACCTATTTCACCATCATATAACTCCTGACTATGATGGATCTATGATCAGAGCTCTACATAGTGTGATTTCACTTGATTAGTTAGGTACATTTCAGTATTCTTTTAACATCATACAAGTTCTCAATCGATAATCATTAGCATAGCAGCTATGAAGGAACAATACTAAATGTACAAGCCTAACTCACATCAATTATCATTTCTCAATACTCTCATCACAAGTCATCTCTTAAAGCATGACCTTGATGGTATTCATGGCTCTCACAATCCATCAATCTCATAAGATGCTACTATCAAGGCATCAGGATATATCACTATTAATAAAGCTAATCAACATGCTTTCAATGAATATGGTATCATCATCCATACCTGGATATGATCATCCTCATATAGGAACCTGCATGGTTAAATCAATTGATAACAGTAAATAACTCATTTAAAGAGGTTGTATCTCCCTACTCTTACAAGAGCTAGGTTTCCCTTATTTTCATCAAATAGGGTTTAAGATACACATAACATGTCCTCACCCTAGAATTAGGGTTTACTATTGACATTACATGTCATCACCCTAGAATTAGGGTTTACTATTCACATTACATGTCATCACCCTAGAATTAGGGTTTACTATTCACATTACGGTGAATTGAACTCATATCATCATCATGTATGAAAATCATCACCATTGATGGCCTCAAATTAGATTAAGATTCATCAATTATCATGATTAGGGTTTCCATGATCTCACACAGGTGGATCATACCCTAATCATGCACAATTTTACACATTGAAGGTACTTTACTTGTATTTTAATAAAATATGATACTTTCTCTCTCATATCACTAGCATGTAGTGACTTTCTCTCTCCTCAAGAGGTGGATGATGATTACATCACTCCAAAACAGGTTGGGTTAAGTCCTCATTGATTAACATGAGCTATGTCTCCAAACTCAAGACTTTAGGGTTTGATTAAAACAAGGTATCCTTCAATTGTACCCTTCAAGGGTATTAGGGTCATTCACCCCATTGATCACCATCATGGGTCAACTCATTAGTCACATAGCCCCTTAATGTCCTAGGTTACCATTAGGGTTTAGATTAGATCACCATTGAACCAATTACACCTTCAATTGATTAAGTACAAGTCACCTTGAACACCTTCAAACAGTTTCAACCTTCAACCACCAAACGGTCTTGAGACCATTTGTCCTCAAACGGTCTTGAGACCGTTTGACCTCAAACAGTCTTGAGACCGTTTGGGTGCGTTGACCGTTTTGACTTTCAAACCATTTGAAGCTCATGCGGTTTGAAACCGTTTGATCCAAAATGACTTGAGATCGATTGGTCCAAACGATCTTGAGATCGTTTGAGCCCAAATGATTTTGAGACCGTTTGACCCCAAACGGTCTTGAGACCATTTGACCTCAAACGGTCTCGAGACCGTTTGGTCCAAATGGGCTCAAACCGTTTGGACCTCCAAAGTGGTTCAAAAGTTACATATGTTTAGGGTTATCTATGTTGAAGCCCTCAATTGATCAAAACCATGTTAACCACTTATAAATTGAGTCAATTAGGGTTAGTCCTAATCAATTAGACACCAAATTGACCCTCAATTGAAGGCCAATTAGAGTGAAATCCATCTCAATTAGGGTTTCAATCGAATAGTCATCAATATTCAACAATGTGAATCAAATCAAGGTTGAACCTATCAATTGACCTCCAATTGGGCCCAAACTTGGCCCAAACGGTCTTGAGATCGTTTGGACATCATACAAACGGTCTTGAGACCGTTTTTCCAAAGTTTTTCCAAAAACCAAGTCGGTTGGATTAGGGTTGAACTCCAATTTGGTCTAAAAACAACATTTTTATCAATTCAACAACTTGTTGCAATTGGACCCTCAATACATTAAATTATCTCAACCCTAGACCTCCAAACGGTCTTGGGTTGTGCCCAAACGGTCTTGAGACCATTTGGAGGAACCCCCAAACGGTCTTGAGACCGTTTGGGTCCTTCAACCCAAAACTCATCAAAATCTATACATGAAAATAAGCAATTTCAGCCCAATTAGGGTTAGGTGTTGAAGTGCCTTCAATTCTCAATTGGTTATGAATTAGATTGTGATATTTTGTAGGAATGAAATTCAATATGTTACCAACATACCCTCAAACGGTCGTCCCTTGGTCAACTCCATCAAATGGTCTTTAGACCGTTTTGATCCAAACGGTCTTGCAAGACCGTTTGAGATCAAACAGTTTGAGACCGTTTGATGTCAAACGATTTCAACCGTTTGGACCAAAAGGGTCCAAGGTCGGTTGATAAAGTTACCTAGGAATCCACGCCCATCATCTTCAACCTCTAGTCAGGTCGGTTACTCCACCGTTTTTCTTGCAAAAGTGCAAGAAAGAAGGGAGCTAGAAAAAGAACTAAGTACTAGAATTGCAAGAACAAAACATACATATAAAGTGTAGAGTTTAGAATTATAAAACCCACCTTAAATGTTGTTGTTGGAGCTCCAAGCTTCCAAGCTTCAAGCCTCTAATGGCTTCTTGAGCACCACAACTCGGTCAGGGGTGATTCCTCCAAAGAAAGATAGGAATGGATGGCTAGAACAAGAAAACTAAGTGAGTTATCCACAAAACCAAGCTTGCATGATGAATTCACCCAAGAATCCGAGCTTGAAGATGGTCCTTCTCACCTTAGAACTACTTGGTCGCCTCCCTGAGCTCCAGATCTTTTCCTTAGCCATTTGAGAAAGAAGAGAAGAAGTGAAGAGAATGAAAGATCCGTTCATCTGTTGCAAGGGAAAAGGCTTGTATACCTTAGGCCATTTTGCACCATAAGGACCTCTAAGGCATGGGATTCTCATCTAAGTCCCTCCTTTCTTCTTAGGCACGCCAAAGCTATCTAAACTTAAGCAAATCTCATCAACATTCAAGATCTAAGGGTAGAAAAGATCAACCTTCAACTAGGGTACACACATGAAGGTCTTCATACACATACATGGTGAATTTTATGCACATAGATCACTTTTCTTATCTGATTACTTATTGATGCATCTCTTTCATCATTTCTACTCTAAATGATGCCAAGAGTCATATAAGATGCTCTAGAATGTATACTTCACAAGCTTCACCCACAATTTGGGTAAATTGCACTTTACTCCAAAATAGGGTTTTTAAGTACCAGGATCATTCCACAAGCTGCATCTGAATGCCCAAGCTTGGAAAATCCATCATATCTCATCATATTCACTCATATGATGTTTCATTATCAAGAGAACATCTTAACCTATGAAAATTGCAAGTTAAACCCTTAAACTGGGTAATTTGCAAATAGGTCCTTGCATTACAAAACAATACTACAACTTTGTTTTAAAAGAACCAAAATTGAAAGTATATGTTCCTGAGGAACTTAATTACATGCCAGAGATTAATCACAGGTGTTTAATTACATATTTAGGCAAAACTTCTAGGGTTAGATCTTAACCCAGGTTAGGGATGTTACAAATTATCCACCCCTTACAAGGATTTCATCCCCGAAATCGATAAAATGTATTAAGAGAAAAGAGCAGGGTATTTCCTTGTCATCTCATCTTCTAGTTCCCAAGTGGCTTCATCAACACCACGGTGGTTCCAGAGGACTTTCACAAGGCTTATATCTTTCTTCTTTAACTTTTTAATTCTGTTATCAAGAATGGACACTGATCCCTCCTCATAAGTTATATCCTCATTCAATTCTACTTCCATAGGTTGTAGAACTGACTCAGTGTCGGGGTGACATTTCCTCAGCATAGAAATGTGAAACACAGGATGTAACTTCTGCAACTCCTGAGGTAACTCTAGTCTATAGGCTACCTTTCCAACTCGCTCAATGATTGGATAAGGTCCCATAAATCTAGGAGCTAACTTTCCTTTCCTTCCAAAATGAAGGACTCCTTTCCAAGGTGAGACCTTGAGGTATACTCTGTCTCCAACCTGGAACTCAAGGGGTCTATGACATTTATCAGCATACGACTTCTGCCTATCATGTGTAGTCTTAAGCTGTTGCTGTATAACCTTAATCTTTTCTATAGTCTGATGTACAAGATCAGATCCTAACAACTGATGCTCAACAATCTCGTACCAACATAAGGGTGATCTACAACGTATCCCATACAAGGCTTCATAGGGTGCCATATCAATACTATGTTGATAGCTATTGTTATAGGCAAACTCTATTAAATTTAGGTGTAGATCCCAACTTCCGGTAAACTGGAGAACACATGCTCTCAGCAGGTCTTCCAAGGTCTGTATAGTCCTTTCAGACTGTCCATCAGTCTGTGGGTGAAAGGCTGTACTAAACCTTAACTTGGTACCTAAAGCTCTGTGTAACTGCTCCCAAAAATGACTCGTAAACTGGGGACCTCTGTCGGAAACTATAGTGACAGGAACTCCGTGCAAATGCACTATCTCTTGAACATATAACTTTGATAACCTTTCAGCAGAATTGGTTGTTTTGACAGGTAAGAAATGCGCTGTCTTTGTCAACCTGTCAACAATTACCCAAATGGAATCATGTCCTTTGCTTGTCCTGGGTAGGCCAACAACAAAGTCCATGGTCACATGGTCCCACTTCCACTATGGTATGGGTAAAGGTTGCATTGTTCCTGCAGGCTTCTGGTGTTCAGCCTTAACCTGCTGACACACTGGACACCTCAGAACAAACTCAGCCACATCCTTCTTCATCCCAGGCCACCAATACATATCTTTCAAGTTTCGATACATCTTGGTGCTCCCTGGATGCATAGCATACATTGAAGAATGAGCTTCCTCTAAAACTAACTTCCTCAGGTTATCCACATCAGGTACTATCATCCTCCAATGATAGCATGCCACATGGTCATCTGAGTCATGGAAACCATCTCGCTTCTTATCGCCATACTCAGACCTGATCTGCTGAACTACAACATCCACTTGTTGTGCCTCCTTTATCTTCTCTCTTAGGGTAGGTTTAATCTGCATCTCAACAAACAAACCAGCTAATAATGACACCTTCAACTGCACATTGTTTTGCCTTAAAGAGATAAGCATATCTCTTCTAGAGCATACTAAAGAACTTAGTTGTGCCCTATCTATGGTTGATGTTGCTGATTTCCTACTCAAGGCATATGCAACCACATTGGACTTGCCTGGATGGTAATCAATTGTACAATCGTAGTCCTTGATTAACTCCATCCAACGACGTTGCCTCATGTTAAGCTCGTGCTGAGAGAAGATATACTGAAGATTCTTGTGGTCTGTGAAAATCTGGAATGTTTCTCCGTAGAGATAATGTCTCCAGATTTTCAAGGCATGAACCACAACAGCTAACTCTAGATCGTGTGTTGGATAATTCTCCTCGTGTTTCTTAAGCTGTCGAGAAGCGAAAGAAATCACTTGCTTATCCTGCATCAACACACACCGAAGTCCATTCTTAGAGGCATCACAGAAAACTACATATCCTTTTCCTTGCTCCGGTAGCACAAGCACTGGGGCACTTGTCAACCTATCCTTCAACAGTTGAAAAGACTTTTGACACTTATTGCTCCACACAAAAGGGGCATCCTTCCGGGTTAACGTGGTCAAAGGTAAGGCTATAGAACTGAAGTTCTTAATGAACCTTCGGTAGTAGCCAGCTAACCCTAGGAAACTTCGAATCTCCGTCGGCGTCTTCAGTTGTTCCCACTGTAGAACAGATTCTACCTTTGTAGGGTCAACACGAATACCCGAGACAGATACCACGTGTCCAAGAAAGGATACCTCTGGTAGCCAGAACTCACAATTGCTAAACTTAGCATATAGCTTGTGTTTTCTTAGCAAGGTCAAAGCTTGGCGAAGATGTTGTTCATGCTGCTGAGCATCCTTACTATAGATCAGAATATCATCTATGAAGACGACAACACACTGATCGAGGAAAGGTTGAAAGATTCTATTCATGAGCTCCATAAATGTAGCCAGTGCATTAGTTAGTCCAAACGACATAACTGTGAACTCATAGTGACCATATCTTGTCCTAAAGGCAGACTTGGATATGTCACTATCCTTAGTGTTCCTTCCTTATCTAATAGAATCTTCTGCTCCTCAGGAGAAGAAGATATATAAGGATGTCAGAGCCACATGATGAGTACGTGGCAGAAAGTAGTGCTAGTGCACCTCAAGGCGGTGCAAGGGTTCCAGAAATAGAGCAACATGTACCTGAGCAACCCAGGGAGCCACCCCAGTTTGACCCACCTGACATGGGAAACCCGGTAGTTCAGACGATGTTTGGGCAGTTTATGACTACCATGACACACATAACCGACAGGATGCCCATGCCTGCACCTAAGGTACCTGTCCAGCCTGAAGGACAAGGTATCGGTAAGACCTTCAAGCGACTTCGTCGTGTCGGGGCTACCGAGTACTTTGGGACAGCTGACCCCGCAGATGCTGATCTGTGTTTGACAGAGTTGGAGAAAGCTTTTAGGATTCTCAACATCCCAGAAGCTGAGAAGGTTAGACATGTTGTCTATCTTCTCAAGGGAAGTGCTGGTCACTGGTGGACCATAGAAGAGCAGAAGAGGCCTAGAATAGAGATCTCGTGGGAAGAGTTTCACCGAGAATTTGTTCATAGATATTTCCCGAAGTCCTTCTTGGACGAGAAGATCTCTCAGTTTGAGAGATTGAGGCAGGGCATGATGAACATTAGCGAGTATGAAGCTAAGTTCATGGAGTTGTTGTGGTTCTGTCCGCACATGGCTGCCACAGAAGAATAAAGGATCAGGAGGTTCGAAAAGGGTTTGAATGCGGACATGTCTACTCCCATGTCTGCCCTAGAAAACCGAGAGAGGTTCTCTCTCTTTGTTGAGTCAGTCCAAAGGATAGAGAGGTCTGTATTTGAGAAGAGACAAACCCATAAAAGATATCCACAGTTCCAGGGTTCTTCATCTAGGGATTCCAAGAAACCTAGATTCTCTGCACCTAACCCTCCACCACCCAGATCGAGTTCTCAAACTCAATGGTCTCCGAGTAGAGGTAGAGGACGAAGTCAACCGCTTCAGGAGACTCATAGTTCTGCATCAATGTCAGTTACTGGACCACCGAGACCACAACAACAAGAGAGGAGCTGCTACAACTGTGGTAAGATAGGACATTTGATGAGAGACTACAGATCGAGGCCTGTCAGTGAGATACAACCTCCGAGACAGAGTCAACAGGGATCACAGAGAAGGCAATCTCAAGGAGCAGCTAGGGGACGTGGACAAGCATCTCAAGATGGATCATCAACACCGGCTCAACCTCAGGCAACAACGAGGTTCTATGCTATGAACCCACCAGAAGCAGTGGTCGATCCCCGGGTTGTGGCAGGTCAGATGAACCTTTTATATTTTGATTTGTCTAAATCCTGTGTGGTATCTGTTTTGATTGACCCGGGTGCTACACACTCCTTTATCACTCGAAGAGTGATTCGTAATTGTAATATGACCGTTAGTCATAGGAAAGATAGTTTGTTGTTAGAGACTATGTTGAGTGGGTCTACTGTTTTGCAGGAGGTATGCTCTCCCTGCATCCTCTTCTTTTCTGATCATCGCATTCAAGTGGATCTCATACCACTTGATATGCAAGGATTTGATATAATCCTTGGGATGGATACCTTGGAAAGGTATATAGTTGTCTTGGATTGTGAATCCAAGTTGGCTGTGTTTGCTGATGATAGCAACACATGGATCTTTCAAGGAGAAAGAAAGATTCTGCCCACCTGTCTTGTGTCAGCTATGGTTGCGGACAAGCTGATGAGGCAAGGATGTTATGCATTCCTAGCCCATGTGGTAGATGTTATCAAGGAGAGCCCCAACCCTGCTGAAGTTCCTGTAGTCAGGGAATTCGAGGATGTGTTTCCTGAAGAGCTTCCCGGTATACCACCACCTCGGGAGATTGATTTTGAAATCAATTTGGTCCCCAATACAAAACCCATAGCTCTAATACCATTTGTAACGCATGGGCCCACTGCCCAAGGATCTAGTAGAGTTTCAGGAATGACGACTGGCCCCACAAACCACCACTAGCCTTAACTGCGCACTTTATCCACATTCACACGCAAGTCGGGGTCAACTTCCCGACTGGTCACCCATCCTAGTACTACTCCAAGTTGAGCACGCTTAACTATGGAGTTCTTTAGTGATGGGCTCCCGGAAAAGGAGGTGCACCTTGGTGATATGGGTAGTCCAATCATTCCTTTTAAGATCATGTTATCCAAGGCCTCAAATCATGGGATGTTACAATCTCACCCACTTAGACTCTTGACATCCTCGTCAAGGCTCAACTATAAGGCCTCATAATATCTTCCCCATTTTAGTGCAGACCCACAATGGCCCATGGACACCCAGCTCCCAATCACGGAATACCAGTGAAAGGGTGGCTACGTCAACCATGGATAGCCCTTTCCTACATGCCTGGACCGCACGGCTCAAGACTGGAATGCCATGCCCATGTCGGCCCCACCTACTGGAGAAGTTATGGCTCTGATACCACTTAACTGTGGGCTCTGATCTCCAAAACCCGAGATAAACACATAAACCTCGAAGTAAACTTCGCAGAAGCGATTCGATTAGCAGCCGAATACCAAAAATTAGCGGAAATTAAAAAGTTAAAGAAGAAAGATATAAGCCTTGTGAAAGTCCTCTGGAACCACCATGGTGTTGAAGAAGCCACTTAGGAACTAGAAGATGAGATGAGAAGGAAATACCCTTCTCTTTTCTCTTAATACGTTTTATCAATTTCGGGGACGAAATCCTTGTAAGGGGTGGATAATTTGTAACATCCCTGACCTGGGTTAAGATCTAACCCTAGAAGTTTTGCCTAAATATGTAATTAAACACCTGTGATTAATCTCTGGCATGTAATTAAGTTCCTCAGGAACATATACTTTCAATTTTGGGCTCTGATACCACTTAATTGTGGGCTCTGATCTCCAAAACCCGAGATGAACACATAAACCTCGAAGTAAAATTAGCGGAAGCGATTCGATTAGCAGCGGAATACCAAAAATCACGGGAAATTAAAACTTTTTGAGATAAAACATTAAATCCATAAAACTTCCTTCATAAAGGAGATAAACTGTTTACATCTCTGTCAAATTACTTCTTGAGTAATTATACACATCATGATTCAAAATATCAAGAATCATAACAAAATCTCAGACCAACAACTCCAAGACCTGAGAGTACAGAGGACACATAGAACTGACTCTAACTACACCACATAGCAGTCTGAATCTCCACCTGGGATTTACTGCTGATCCTGGTGATGTTGCTGCTGCTGGGTTTGGTCACCTGTAGGCCGGTTTCTCCGTCTTCGACAACCACCTAAAAAGTTGAAGTCTACGGGGTGAGACAATTTTAAATAATTGTCCCAGCGAGAGTTATAACTCTCCACTAGAAACTTTATATAGCAACTAAAGAACAACAGAAGCAATAGATGCCTTCTAAGTAATCAACAACAAATAGATAACTCAGTAGAGTAACAATTGAAAGCAATATGAACAATCATATCTACTTAAGCAGTGTAACATCAATCCAATATCTCATAGTTTACTCTAAGCAGATATACTACGTGGCTGATTATGTTTTACAAACAATCCTGAAGCCCTGTGGAGATGAGGTATACCACTCATACTCCAACCGACCACTGTTAAGTCGCCTCGGTATCATACTAGGTCATTGAAAGAGCCGGATTCTCATGTCCTTCAACTCCCTCAGTCAGAGTGAGGATACACATGCAGGACATCTAGTGTCTCTGCTACAATAGCTTCCCAGGGTATTCTGGTCCTTCGCTATTAGAGCCACAGTGGCATTCTGCACTCTCTTCGACATCGGAAGATTTCGTGTTTATCTCTCATCGATGCGGTATAAAAGATCTCTCTTAGGAGAATACTGTTACATCACCCTGGTATAAACACTTAGTGAAAGATTGATGGATTAAGATACATCTACATCAACTCCTACACTAGGATGTAAGGTTCTACACATCCATATACCCCACATACTCAAAAGTATGTGTTCCAGGAATTCCCTTAGGAAACCTGTTTCACCATCATATAACTTCTGACTATGATGGATCTATGATCATGGCTCTACATAGTATGATTATACTTGATTAGTTAGGTACATTTCAGTATTCTCTTAACATCATACATGTTCTCAAACATTAATCATTAGCATAGCAGCTATGAAAGAAGAATACTAAATGTAACAAGTCTAACTCACATCAATTATCATTTCTCAATACTCTCATCACAAGTCATCTCTTAAAGCATGACCTTGATGGTATTCATGGCTCTCACAGTCCATCAATCTCATAAGATGCCACTGACAAGGCATCAGGATATTTCACTATTCATAAAGCTAATCAACATGCTTTCAATGAATATGGTATCATCATCCATACCTGGATATGATCATCCTCATATAGAAACCTGCATAGTTAAATCAACTGATAACAATAAATAACTCATTTAAAGAAGTTGTATCTCCCTACTCTTACAAGAGCTAGGTTTCTCTGATTTTCATCAAATAGGGTTTAAGATACACATAACATGTCCTCACCCTAGAATTAGGGTTTACTATTCACATTACATGTCATCACCCTAGAATTAGGGTTTACTATTCACATTACATGTCATCACCCTAGAATTAGGGTTTACTATTCACATTACGGTGAATTGAACTCATATCATCATCATGTATGAAAATCATCACCACTGATGGCCTGAAGTTAGATTAAGATTCATCAATTATCAATATTAGGGTTTCCATGATCTCACATAGGTGGATCATACCCTAATCATGCACAATTATACACATTGAAGGTACTTTACTTGTATTTTAATCAAATATGATACTTTCTCTCTCCTCTCACTAGCATGTAGTGACTTTCTCTCTCCTCAAGAGGTGGATGATGATTACATCACTCTAAAACAGGTTGGGTTAAGTCCTCATTGATTAACATGAGCTAAGTCTCCAAACTCAAGACATTAGGGTTTGATTTAAACAAGGTATCCTTCAATTGTACCCTTCAAGGGTATTAGGGTCATTCACCCCATTGATCACCATCATGGGTCAACTCATTAGTCACATAGTCCCTTAATGACCTAGGTTACCATTAGGGTTTAGATTAGATCACCATTGAACCAATTACACCTTCAATTGATTAAGTAATTTGTAACATCCCTGACCTGGGTTAAGATCTAACCCTATAAGTTTTACCTAAATATGTAATTAAACACCTGTGATTAATCTCTGGCATGTAATTAAGTTCCTAAGGAACATATACTTTCAATTTTGGTTCTTTTATAACAAAGTTGTAGTATTGTTTTGTAATGCAGGGACCATGCAAATTACCCAGTCTAAGGGTTTAACTTGCAATTTTCACAGGTTAAGATATTCTCTTGATAATGAAACATCATATGAGTGAATATGATGATATATGATGGATTTTCCAAGCTTGGGCATTCAGATGCAGCTTGTGGAATGATCCTGGTGCTTAAAAACCCTATTTTGGAGTAAAGTGCAATTTACCCAAATTGTGGGTGAAGCTTGTGAAGTATACCTTCTAGAGCATCTTATATGACTCTTGGCATCATTTAGAGTAGAAATGATGAAAGAGATGCATCAATAAGTAATCATATAAGAAAAGTGATCTATGTGCATAAAATTCACCATGTATGTGTATGAAGACCTTCATGTGTGTACCCTAGCTGAAGGTTGATCTTTTCTACCCTTAGATCTTGAATGTTGATGATCTTTACTTAAGTTTAGATATCTTGGGTGTGCCTAAGAAGCAAGGAGGGACTTAGATGAGAATCCCATGCCTTAGAGGTCCTTATGGTGCAAAATGGCCTAAGGTATATAAGCCTTTTCCCTTGCAACAAGTGAACGGATCTTTCATTCTCTTCACTTCTTCTCTTCTTTCTCAAATGGCTAAGGAAAAGCTTTGGAGCTCAGGGAGGCGACCAAGTAGTTCTAAGGTGAGAAGAACCATCTTCAAGCTCAGATTCTTGGGTGAATTCATCATGCAAGCTTGGTTTTGTGGATAACTCACTTAGTTTTCTTGTTCTAGCCACCCATTCCTATCTTTCTTTGGAGGAATCACCCCTGACCGAGCTGTGGTGCTCAAGACGCCATTAGAGGCTTGAAGCTTGGAAGCTTGGATCTCCAAGAACAACGTTTAAGGTGGGTTTTATAATTCTAAACTCTACACTTTATATGTATGTTTTGTTCTTTTTCTACCTCACTTCTTTCTTGCACTTTTGCAAGAAAAACGGTGGAGTAACCGAACTGACTAGAGGTTGAAGATGATGGGCGTGGATTCCTAGGTAACTTTATCAACCGACCTTGGACCCTTTTGGTCCAAACGGTTGCAAACCGTTTGACATCAAACAGTCTCAAACCGTTTGATCTCAAGACCATTTGATGGAGTTGACCAAGGGATGACCATTTGAGGGTATGTTGGTAACATATTGAGTTTCATTCCTACAAAAGATCACAATCTAATTCATAACCAATTGAGAATTGAAGGCACTTCAACACCTAACCCTAATCGGGCTGAAATTGCTGATTTTCATGTATAGATTTTGATGAGTTTTGGGTTGAAGGACCCAAACGGTATCAAGACTGTTAGGGGGTTCCTCCAAACGGTCTCAAGACCATTTGGGCACAACCCAAGACCATTTGGAGGTCTAGGGTTGAGATAATTTAATGGATTGAGGGTCCAATTGCAACAAGTTGATGAATTGATAAAAATGCTGTTTTTAGACCAAATTGGAGTTCAACCCTAATCCAACCGACTTGGGTTTTGGCCAAACTTTGGGCAAACGGTCTCAAGACCGTTTGGATGATGTCCAAACGACCTCAAGATCGTTTGGGCCAAGTTTGGGCCCAATTGGAGGTCAATTGATAGGTTCAACCTTGATTTGATTCACATTGTTGAATATTGATGACTATTCGATTGAAACCCTAATTGAGATGGATTTCACTCTAATTGGCCTTCAATTGAGGGTCAATTTGGTGTCCAATTGATTAGGCCTAACCCTAATTGACTCAATTTATAAGTGGTTAACATGGTTTTGATCAATTGAGGGCTTCAACATAGATAACCCTAAACATATGTAACTTTTGAACCACTTTGGAGGTCCAAACGGTTTGAGCCCATTTGGACCAAACGGTCTCAAGACCGTTTGAGGTCAAATGGTCTCAAGACCGTTTGGGGTCAAATGGTATCAAGACCGTTTGGCCTCAAATGATCTCAAGATCGTTTGGACCAATCGATCTCAAGTTGTATTGGATCAAACGGTTTCAAACCGCATGAGCTTCAAACGGTTTGAAAGTCAAAACGGTCAACACACCCAAACAGTCTCAAGACCATTTGAGGTCAAACGGTCTCAAGACCGTTTGAGGACAAATGGTCTCAAGACCGTTTGAGACCAAACGGTCTCAAGACCGTTTGGTGGTTGAAGGTGTTCAAGGTGACTTGTACTTAATCAATTGAAGGTATAATTGGTTCAATGGTGATCTAATCTAAACCCTAATGGTAACCTAGGACATTAAGGGGTTATGTGACTAATGAGTTGACCCATGATGGTGATCAATGGGGTGAATGACCCTAATACCCTTGAAGGGTACAATTGAAGGATTCCTTGTTTTAATCAAACCCTAAAGTCTTGAGTTTGGAGACTTAGCTCATCTTAATCAATGAGGACTTAACCCAACCTATTTTGGTGTGATATAATCATCATCCACCTCTTGAGTAGAGAGAAAGTCACTACATGCTAGTGAGAGGAGAGAGAAACTATCATATTTGATTAAAATACAAGTAAAGTACCTTCAATGTGTAAAAGTGTGCATTATTAGGGTATGATCCACCTATGTGAGATCATGGAAACCCTAATCATGATAATTGATGAATCTTAATCTAATTTGAGGCCATCAATGGTGATGATTTTCATACATGATGATGATATGAGTTCAATTCACCGTAATGTGAATAGTAAACCCTAATTCTAGGGTGATGACATGTAATGTGAATAGTAAACCCTAATTCTAGGGTGATGACATGTAATGTGAATAGTAAACCCTAATTCTAGGGTGATGACATGTAATGTGAATAGTAAACTCTAATTCTAGGGTGATGACATGTAATGTGAATAGTAAACCCTAATTCTAGGGTGAGGACATGTTATGTGTATCTTAAACCCTATTTGATGAAAATAAGGGAAACCTAGCTCTTGTAAGAGTAGGGAGATACAACCTCTTTAAATGAGTTATTTACTGTTATCAGTTGATTTAACCATGCAAGTTCCTATATGAGGATGATCATATCTAGGTATGGATGATGATACCATATTCATTGAAAGCATGTTGATTAGCTTTATGAATAGTGATATATCCTGATGCCTTGATAGTAGCATCTTATGAGATTGATGGACTATGAGAGCCATGAATACCATCAAGGTCATGCTTTAAGAGATGACTTGTGATGAGAGTATTGAGAAATGATAATTGATGTGAGTTAGGCTTGTACATTTAGTATTCTTCCTTCATAGCTGCTATGCTAATGATTATCGTTTGAGAACATGTATGATGTTAAAAGAATACTGAAATGTACCTAACTAATCAAGTGAAATCACACTATGTAGAGCCCTGATCATAGATCCATCAAAGTCAGGAGTTATATGATGGTGAAATAGGTTTTCCTAAGGGAACTCCTGGAACACATGCTTTTGAGTATGTGGGGTATATGGATGTGTAGAACCTTACATCCTAGTGTAGGAGTTGATGTAGATGTGCAACCCATCAATCTTTCACTAAAGTGTTTATACCAGGGTGATGTAACATTATCCTCCTAAGAGAGGTCCTTTATACCACATCGATGAGAGATAAACACGAAATCTTCCGATAGCGAAGAGAGTGCAGAATGCCACTGTGACTCTAATAGAGAAGGACCAGAATACCCTGGTAAGCTATTATAGCAGAGACACTAGATGTCCTGCATGTGTATCCTCATTCTGACTGAGGAAGTTGAAGGTCATGAGAATCCGGCTCTTTCGATGACCTAGTATGATACTGAGGCGACTTAACAAGTGGTCGGTTGGAGTATGAGCGGTATACCTCATCTCCACAGGGCTTAAGGATTGTTTGTAAACCATAATCAGCCGCGTAGTATATCTGCTTAGAGTAAACTACGAGATATTGGATTGATGTTACACTGCTTAAGTAGATATGATTGTTCATATTGCTTTCAAATTGTTACTCTGCTGAGTTATCTATCTGCTGTTGATTACTTAGAAGGCATCTATTGCTTATGTTGTTCTTTAGTTGCTATATAAAGTTTCTAGTGGAGAGTTATAACTCTCGCTGGGACAATTATTTAAAATTGTCTCATCCCGTAGACTTCAACTTTTTAGGTGGTCATCGAAGATGGAGAAACCGGCCTACAGGTGACCAAACCCAGTAGCAGCAACATCACTAGGATCAGCAGTAAATCCCAGGTGGAGATTCATACTGCTATGTGGTGTAGTTAGAGTCAGTTCTATGTGTCCTCTGTACTCTCAAGTCTTGGAGATATTGGTTTGAGATTTTGTTTCGATTCTTGAGATTTTGAATCATGATGTGTATAATTACTCAAGAAGTAATTTGACAGGGATGTAAACAGTTTATCTCCTTTATGAAGGAAGTTTTATGGATTTAATGTTTTATCTCAAAAAGTTTTAATTTCCACTGATTTTTGGTATTCCGCTGCTAATCGAATCGCTTCCGCTAAGTTTACTTCGAGGTTTATGTGTTTATCTCGGGCTTTGGAGATCAGAGCCCACAGCAAGTAATAGCTTGAATGCAATTTACCCATCTTTAGGGTTTTTCTTGTAGCTTGTTACATGCTTGACATGTCTATTTTTTGACATCATGTTGGAGAGAGTGGTGCTTTAGGGCACCTTTTTGTGTCTTGGTTTGATGTGATGACCTGATGTGTTGAGTTCTAGTGTTTGCTTGGATACCCTATGTGGATGGTTGACTTTATTATATGTCAGACCAAAGAGCTTACACCTTAGTGATTACCAAGTTTCCCTTTAACCAGGTTTTTCTTTGGTATATGAGGTTTGTGGTGGGCCTAGTGATCTTAGTGGTCGAAGAGCCATGGATCTCTTCGGTTGCCAAGGAAACCTTAGGGTTAGGGGTTATGCAATCAAATGCCTTGTGATCTTATGCGACCCTTTGCCTTTTTGACTCAAGTTCTCTTTGGTTAAAGTCTTTTCACAGACCAAGCCTTGATTATTTTTCTTAGTTTTAACGACCTAAGTTGCATGCTTGAGTTTAGTTCTTGCATGTTCAAGTTTTGATGGACACATGGCATATGTTTGCATGACACTTAACCTTCCTTCTCTCTCTCCAAACCATGGATATATAAACCTCTTTCCTTGCAAGCAAGTGGACCCTTTGCACCCTTCCTCTCTATCCTCTTTCCTGGAGCTCGTATCCTTGTTCTTTGTGGAGCTCAAGTGTTAAACCCTCTTACAAGTTGGAGCTAGGGTTTGGAGAAACCCTTCCTTGGTGATCCTTTGCTCTTCTCTTGGTTTGGGAAAGTTATCATCTCTTGATCTTCATTTTCTTTACCCTACCTTCTTCTTATTTCTCTTCTTGGCCTACACCATGATTCTCCATGGTAGTGCTTGAAATGAGCTTGAGAAACTTATCTCTTCTTGTCTGAGTTCATAGTACACCATGGTAGTGCCTGAGTTGACGTGAAGAACTCCTCTTTCTTGTCTTTTCTATCTAGGGTTTTTGCTCTCTTTCTTACTTCTTTAACCTAGGGTTTGCCTCTTTCTTAGAGGTGGAGCTTGTGGTCCAAGAAGGAGTGATAAAGCTAGATAGTTTCTCTCTCTTTCTTGGAGGTTCCTTGTTGTTTGAGTTGCTTCTTCTCTTTTGAGGCGAGTTATATAACTTCCTCCTCAGTTATTTATTATATTAGTCTTGCATGCAACTGATCTACCCTGAAAACATGGTTCTAAGAAGAATAATGATAGTAATCTACCCTAAAAAGTGATTTCCAGTTGTATGATGATATCAAAGATCTAGGGTTTCTATTTTATGGTGATTCTTTTATAGATATCTCCCCTTTAACGAACCATATCCTTTGTGGAAAAAATCTACCTTTGATGATGGAGGTTTGGATTCATGCATGTTAGTAGAAACATTCCTTTTCTCCTACATAATCATGGTTTAATCATCCTTCTTGGTGATGGTCAAAATTAGGATTTTGAGGTTGATTCTCTTCTTGAGTTTTACTCATGGATGACCTTTGATTTCATGAGATTTTGGTCACTAAATTCATGCAGCTGAAGATGTTTTGAATTTGTTTTGTTTGGTCATTGGGATGATGAATTATATTTGTTCAATTGTTGAAAATTTCATGGTTCTCTTTGGTTTCCAAGATGTGCACTCTTCTTTGGTCAATGAAGGTGGTGGTTCTGTTTTCTCTATGGTCGAAGACATCTCTAATCCAGGTGGTCGATGAAGGGTTGAACCCTAGTTCTAGTGCTTGTTTAATTTCTGTCATCCTTTCTATGTATGCTTAGTTGCACTCAAGTTTCATATTAACAACCTTATCCTATGATATAATTTGAAGGTCTAATCAATTTTCTTGAAGTTTTTTTTAGCGTTATTCACCCCTCTAGAGTCCTTTGATCCAACATGTGTTCCATGGTAGTGCTTGAGTTAGAGCTTGAAGAACATCTCTTTACTTTCTTCCTTGACCTATGATTTTCTTCCTTTTTTGGAGAAGAATCTAGCTTGGCCGAGTGGAGTGATCAAGATAGGGTTACTACCCTCTTTTCTATGAGCTACCTTGATGTATGGAGTTTCTACATCATCTCTAAGGCAAGTTATATAACTTTCTTTATGATTATTGCTTACTTCTCTCTTGTATGTGGTCATTTATACACATAGTTTACAATGTTCATCTTGAATTGGGTTGCAAGCATAGGTAGGTGGTCGGCCAAATCAACCACAACCTTTTATTTCTTGAATGATCTTCATGTAATCACATCTACAAGTGGTTATATTTTAAAGATATGTTTTCCTGAAACCCCCCCTCATTTATCCTGAAATTCCTAAACCCCCTTCCTTTTAACAAATCCCGAATACCCCCTCATACTTTTAACCAATTCCAAATAACCCCCTCCCTCACCGGTTCCATCATCTTCCGTTCTCTAGCCGTTAAGTCTCTTTTAGTTTTTCTTCTTAATTCATTCTTTCAATCCAATATTAATTAGATTGTTTTGTTATATTGCTTAAAATAAAATATTATTCGATTGCGATATTGATAAATTTTGACTAATATTTGTAATATTTGCTTAAAGTATAACTTACATTTGGGTCGAGATTTATTGTATTGGGATGTCATGTATTGATCAACATATTGTTATATTACTATATTTATTGCTAAGATTTAGTTATTAATTGAGTAGTCAATATAGTTTAATATATGAATTAATATCTGACCCAGACTATATTTTGTGATTATTTAGAAAAATAAAATGAAAGAATAAGAAGACCCAATACATCCGCAATTAGATAGAGACAGACCCATACTCGGTCTGATCCGACTCGTACATGTTTGTGTTGAACTAGTACTAGCTTGAAAATGTTTATATATGCATGAATCTGACTTGGACAAGAGTTATAAAAACTTAGACTCGAATTGAAGCAAACATGTCTAGACCTACCCGCACCCAGCCGACCGAAACCTAAACACCATGTGAAAATTATGAATATTAGTCAAAATTTATTAAAACTATTAGTGAATAAATATTATATTCTAAGAAAAGTAACTAAAAATGTTTCGTTAATATTAATTTGAAAGAATGAATTTAGAAAAAAAAACATCAACAGAAAATAATGGTTGGAGAACGACAACTGACAGAAAGGATGAGGGAGGGGGTTATTTGGAAAGGGGAGTATTTGTGATTTGTCAAAAGGGAGGGGTTTTCAGGAGTTTAGGATAAGTGAGGGTTTATTTGGGAAAATGTTTTATTTTAAATTTATTGTATATGTATTATTACATGATAAAATATGTGCATAACAATGTATATGATTTGTACAATTATTTAGGTGTAATAATGTATATGCTTTCTACAATCAATAAGGTATTCATCTTTGTAAAACAAAAAACCATCAAGTTCAGTATTAGAAATTGTACAATGTACTTACTACGTTACGTTTCAATTTAGTGACACCAAATGGCATTTTTTTTTAGTGAATGAGAAACATAACGACGACATATGGTAAGTTGTCTTTTCCGTCTGCGCCTAACAAATTATAAATGTGCACACTGTCTGCACGTACGAGCTAGAGGCAGAGTTGCAGTGCACTATTTTCCCTTCTTCCTTTTCTTTCCTGCAACAACAACCTCACCACTAGTACAGGAATGGTCTGTAGTGTCAGTTATTTAAAGCCTGCAGCGTCACTTTTTAACCGACACCTAGGTGGCCATCGCTATAGATTTTGCTCTATAGTGTCGAATTATTTAACCAAATAAAACCGACCTTACAGAGTAAAGACCGATGCAAAAGGTTGTAAAAATTCTGACTGAGGCAAGAAAAAAGGAGCCTGTAAGGTCAGTTATTTCATAAAAACTGACCCTAAAAATTGAATAACATTTTCAGTGTAACACTCGGTCGAGAAAATTGTCGACTGAGAATAGTTTTCAAGGTCGGTTTTTTTAAAATAACCGACCCTAAAGATTGAAAAAAATATTTCAGTGTAACAGTCGGTCGACAAGTTTGTCGACCGACAACATTTCGGTCGACAAACTTGTCCACCGGCTGTTACACTAAAAATATTAAATCAATCTTTAGGGTCGGTTATTTCACAAAAACTGACCTTATATATCACATATAGAGTCAGATTTTTACAAAATCCGACGCTAGAAGTTGTATTTCGGTCAAAAATTTTCTCAACCGAAAGGTGTACACTGAATTCAATCTTTAGGGTCGGTTATTTAAAAAACCAATGCTAAAAGTTACGATTTTTTTTTAAATTTCTGCGGAAATTGATAGAGAATAGAACAATAAGAAGATTCATATATTCTGGGAGAGGGGAGCATTGATGCTCAACCATCACCATTCAAAACCACACATTCATAACAAAAATGATACTCATATCATAATTTACAAAATGATAGATTGCAAGTCTGAGATGACATATACAAAAGTAAAAATATGAAAGATTGTGTACTCAAACCACATACATAATTTAATCCAATTCTATTTCGACTTCACTTATAAAACATTCTGACCACTCTTCTCGAAATTCATCCAAGTCCACATGTGTGTAAGCCTGAGTTGTAAAGATCTGTAACAGAAAATGCAATTGCTAATATTTTATAAAATGACTACAATCACTTGTAAATTTATGATGTTATTCTTTATTACCTGACTTATAGTCTGAATGTCATGTGATGCTTGTTTGATTATAGTTTGCATATATTTCATTACATAGTAGCTACAAGCCCAATCATTATTTTGCATAAGACACTACAAATAACAAATTATACTTAATGTTAGTAAACTATTATAAACAACAATTGAGATAAGAGTATAAGAGTTGACATATTACAGTTGAAAATTAATACATAAATAGTAAGCAGTTGTCAAAGTAGCTACCTTGACATTTTTCAAAGTCAATGTCTTTAATTTTGTGGGTATTTGTCCTCCAACTTCACGAAAAGCCTTTATACCCCTATCAATTAAACGATAGTTGGTAAAATAGAAATTCTTAATAGAAATATCATGTTGAAGCAATTGATTAAATTTATACTTTCTCCATAGCTGGAAATTTCAGTTTGTGACTCCTTGTTGTTTTACCCATTGGGTCAAGATAATAAAGAGTCATCAATTTTGGGGCAATCACCACTAATTCCCAATGTCTAGATCTGAGTAAGAATAAAACAAACATTAAAATAAATAGTTTTATTCATTATTAAAATTATATTGAATAATAATACTTACTGGACGTTAAAAGGAATTAGGATAATTTCCTTCCCGTCACTAGCAAAATATTTGAATGCATCAGAGAAGTAATAATTCACATCCTCAATATTTGTCTCCACCTGACTAGTGACCGAAGGAACTAAGAATTCAATATTCTTTATATCAAAGTTGGTGACCTCGATATATAAATGGTTGTTAAACATTTGTAATTATTTTCAAATGTAGAAATAAGCTAAAAATGTGTATTGGAATTTTCTATATATATTGATAGATCCTTACCTTATCCATACTTCTATTATCGAAGTGTTCAACCAATCATACCAGAACAACTCTATAATATCATCAAGAAAAATAAAATTCTCAAAATCCCTCCCAACTGCATCTTCTATTAACTTGATCAACATATGTGATCCCGATCTTTGGTTGGCTAAGTATCGACACAAACATTTCGATTTGCTTCCCAATTTGTCGAATGTAGTTTCGGGAATGAAAGATGGCTTGGGCATAGGAGGACGAGTAGTAGAAGTTTTACTTTTTGGTTTACAAACCTATTAATTAAATTACATACTTATATTACATGAGTTCATATATGCAGTCAAATACGAAAAATATGGTAGAAATAAGGTATACCTTGTCATTGATAACCAAGTGTCTAGGCCAACCCACCATAGCACCCTCAACTTCTTCAACTGTACTATATTCAGGATTAGGTATGGGTAGTGGTTTGTCCCCATTTCCATCATATACAAGATGGATGGACACACGGAAAATGTCATCAGTAATTTGTTGGCAATGCAATGTACCACCAAGGTTGTACACCTTGCCCGCTGCCACAACATTATATTATGGAACTTCCACTGCAAGTTTACAGTTCATACCAACCTAGATTGAAATAATATAAGTTATATAAGAAACAGTAGAACATATATGTTACAACTATATATATTATCATATATTTATCATACTAATAACACAACATATAGAACAAAAACTTACTGCAGATTGTTGTGGTGGGTCATCGGGAGTGCTCCCATGACCTTCTACAACTGGAGCATGGGCTTGTACCCCATCACTTGAGAGACACGCAATATGAATAGGTTGAGTAGGATGATATGAAGACATTATTTCTTTTACTTTTTGCACTACTAATGTTTCAACATCCTCTTGTGTAAGACCTCCTGCACGACCTCTTTTAGTTTGTGAAGGTCCAAAATAAGACTTGAATCCTATGCCAACTCCTAATCCCCTAACACGGCAGGGATGCTCCTTCATACCAATAGCAACTGCTAGTTCATCCATGTTTCTAGTTGGGATCAACTTTCCTTCCTTCTTTTGATCATGGAGATCGATCTATTCATAGTTCAAAAAAATATTAAATCATAATATCAATTAAATATAAATAAAGCTAAGATTGTGGGAGTTACTCCTTACTTAGTTGGGATAAACCTACCATCTTTTGTGCCACCTCCTTAGTTGCAGGGTTGACAATTTCACCGGCTCGATTCTTTCTAGCATCAATCCATGTCATGTGTCGGGGTGGTCACTCAACTTGAGTTGTACTTGATTCTTCCCCAGAAGATGATTGCTTCTCTTGTAGTTGGCGGCGGAAGGCATAACCACCGGGCCCCAAGAGATGGTCATGCACATTTTTAGCCCGTCTTTCCTTTTGAGCCTGGTGAATAGCCTGATCATTTAAAATGAGGTATTGCAATTTAGACTTGGCAAACATGTATAAAAAGATTCACCTCCTTAATTGTATAAAATTAAATATTCATACAATACATCACAATCTTTATTACTTGAAACTCCTCCGATCTCCTAGCTGCAACAAATCTTTCCCACACCTCAGGATCTATAAAAATATATACATCTGTAGCTTTCTTCTTTTGTTTAGGATTATTTATAAATCCCCTTACAAGATATGTCTTAAAACCCCTCCATCGTACACCACAACGTTGTAGCACTCTTTTCTTGTGATCTTTTTCATTTAGATGAAAAACACCCTATACATACAAAGAAGCAATTAATAATGTTGTTTTGAAAAGGAATTAATTCCAAGAAAACTAAATTAAAATAAATAGATAAAAACATATTAAAATGATATCACTTCCACTCACAGATATATCTTTCCATATGAGGTCTTTTTTGGCATTAGGAACATCATGCCAATTTTCTATATCTATTGTCACCTTAGTGCGTGTGGTCGCCCCTACGTAATGCTTGAAAGCACTAGCATGTTCCCCAACAGGTGCTCCTGTCATATCAAACTGGACTGGAAATTTATCCCCTTTAGCCCTGAGCTCCTGCAACCTACGCATCAATGTAGGACCTCTACTGTTCTTAGCATCACCACTACCATCCTCATGGTGCTCATTCTCAGAATGTTCATCTTCATGGTGCTCATGCTCAAAATGTTCATCTTCACTCGCCATTTTAGAACCTACAAGTATACATGATAAAAAAATAATTGATAATAAAAGAACAAGTGATAAGGTATACATGATAATAAAATAAATAATTCAAAGAATGCATGCCTTTAGTATTGGTTGAGTTGTTAGTCAAGGGAAATTCCTTTAGCATGGTCTTGACGTTTATAATATTCATCGGTGTTATCTTCAACATTTACACTTGGCAAACCAACTGAGAATGGACTGGAATCATCATACTTTTCGTAGTATTCTTCTTCATTTATAGGATCTACAGTAAACTGTCTTTTTCCATTAAGAACGACAGACCAATTTTTATTTGCCGGGTCATCAATATAGAATACTTGTTTTTCTTGGTTTGCCATGATGAATGGCTCATCTTTGAAACCAATCTTTTCAAAATTCACCAATTTGAAACCCAACTCATCCACTAAAACTCCTTTGTTGTTGTCAACCCAATTACACCTAAATATAGGAACTCGAAAATTTGTATAGTCCATTTCCCATATGTCCTCAATGATGCCGTAATATGACATCTCAACTTCGCGTGGTCTTTTATCTTTGGCACTAGCAAAATACAATGAACATGCTTTAACAGTGACCCCATTATTTTGAACTACACTACTTTCATCTTGACGTTTTATGTAGTATGAAAATCCGTTAATGTCATAACCTTCATATGACATGACATCCATTTTTGGCTTAAAGGTGAGCCATTTTATGTTCTCAGCAACATTATTTGATGATTCAGATAGTTGATTAAATACTTTCTCTTCAAACCACCTAATAAATGTTCGATTATGCTCTCTTGCAAGCCACATTGAACTGGATCGCGGATGATTTCTCTTGATAAGATCATTGTGTTTTGTGATGTAGCTGCTAACTTCATTGATGTTGTGTAAAATATACAAATGCGCTTGTTCCCACAACTCACGATTGATTCCTTTCACTCGTCCTCCCAGAGTTCCTTTGCCACAATAAGATCCAGTGTGATGGGAATTTTTTTGATCGCTACAAGTTTCATTGCAATTCAAAAAATCATTACAAAAGTCCATCACCTCCCTAGCCACGTAACCCTCAACAATACTCCCTTCAGGACGATAACGATTCCAAACATCACCTTTAAAAACACTCATGTAGCGTTCAAATGGATACATCCAGTATAAGAAAATTGGACTCAACATCTTCACCTCCCTTGTAATATGTACTACAAGATGAACCATGATATCAAAAAATGAAGGAGGAAAGTACATTTCAAGCTGACACATGGTAACAATTACATCTTTCTATAATTTATCGAGAGTATCAGGATGTATCACTTTGTTGCATATTTCATTGAAGAAGAAACAGAGTCTTGTGATTGCAAACCTTACATGCTTCGGCAATATAGATCAAATAGCCACAGGTAAAATTTGTTGCATTAAGGTGTGACAATCGTGAGATTTGAGACCTATCAGTTTCAGATCCTTCATTGATACCAATTTATGAATATTAGAAGAGTATCCATGTGGAACCTTAATAATTTACAAGCACTCACAGAAAGTCTTTTTCTCTTTCTTTGACAAAGTGTAACAAGCTGGTGGCAAATATGTGTGGTGATCCCTGATCTCCACTGATAATTCTTTTCTAATACCCATTAATTCTAAATCTTTTCTAGATTTGATGCCATCTTTAGTCTTTCCTGGTATGTTCAATAGCGTACCGATGATGCTATCACAAATATTTTTTTCAACATGCATGACGTCAATGCAGTGTCTAATTGCCAAAGATCTCCAATAAGAAAGATCCCAGAATATTGACCTCTTCTTGTATAGAGATTTGTCACATGCGAGTGTATGACTACTTGAACTCTTTCCAAATTCATTAACAATATGTTTCACCCTATCATATAGAACATGTCCTGTTATAGGTTTAGGAGCACTTCGTTCCTGAGTTGACCCATTAAAGGTTTTGCGTTGCCTTCGATAAGGATGCACTAGTGGGAGAAATCTCTGATGACCAAGATATATGATTTTACCACCATGTTTCAGTCTGATCGAATCAGTATTTTCGTCACAAACAGGACATGCTTTGTATCCTTTTATGCTATACTCAGACAAATTTCCATAAGCTGGAAAGTCATTAATCGTGCAAAATAACATAGCACACAAACTGAAGATCTCTTTACGTGAAGCATCATATGTCATAATACCTTCTTCCCATAGTTTCATTAGGTCATCAATTAGAGGTTGAAGGTAAACATCAATATCATTTCCAGGTTGCTTGGGCCCTGATATCAATGTTGACAACATCACATACTTATTTTTCATACACAACCAAGGAGGAAGATTGTATATAACAATCATAACATGCCACATGCTATGTTGGCTGCTTAATGTACCATAGGGATTCATTCCATCTGTACAGAGTCCAAGTCTTAGGGTTCTTGGTTCTTTACCGAATTCAAGTTATAATAAATCAATTTTCTTCCATTGTGGTGAATCAGATGCATGTCGTAGGACGCCATCATCATTGACCTTTAACTCCCCATGCCAAGAAAAATTTTGCGCATCTTCTGTATTAGCAAATAAGCGTTGAAATCGTGGTATTATTGGTAGAAACCACATCACCTTGGCAGGAGAGCCATTTTTAGCCTTAGCTGAATTTTTAGTCTTATACCTTGACGCACCACATTTTGGACAATTTATCAAATTACTATAGTCCTTATGAAATAACACACAATCATTTAGACATGCATGAATCTTCTTAGCCTCCATTCCCATTGGGCACATTATTTTCTTTGCTTGATATGTTGAAATTGGAAGCTCATTGCCTTCAGGAAGAATTTCCTTCAACCAAGACAACAATGAAGTGAAACTCTTATCGCTCCACCGGTTTTGAGCTTTAAGAGTGTATAATCGAATCACAGCACTCAACCTCGTGAACTTAGTACAACCCTTATATAATGGTTTTTCAACATCATAGACAATGTTTGCAAATAAAGAAGGTGGATCAATGACATTGTCCCGACAACTACGTAGCATCTCATCAACCATATCATCCTAAATCTGGTCATCTTGAATTGGTTCATAATTAACATTATCATCATTATCTATATCTTCTATGCCACAACTATTAGTATCTACATTTTCTGATCTATAATTCAATTTCTCTCCATGCCAATACCATTCATTATAACCTTGTATGATCCCATTGCATATGACATGATTCTTAATTTCCTCACCAGTATCAACTTTCAAATTGTTACAACAATTTCTACATGGACAATATAGCCTATTTGTAGGTAGTTTCCTATGTTCCTCAGCAAATCTGATAAATTCATCAAGACCTTTGGCAAACTCTGGACTGCAACGATTCTTGATAGACATCCAACTTCGATCCATTTTCTATATCACATTAAAATTTATTATAAAACTAACATTTTAATATTGATACAATAATAATCTGTAAGTTTTTATTGATAGAAAGTTAATTTTATATACTAAAGTGTACCACCTATCCCATTTTTGAATATTTAATCTCACTAGTAACTGTATAATGTATGTTTAGTTTTGAAGAAAATTTCAGCAACATTTCCCCTAAGTTCTCCAAGTACACCGATGTAAATGGAAAATAACCACTCACATATGTACCCAGAGAACAAATGGAGAAATCCTACTGAAATAATCTACAAAACTAAACATACATTATATAGGTACATCCTAAGTGAAATTAAAATATCCAAAACAGTCCCAAACCGGGGACTATCCAAAGTTTACTCCTAATGAGTAAATTTTGAACGAGTTTCTATGTTAATATATAAATACATTATTTTCATATTTATATATTAAGTTAAACATCATGCATCAACCCTAAAGTGTCAATCTAGGAGTACACATGTCTAATCTAGTATTAATTTCTAAAATTTATATAATGATTACATATGAAAAAAGACATGCATGTTTTTATTATTGGGTTATCAAATCATATAAAATGGAAAATACTTGTAAAAATTAGCAAAGTAAGGCAGTTTCCAACAGTCCAAAGATTGAAATCATTATAATATTCAGAACTATTTGTGAACATTACAACAAATATGATTAAAACATGTATAGCTCCCACATAAATAAGTTCCAGTCCATCTCGGTCGACAATTAGTCGACTGAGAGCCCACCTGCGAGCAGCGTCTAGGTCCACTCTTGGTCGACGAATTGTCGACCAAGAGTGGACCTGGACGCTATGCGTAGGTGGGCTCTCGGTCGAATAATTGTCGACCGAGATGGACCTGGAAGCAGCAATGGCAGTGGCGGGTAGAATGAAGGGTAGGGGAACAAAGGAACGAAGGAAGCTGCAAACTTACTGGGAAATGGCAGCGACCTTCGTGGAGGAAGAGACGACCTTCACGGAGAGGCGGCGACCTTCGTGGAAGAGTGGAAGGCGGTGAAGAGCTTCACGGCAACAAAGATCTTCATGGAAACGACGAGCTTCGTAGAGGAAGAGTGGAAGACGGCGACGACGAGCTTCACGATCCTCTTGGCGGCGACGACGAGCTTCACGATCCTCTTGGCAGAGCGGAGAGGCGGCAACGACTTCACGAAGAGAAGGGTTCGCGACAATGGTGGAATGACACAAAGAAAGGGTTTCGCGGCGCCGTGGGAGAGAGAATAGAACAGAGAAAAAGGTTTCACGGGAGGAAGAAAGACGAAAATTTCGGCTTTTTGCACGGAGGGAAAAACTATAGCGTCGGTTAACAACCAAAAACTGACGTTGTAGATAAACGGTGCCCGTGTCGTGTTGTTTAATAACAATAAAATGCAAACTCAGTCGACGAATTTGTCGACCAAAAAGACCTCTAGGGTCGGATGTTAGGTAAAACCGACGCTACAAGTGTTAATATGAAGAAATCTGGCTCTTTTCGGTCGACAATTTGTCGACCGAGAAGGAGCAAGATTTCCTTCGTATAAGCACCTCTAGGGTTGGTTTTTTTGTATAACCGACCCTAGAGGTGCTTAAAACTATAGGGATTGTCGGTCGACAATATTGTCGATCGAGACTCCCTATTGGGCCGGTTATAAGAAAAACCGACCCTAGAGGTGCTTCTAAGAAAGAAATCTGGTTCCATTCGGTCGACGAGTTCGTCGACCGAATGTATGTCGGTCGATAAATTTGTCGACCGAAGATGCGTGAAATAAACTGTATCGAAAATTCATTTCGGTCGACAATAATTGTCGACCGAGGAACGTTATAGAGTCGGTTATAAAGGAAACACCGACCCTATAGGTGCTTATACACGTGAAATATGACTCTATCTCGGTCGACAAATTCGTCGACCGAGTGAGCTCTCATGTGCTTAAACAACCCTAATAATGATGTTATGTGAAACTTTAATATATGGTGATGTCGTATGAAACCCTAACATGGGATAATGTTATGTGAAACCATAATATGGAATGATGTTATGTGAAACCCTAATATGGAAATGTTATGTGAAACCCTAATAAAGGGTGGTGTTGTGTAAAAACCCTAATATGGGATAATGTTATGTGAAATTTCAATATGGGATGATGATATGTGAAACCCTAATTGATAAAGATGGGAAACTCTAAACCTAATGAGGGAATCGAGATGTTATTTTTGTATTGCATGATGTTGATATGAAATTGATATGGTTGATATGAACTTGAGATGCTTGTGTAACAAATATCCTGAATACCTTGGTCATATGACCTAAAGGTAATAGTTACCTGATAAGTGATAACCATGTTTAGTAATGAACTAAGAGTTTGAATACCTAGAATCAGCAAATGTGATGATGGTGGTATTGAGGGATGTGAATTCCCAACAATGAGACAAAAGATTGAGATCCCAATGCTTTATAACGTTTTGAAAAGTACTACACTCTATCCAAAATTTCTGTCAGTCGAATATTTTTCGACCGAAAAGAGCTCCAAGATCAGTTATAAGGAAAAAACCGACCCTAAAGACCTCCTCGGTCGACCATATTGTCGACCGAATGTGACTCGGTCGATAATATTTTCGACCCAGATTAACCCTGTTTCAATGTTTTATATTAAGTACCAAGTGTGTGTGTGTATGAGATTAACCAAGTGATGCTTTGTCAAATTTAGCCATAATTTATTTTTCAATCATTTGAAATAACAATATTCTTATATAACATGTATATGTCCAAATGAAGCCATGGAAAACACTTTTATTCATAACAATTTAATGCCCATACACTTTATAAGATGAAACATGACATACTTGCTTTATAAAAAGATATACATTACATCATTACAAAGATATCTCATAATCTTACTGAAAAGACTGAAGGATTACATCAATGTTTGGGTCTTTTCCAAGAAAGGGCTCAGCTCCATAATATTTGACCAGTGTCTGCCACTCCAAGGCACCTGTCATGGTTAAGGCATAAGCCTCCAAAAAGGTGGGACCACGATCAAAGCGAAAGTGGGCAGCAATGTCTTGAAGTTGAATTGGGGAAAACTGAGTATGTGTGAGATCAGGAGATGGTGGAGGTGGAATTTGATAGTAGTTGTAGGAAGGATTGTATGGATTTATCATGCCAGGATTAAGGGATTAGGGATATTCATTAGGTTGGTTAGGAGAGAGAGTTTGTATCCTTTAGTTTAAATAAGTCATGGCATGGTGATTATAATCCAATTGCCTACTTAGGTGATATTGGGAGCCAGCAATGTATGTCAAGGTATTTGTAATAGGATCATGGGGTAGGTTGGTAGGAGGAGGTGGTGGAGGTATGTCTTGGGTGGATGTCTCCCCTTCAGTCCTAGCCCTTTTGTGGCCAAAGTCAATTCCCATCTTTTCCACCGTATTTTTACTTATTTTTTGGGGTTTTCTATCCCATGTGTAACCTAAGTCGTCCTCAATATTCTTCTTAAGAAAATGTTGAGTGATTTGGCATACAAAGTCAGCATAAGGTGGATTGCAAGAAAACCCAAGCATATTCTTAAGGATGATACAAATAAAGTTTATGGGAATACTTTTGAGAATGGCATAGATAAGGTACATACGAAAGGTGGGTACTTCAGATTTGTTTGCTCTAGGATGGATATTAGTGGCAACAATGAGATTTATGATCCTAGCTTCAGGTTTTAAATTTATGGCATAATAGGTACCCCTATCTTCATGAAAAGTTGTATTAGATTGAAAGATGGTTCTTTTGACATCACTAAGGCTAACTGTAGTGTCATCTTGGGAGAGTTTGTTGAGTGGAGTTCCTCTGGTTAGATCAATAAAATTTTTATATTCTTCTATATCTATGTCAAGCATATCAAGAATACCCTCCTCAGTAAAATGGAATCCATACCCACCAACCATAGAGGAGAAGGAATCATGTTCATGATGTTCGACTAAATTGGTATAGAATTCATTAACTACTTTGGAGGAGTAGGAATGGAAGGAGGGATTTAGAAAATTAGTCAAATGCTGCACCTCGAAAAGTTCCTCCAAATCCACAATGTTGTGGAAGTCCATGACGTCGACTGGCCATTGTGGAAGAGGAGTTTTTGAAGAAAGCATGAGGTAGTGGTCGCCTGCAGCTGTGTTGATGAAAGGGACATCGTTGATGAACGACAACATTGAAGAGACCGTCCTTCCTTTCCTACCTGCAACTTGCTTCTTTCCACGCATAGACGATGAAGCCATTTCGTTTCTTTGAAATGGAGAAATAGCGAGCAAGAATTGGATGTAGAGAAGCTGAAGATTTTCACAAGAATACATTAGAGAGGAGCTAGAGAAGTGAGAATGTGAAGGTGTGAAGAAATGGATCATTTTGGGTGCTATTTATAGTAAAACAGAGTCAATTTCGGTCGACAATTTGTCGACCGACGACCACAACGGTCGTTTTCTAGACCCTTCTCCTGGTCGGCCAACGATCGTATTTATAGTCGTTATGATGGTTGAACTTCTAGCCGTTACGACGGTTGATTTTTTTAGCCGTTACGACGGTTGATTTTCTAGCCGTTATGACGGTTGATATTCTAGTCGTTGTTCTCGGTCGACCGATGTGATTCGGTCAAACAATTCGTCAACTGAGAAAGAGCCAGCTTTCCTTCACTTAAGTACCTCTAGGGTTGGTTTTAAGGAAAAAACCAACCCTAGAGGTACTTATTCATGTGTGTAATACTAAACTGGATCCTAAGTTTATCTCGGTCGACAATATTGTCGATCGAATAGACTTTTAAGGAAAACTGACTCCTTATCGGTCGATGAATTTGTCGACCGAGAAAAGCTCTAAGGTCGGTTATGGGTACAAATCCGACGCTAGAGGTGCTTATACATGCGTGAACTATCTGGATCCAAAATAGATATCGGTCGACGAATTTGTCGATCGATAAATAGCCAGATTTCCTGCGCATAAGTACCTTTAGGGTCGGTTTAAGGAAAAAACCGACCCTAGAGGTACTTATTCATGTGTGAAATACTAAACTGGATCCTAAATTTTCTCGGTCGACAATATTGTCGACCGAACGGACTTCTAAGTTCAGTTATAAAGAAATTACCGACCCTAAAAGTTGCTTATACACTTGAAATCTGATTATTTATCGGTCGACAAATTTGTCGACCGAGTTGATCGGTCGAAGTATTGTTCGACCGAGGATGTCTTTAAGGTCGGTTATAAGTGCAAATACGACGCTAGAGGTGCTTATACATGCGTGAAACTATCTGGATCCATAATAGATATCGGTCGACAAATTTGTCGACTGAGGAAGCCTTTAAGGTCGGTTTTAAAGGAAAAATTGACCTTAGAGGTTCTGAACCAAGGAGGACTGTAGGGTCGGTTATAAGGAAAAATCGACCCTATAGGTGCTTGTATACGTGAAATTTAGCTCATATTCGGTCGACGAATTTGTCGACCGAGGAGCCCTGTAGGGTCGGTTATTAGGTAAATCTGACACTATAGATTGAGGCACGAAACCAAAATCAAGCAAATTTTTTCCGCGGGAAACTTGTATTTGACTTTCTAGTCCAATTGTCTATAAGGTCGCTTATTTTAGAAAAACCGACCCTATAGAGATGTACTACAAGGTCGGTTATTTTAAGAAAATCGACTCAAAAGGTCTTAAGTGGTGCCCGCATTTTTTATAGACATATAAGGTCAGTTATTTGGAAAACCGACCCTATAGATGTACAATACAAGGTCGGTTATTTTAAGAAAAGTGACCCAAGATGTATTAAGTGGTGCCCGCATTTTTTATAGACATATAAGGTCGGTTATTTGGAAAACCAACCCTATAGAGTTACACTACAAGGTCGGTTTATTTAATAAAACCGACCTAAGAGGTCTTAAGTGGTGCCTGCGTTTTTTTTAGACATATAAAGTCGGTTATTTTGAAAAACCGACCCTACATGTAGTGACGTTATAACCCATTTCTGTACTAGTGCATGCTGCTTCTGTCACTCCAGAAGCCATTCTCTCACCCCTCCATTGTCCTCCACACCACTTCGATAGAACAACAGTAAGTTCATCGAAGCTTTAGTTTCTCTTTTTGTGCCTTGGTTCCTCAACGGTGGTTTTATCGACTGTCTCACCGCCGTTTTGCTTTTCGTGGCTTGTTCTCGTGATCCCAGGAAAAAAAATCAAAATAAACGAGTTATAGAAAAATTTTGACCAAAATATACGAGTTTGGAACAAAATATCTGAAATAGACGAGTTTGAAATGAGGAAAGAGAGTGGAGACGCCATTTGATTCGGCATCTCTATTCTCATTGGTCCACATTGTTAAAAATAAAAAAAATCGAAACAGTCAGCCTGCGCCCCTGCCACTTGGCCGTCCAGAAATGAAAATGCCAAATGGAATGGCGTCTTCATTCTTGGGCTGCCACATGGCGCAGCAATTCACAAACCGTTTTGTTTTATTTTTTCTCAAAAACTTAGATGATGTATTTAATTAATTTGAATTATTTATATTTTAATTAACATATATTGTATTACATTAATTATTTATTTCATCTAAATCAAAATATTATTTAATATAAATAATATCATAAATGTTTGATATTTAATAGTATGTTATATTTTAATATATTTATTTATAAATTCATTACTTAATGATAAATTTAACGACATATTTTTTTTGGTTGGTCAAAAAGTGTGTTACTATTAATACCAAAAACTTTGGGCACTGGGTACCCCATTACATAGACATGAGCTAAGAAGCTCAACAAGGGTCAAAATCCCCACGCAGGGGGACACTCCAGAAACTAATCCAAACCAAAAATCTTGAAACTCAATAATGAGTGATCAAGATACTAAAGAAACAAAAAACTCTCACCTATGTAGAATAGGACATAAGCCCCGTCAAACAAACAAACTGAGGGCCTGAGACCTATACATCACCCTGTGTTCAGCCTGAAGAACACCCAAAAATAAAGAAACATAGCAAGGCATTCAGATCAAACCCATCCAGATGAGGTCAAACAGAGATTATACCCTATTGTACACGAGCAGAGACCTTGAAAAGTCCAAGACATAAGGGGAAGAAACCCCCAAGTCGGCAAAGATGTCAGATATCCAATACGCACACCAGACTGGTAACCAGTCTGAAAGAGTCGAAGAATCCAAAAATCGACATTTGATGTGCTCTGAAGCCTTTCTCCACTTGATATATGCTCACCTAGAATGTATGAAGAAGAGGAGACAGAGAACAGTCAGCATCTCCTTCAAAATCCGTAGACTGACTTCAGAACAACAACCATGTGATGTATACTGAACCAGATAGGATCCATGGAGGATTAAAACATCTTCCAATGGACCTGCAATCCCCAGGACAACTATAAAGAAATGCCCGAATTGAAAAACAATCCTTGTGGTCTCCTCCAGTTTTTGTTTGGGGTACAACTGTTGTTTGCACAACAACATTCCGTCAACCATCTAGCAGGAGTACCTGCAAACAGCAAACAGAGGGCGCCCAAGAGGAAGCCCGAAACCCAAAGCTACACTTGATGAACCATAGGCCAGAAGGGCGACATGAAGAAGCCAGGAGCCCCCAGTTGGAAGAGAGGAACCAGACGGACAACTGAGACGAAAGCGAGATCAGAACCTCGGACTCGCCAGGAGAGCTACAGACGGCGTCATCCCAGCCATCACCCTCAGGATGATGACCGAGCACTCTGCCTAGCTAGTGGATCCTCGGGGATCCCAGAAAGCGGGGAGACGAGATCGTAGCCTGATGTTGATCCACCCTAACGCGTCGTGGACCACTGCAATCACGAGCCGCACCAGTGTCTGGGATGAGATCCAAACCACCAGAAGGACCCGTTGCGTTATCCAGTCAAGCCAATGAGGCACCTGCATCCTGGGAACAGGATCCTTGACCACAGGGCGAGCAGGTGCTAGAGAAGTAGTTGGTGCGGAGACCACCTAGCTTCAGTAACACGGAGCAGCGGCACAAGCACCCCAATACAACCAGGACAGGCACCTATCTCTCCATCACTCGTGTATATAGTTATATTTAACGACATATGCATACATTTTTGTATATAGTTATATTTATGAATTCAAAATAATAATTTTTGTAATACATTTTAAAACTAAATGATACAAATATTAAAAAATATTGTATGTAAAGATCATGTTACGCAAATAATTACTATATTAATCAAATAATATTTATATGTATATTACACAATATGAATAATATTCAAAATCAAACAATAGTGTGTCTACACACATTTTATATATGTAATATATTCAATTTATTGGACTTGAATTATATATATGACACTAAAAAAGTAAAATGTTAAATAGATATAATTGTATGCATATATCTACAATATATCATTAATATATATATATATATATATATTGAATTTGGATTTGGATTTAGATTTGGAACTTATGTAAAAATTTATTATATTTAATTCATTTATGTCTAAATATTATTTTGTGTGTATATATCTTTAATATATTATTCATAACTAAATATAGAAATATGAATGTATAATAGATAAAAAATTAGTTAAATTTCATATATCTATTATTAATATTAATATGCATAGTATAATATATTATTATCATATCTAAAAGAATATTATGTGTGTGTATATATATCATAGATATATCACACAATAAAAAATACATGAATGATATATTACAGTAATGTATTATACTATGTACATTAATATTAATAATATATATGACATTTAATTTAAACATAATATATTATGTGTTCATGTTTCTATATTTATTTATTAATAAAATAAAAAAGATATATGCCCACAATTATTGTATTTAGATATATTTATCAATTAAATATAATAATTTTGTACATAAGTTTTAAATCCAAATCCAAATCTAATAAAAAATATTTGAATGATATATTACACATCAAACATTTTATTTTTTGATGTCAAATATATAATCCAATCCAATAATGTAAATATATTATATATAAAGTGTTTGTGTACACAAATATGTTTTATATTAGATGTTATTTATATTGTGTTATATACATATTTAATATAGTAATAATTTGTGTGACATGATCTTTACATACAACATTTGGATAATATTTTGTATCGTACTAATAAATTATTATTTACAACTCATAGATATATCTATATACAACAAATGTATGCATGTCTTTAAATACATCATTAATTAATGAATTTATAAATAAATATATTAAAATGTAGCATACTATTAAATATCAAACATTGATTACATTATTAATATTAAATAATATTTTGATTTAGATGAAATAAATAATTAATGTAAACAATATATTTTAATTAAAATATAAACAATATAAATTAATTAAATACATGGTATCAAAGTTTTTGAAAAAAAATAAAATAAAATGGTTTGTGAAGTGGCTGCGCCATGTGGCAACCCATGAGTGAAGACGCCATTCCATTTGGCGTTTTCAATTCTGGATCGCCAAGCGGCAGGGGCACATGTTGATTGTTTCGTTTTTTTTATTTTTTAACGATGCAGACCAATCAGAATGGAGATGCCGAATCAAATGGCGTCTCCACTATCTTTCCTCGTTCAAACTCCTCTATTTCAGACATTTTGTTCCAAACTCATTTTTCCGTGATCCCGGACATGGCAAGAACGTCGGCCGGCGTTTGGCGACGGTGATTTTATCAGTTGTCTTGTTAGGAAATCAGGTTTGTCGATGACTTTCAAGCACATACATACTCTTGTCTGCAGTTCTCTTCTTCTCGACTTGTCGTCCTGATCCCGACTACGAGATAGCAAGAGTGTCTGTGTTTTTTGTGATTTCACCAATGCAACACCTCATCTCCGTCAGTTCATCGGCGCACGACCGCCAAATTACATCCTCCCCTCCTCGCCGGACTCCAAAAATGATTCCCGACTCTAGAAACACCAGCTTCACTGCGGATGTTGTAGTTCACACGCCATCTTCCAGATTGGAGACTGATCTGTCCGGCAGGCATTTGGCGGCAGTGTTTTTATCATCTCTCTTGTTCAGACATCAAATTCGTTGACGGCCTTCACCTATGGACTCTCGCAGGCATTTGCTTCTTCTTGGCATGTCGTTGTAATCCTGCAAATGACATGTTAAAACATCTCTGGTTTTTGCGATTTCACCAAAGCTATCCCCGTCAGTCTGTTGGGGCGCGACTACCAAACCTCACGCTCCGCAGCTCGTTGAACTTCAGAAAATAATTCCGGACTCCAGAAACACCGGCTTCATTGCAGACCAAGCCACTAACCAGTCTGCATATAGATAGAACCCTAACATCATGTTGCCTCTTCCTTCCAGATTTGCGACTGTTTACTCCATGTTCACAGAAATCTTCCTGCCCGCGTCTGCCTGAGTTTTATGCTCAGGTTTGATCGAACGTCGGTCTGTGCTACTATTTTTTGTGTTTGCCGCACATCCCACGGTAGGATCTGTATGTCACCCTTCCAGATTGGTGACTGGTCTCTCAGTTTTATGCAAAAAAATGTCGAAGGTTGATTTTAGCGACTCTCCTGTTCAGGCATCACGTCTGTTGAAGACCTTCATGTATGGACTCTTGCCAGCATTTGCCTTTTTCTTGGCTTGTCATCGTCATCCCAAAAACAACATGTCGTCTGTGTTTCACTAGAGGAAAAAGGCTTCTAGTCCACAAATATTATTATAGACTATGCTTCATAATCCATGGTTTTAACCGTGGAGTATAAAATGACCGTGGACTATTACCGTAGATTAGGTTGTCGTAGACTATTCTCCATACTCCACGGACAAAGCCATAGACTATTATGAAACCGTAGACTATTTGTATTCTTGTATCCCAAATTAAAAATTGTATAATCCACTGTGATAATCGTGGACTATTATTTATTTATTATTAAATTAGATTTTACCGTCAATGGTGAAAACCTCATTTACATAAGATATCACATAAAAATGAACCTGTTATATTGTGATATTCATTCATGATGTACTCATTTTAGATCTTACAGTTCTAAATATTTAACAATCATAACAAATTATAACCGTAATATATGTTTATTTGAGATAATTAAAAAGACATAATAATTCATTCACACTCTGCTCAAATTCGTGGTAATCATATTACTAGTGATCTCGATAATAAAGTAATTCCATAATCAATATCCATATGTTTGAAACAAATAATAACATGATAGCTCAATCCGTCTCAGCCACATCTCTAGAAATTCTAAAAACATCATATTATCTCTGTATACATTCTGTACTTAAATACAACATGATGTGTTTTGAGAATCTAACGACATGGTATCACAGTAGCAGCAACTACAATAATGTTGTATGATATTTTAGTCTCTTTCAGATCTTGACTCCTGAAGTGTTCACTTTCTTCCCAAACATATTGTGTAATAGTCATATTCCTATAAAAACAAAACATTCAAGTCAAACATACATGACAACAAAATATATTTGTCAACATTCATTTAAATAGATAACTTAATGATAATTTTATAATCGTAAACAACTGGTCATTATTTTTGCACATGTTATTGTTTCACAGGATTTCAATAGGATTTCTCAAATGAAAAACCTCTAGTCATTGTGATATTGATTCATAAAACCCCAAATTGAGTCATGCATTTTTAAACAATTCACAGTCACAATCAACTTTATAAAAAGTATTCATGTATCTTGCAACTTCTGAACATAAGTGTTTAATCACACTTCCGTTCAAGTTCAAAAACACCACATTCTACTGATTTAAAAAACATTTTGGTGACTTCATTTGAGTTTGAGCTTGTAAATGACAACATGATGTGGTTTAACAAACAAATATGACATGAAATCACTGTAGTTGTAGTAATGTTGTTGACATTTTTTTTTCACTTGTAAACTTTATCTTTACAAAGTGGGCCTTCATGTATAATGACATTGTGCAAAAGTCATAATCCTATAAAAACAAAATCTTGAAGTTAGACATTCATCTGAAAAGAAAATATTGAATTTGTTAGAACTATCATGTCATGTATGCGAGTCACTATTTAGTAACAAAGTCAATTGAGTGAAAATACATTTAAATCATGAGAAAAGAAATTACAAAGGATACTTATGATTGTTTTATTGTGACAAAGTATTCTTTTACCACATTTAATTTAATTATAGAAAATAAGACAACAAATGAACACAATAGTAAGGAATTAACTAGATAGAGATATTAGAGGCTAACTAAAATTAATACATCTATTATACAAATATACTAAGGGATTTGGTTACTATTATCCAAATGAAATGACAAGAGGTGAACATGATAAGATATTACCTTTTTTAAAGGGAAAGAGAAGACCATAGAGACACATTAAAGAATTCATGGATGCATTTTAAAAGACAAAGCACAAATTTATAAAAATATAATTGGATGTGTAGTTATAACATTGTATATATTTAGAAGTTTGTTAAAGTCATTCTATTACCACAAATAAAGAAATAGACCAAACCTCTGTTCTTCGTCGAATTCCTCCTCGTTATCTTCAGGTTTGGGGTGGAAAGCTTCCGGCTCTATTTCCTGGTTCCCCTCCGACTCTCTGGTTCTCTTCTGGAATCCCACTCCGACAGTCTGATTTTTCTGGAATCAAGTTGGCAAAAGTTAGAGGATTTGAAAGGTAGAGGAAAATGACGGGTTGCTTTGTAATGGAAGAGAAACAGAACCATCGGCGTGATCAGCGTCATCAAGGTGGATCAAAAAGTGTTAGTCCTTGTTCCTGCCATCCTGAACCGTTGCTTCCCACCCATGTCAAAGTGAAGGACGAGCAGCTGCCCCGCCTCAGCTGTCTGGATGAAACCCTCACCTGCATCAGGTATCTTAGTGAAACTGTGGCCCTGCATCACTGTAGTGAGGATGGTGGTGTTCTTGGGCCCCCTGGAGGATCTCGGGCAGCGCTGCCCAGGCGAGCTTCTGTTCATCCCTGCCAGGCAGGTTGCGACCAGGTGAAAGGATACAACTTTGGGCGGCTGCACAATGGGTTGGGGTTATGGGAGGGGGAGGCAAAGCAAACGAGGAAATATCCTAGCAAGAATTCTATTTGGATGAAAACTCAAACTGAATTAGTGGCAACTCACCCGCCAAAATTTTGAGAATTGAGGAAAGGAAATTTTCATTCTGATAATCGTGGAGTAAACTGATCAGAAACACGGAATGTTTACGGGCAGATTATAAGGAAGAAATAACTGTGGACCTAATTACAGTCTGTGGACTATGACCGTTCATGTGGTAGTGTTTTTGCAGTTTCACTAAAGCACCACCACCAGTGCAAACATTATCTCCGTCAGTTGGTGCCCGGCTGCCAAACCTCACCCTCCACACCTCATTGGACTTCAGAAATAATTCGACTCCAGAATCACCAACTTCACTGCAGACCGGGCAAGCTACTGACCAGTCTGACAGAATCCTAACATTTTGATGTCCTCTGTTTAGATTTGCGACTGTTTACTGGGATGTGCGTAGAAAACTTCCGATCGGCTTTCCTCAGGTTCGATCGAATGTCGGTCTGTGTTTCTGGTTTTTTTGGTGTTTGCCCCACATTTGACAGTAGATATGTTTGTCGTTTTCTCCTCTATGGACCTTGTTGTGGCTGGTGTATTTCAAAGCAAAAGCATTTAGTCCTACATTGCTTGCTTTGGAGACTTCCTCCTATTCATATATGGCTGCTAGTCTATTTAATATTTGAGGAATAAAATAGGATGTGGGCTTCACATGCACATGGTGGGGCAGCCCAAGTGGGTTTGGGTTTGTCCGGTCCGGAAATCCTTTAATCGGGCGCATCGGAGCCCTTCCACGGCCCCAACTTGTTTTTCTCTTTCATTCACTGGACTACATTGAAACGTGTACCAAAATTTTTTTTATCACACTTCTTCATTTGAATGCTTCCAAACGGCGGCTCAGTTTGCAACTACAACACAACTCTTCACACGCCTTTTCGTTGTAACTTGTACTTTGTCCGCCGCTGTCATTCAGAACGGTTGAAAAAACGTCTCTCGTTCTCTTCTTCCTCGCTTCTCCATCTTCAGTCTGTCCATAGGAAGGACGATCAATTGCCTTTCGCTCGCCGCCGTGACTGCGTGTGCGCACTTCACGACGACAAACGTTGTTGGATTCTGGGAGAGTAGCCGTGCAGGAGACTATCACACATACGTTCACCGTCGAGTACCACAAAAATACTCTTAAGGACAGTGTTCTCTGCACGCCTCAGTGTATCTCTGGCAAAAGCTTTATTGTTAATGGCTTACACCGCAGTTTGTACCCTATTATGATTCACAATCTTAAGAGTATTCTATTTCTCTGATGGGTACTAATATGGAAGGTTTTGAAACCCCCTTTACGCCTGTGACGCCATCAAGTAATAACAATCAAATCATCACAGTTTCTACTATTTTGCAAACACCAATCCCTGATGTTACAAAAATTGAACAGTTTAATGGACAACAGTATAGGTGTTGGTAAGAAAAAATTATTACTGCTTTAGAAGTTTCTAATGTCTCGTTTGCTTTAACTGAACCCAAACCTAAAAATGATTCTGTTGATTAGGAAAAAGCAAATCGCATTTGTCGACATGTGATTCTAAGTACGTTATCTAACTAACTGTTTGACGCCTACTTTCCAATTAAAATTACATCCGAAATTTGAGAAAGTCTGAACAAGAAATATATTCTGGAAGAGGCTTCTACCAAAAATTTACTGTTGCAAATTTTCTAAATTTTCATATGACTAAAGATAAAGATATAACAACTCAAATTCACAAATTTCAAATTTTACTTGATGATTTGAAAAATGAAAAAATTGATCTTCCTGAGTCTTTCTTTGTGGGTTCTTTAATTGAAAAACTACCTAGTTCTTGGAAACATTACAAGAACAATTTAAAGCACAAAAGAAAGACTATGTCACTGGATGATGTAATAATACATATCCGAGTTGAAGATCAAAATCGTGCTAGAGAAAAATCAGAACTGAATAAAGAGTTGTCATGTACTGCTAACTTTGTTAATAATGAAGTTAAAGAAAATAAAGTTTCTACTGATCAGTCTAAAAATAACTGGAAAAATAAGAAAGGGAAATGAAGAAAGAATAAATCTAAATGAAACAAAGATGTTAATAAAATGAATGTTTTTTGCTATGTTTGTGGCAAACCTGGTCATACTTCTCCTAAATGCAGGCATAGGAAGAAACAAGCAGTCCAGGATTCAAAGAATACATCAACCAACCTTGTCACGGAGGACGTATCTGTCGCATTTGTCAACATTGTCAGCATGAGATCATTCCATGAGAACGATTGGATCATTGACTCGGGGGCTATTCGCCACATCAGTGACAACAGAGATTCTTTTGTGACCCACACTGAGGTAGGGTACGAGGAACATCGGGTTGTCATGGGCAACTCCAGTGCTTCTCCTGTGATAGGAAAGGGCAATGTCATGATCATGATGACTTCTGGAAAAATTCTACTGATCAAAGATGTATTGTTTGTCCCAGATATATGTGTTAATTTAATTTTTGTTTCTCAACTTGTTAAGTTTGGGGTGAAAGTATCCTTTGAATCAAATAAGGTCATTGTCATGAAATCTGGGAAAGCGATTTTGTCATCTTGTTTTCTTTAAAATCACATCCCCAGGAGGAAGACAAATAAGACACCATATGATTATGGAAAGGATATCTTCCTAATTTGAAATATCTCAAAGTGTGGGGGTGTCTAGCAAAAGTCTTATTAACTGAGCCTAAGAAACGAAAATTGGGATCTAGAACCCTAGATGGTGTTTTTATAGGTTATGCTCAAAATAGTGCCGCATTTAGATTCTTAGTTATTAGAAGTGGCAACAATGTTGTAGAACCTAATACAATTGTTGAATCTAAAAATGCTGAATTTTTTGAGCATATCTTTCCTATGAAAACTCCCTTGAAAACTTATCTAATCCTTCAAATAAAATTTTAGAGAATATCCCAAGTACATCCAATTCTAATGATGTTTTAGAACCTGATGATATAGAACCTAGAAGATCCACTAGGATGAGGAAGGAAAAAAATATTGGTGATGATTTCTATTCGTTTATAGAGGATAATGACCCTCAATCTTACAATGATGCTATTAGTTCAACTAATTCATCTTTATGGAAGGAAGCAATTAATAGTGAGATTGAATCTATATTATCTAATAATATATGGGAACAAGTAGAACTTCCACCAGGTATTAAACCCATAGGATGTAAATGGATATTTAAAAGAAAATTGAAAACAGATGGGACTGTAGATATATAAAAAGCTCATTTGGTTGCCAAAGGATATAAACAACAAAAGGATATTGACTATTTTGATACTTTTCCTCCTGTAACTCGAATTTCTTCAATCAAGATTTTAATTGCTTTGGCATCTATTAAGAAATTAATTATACATCAAATGGATGTTAAAACTACATTCTTGAATGGAGATTTGGATGAAAAAATTTATATGGATCAACATGAAGGTTATGTAGTTTCGGGAAAAGAACATATGGTATGTAGACTAATCAAATCTTTCTATGACTTGAAACAAGCACCTAAACAGTGGCATGAGAAATTTGACAAGGTAATTGTATCATATGGATTCCATAAATGAAGGAGATAAATATATATATTCTAAAGTCAAACACCAAGGTTGTGTTAATATATGTCTCTATGTAGATGACATGCTTATTTTTGGCACTAATATTGATATTATAAATAGTATAAAAGGTTTCTTGGCTTCTAATTTTGACATGAAAGATATGGGTGAGGTAGATGTAATTTTAGGAATTAAACTCCTTAAAAATGATGATTGCATCATGCTATCCCAAGAACACTATGTTGAGAAAATCCTCAAAAGGTTTTTAATGTTTGATTGTAAACTAGTAAGTACACCTTTTAATTCTAATTGGAATCTTAAGAAAAATAAAAGTACTAGTATTCAATAAGTCAAATATGCACAAGTAATTGGAAGCCTAATGTACTTAATGAATTGTACTCGTCTGGATCTAGCATATGCAGTGTGGAGATTAAGTAGATTTACCCAAAATCCTAACAAGGATCATTGGGATGCTCTACATAGGGTTTTAAGATACCTTAAAGGCACAATTAATCATGGATTGATTTTTTGTGGATCTCCAACTGTGCTAGAAGGATATTGTGATGCCAATTGGATTTCGGATTCAGTTGAATTGAAATCTACAAGTTGTTAGATCTTCACAATGGGTGGAGGTGTTGTGTCTTGGAAATCTTCCAAGCAAACTTGTATAGCTCATTCTACTATGGAATCTGAGTTTATTGCCTTAGAAAAGGCTGGAACTGAAGCCGAATGGCTAAGACATGTTCTAATGGATCTTCCCATTTGGGATAAACCTTCTCCACTAGTATTTATACACTGTGATAATCAAGTTGCCATAGCAAGGGCTAAAACCAAAGTTTTCAATGGGAAGAGTAGACATATTAATCTACGTTGCAATATTGTGAGGCAGCTTGTATGTGATAGCATAATCTCTATGGATTATGTAAAGTCAGAATTAAATTTGGACGATCATCTGACAAAGCCATTAAGCCAAAGACTAGTGAGAGATACATCGAGGAGAATGAGATTATGCCCATACCAGATGTCGAAGTGATGGATACCCAACCTTCATGAATGGTGATCCCGGGAAGAACGTTCAATGGGAAAAACAAAGTCATTGGATGACTCAATGTGTAGTAATAAATGTATCTCATTCTTATGATGTGAACAACAATTTGTAATGATTCAGTTTAATATATTTCTTACTGGATTTCATAGCCATTAATGGTGGTGTATAAACTACAATATATGCTTGATTAAAGTCCAACTATATGAGTGTGGAGTGGGGCCACTCCTATTGAGATTTGGGCTGATCTCTAGAGCATTCATGAATTTTTCCCGGTAGGCGCATGGCCTAAAGGTGCCAATCCGTAAGAAAGGCATTTGATTTTATGAATATCATGTGAGTAATGTATCTCTAATTTGACAAGGGAGGAATTGGTTCAAGAACATAGTTCCATCAATCTTTTACAGATTACGTATATCTACTCTATGCTTTAGTTTAAAGAACTCATTTCTACCAAAGCTTATGTATGCTTTTTATTTAAGTTCTTCCGGTGGTCAACTCGATTTTTAGTTTGGTTTTGTTTTGAAATAGTGGGGGATTGTTGTGACTGATGTGCTGCTGTATTTTAAAGCAAAAGCCTTTAGTACCACATTGCTTGCTTTGGAGACTTCCCTCCTATTCATATATGACTGCTAGTCCATGTAATATTTGAGGAATAAAATAAGATGTGGGCTTCACACACGCATGGTGGGGCAGCCCAAGTGGGTTTGGGTCGGTTTGGTCTGGAAACCCTTTCATCATGCGCGTCGGTGCATGTCACATCCCGCACGCTGTGGGGTGCAAATCCGGCCTCCCAGAGCCCCTTGTGTGTGCGCGGCCCCAGCTTGGTTTTTCTCTTTGGTTCACTGAACCAAATTGAGACATGTGCCACAATTATTTTTGTCGCACCTTTTCATTTGAATGCTTCCAAACGGAGGCCCAGTTTGCAACCGCAACGCAACTCTTCATGTGCCTTTTCATTGTTACTTATACTTTGTCCTTCGTTGTCGTTCAGAACAGTTGAAAAAATATCTCTCGTTCTCTTCTTCCTCGCTTCTCCGCCTTCAGTTTGTCCACTGGAAGGACGATCGGTTGCCTTTCACTTGTCGTCGTGACTACATGTGCGCACTTCACGTCGGCAATTGCTGTTGGATCCTAGGAGAGTAGCCGTATAGGAGACTATCGTACAGGTGCTCGTCGTTAAGTACTGCGGAAATACTCTTAAGGATAGTGCTCTCTGCATGCCTCAGCGTATCTCTAGTAAAAACGTTTACTGTTAACGTCTTACACCGCGGTTTGTATCCTATTATGATTTACAATCTTAAGAGTATTCTGTTTCTCTGATGGATACTAATATGGAAGATTTTGAAACCCCCTTTATGCCTGTGACGCCATCAAGTAATAACAACCAAATCATCAGTGTTTCTACTATTTCACAAACACCAATCCCTGATGTTACAAAAATTGAACAGTTTAATGGACATCAGAGTAGGCATTGGCAAAAAAAACTTATTACTGCTTTAGAAGTTTCTAATGTCTCATTTGCTTTAACTGAGCCCAAACCTGAAAATGATTCTGTTGATTGGGAAAAAGCAAATCGCATTTGTCGACATGTGATTCTAAGTACATTGTCTAACCAACTGTTTGCCGCCTACTTTCCAATTAAAGTTACATCCGAAATTTGGTAAAGTCTGAACTAGAAATATATTTTGGAAGAGGCTTCTACCCAAAAATTTATTGTTGCAAATTTTCTAAATGTTCATATGACTGAAGATAAAGATATAACAACTCAAATTCACGAATTTCAGATTTTACTTGATGATTTAAAAAAGTAAAAATTGATCTTCCAGAGTCTTTCGTTGTGGGTTATTTAACTAAAAAACTATCTGGTTCTTGGAAACATTACAAGAACAATTTCAAGCACAAAAGAAAGACTATGTCACTGGATGATGTAATAATACATATCCGAGTTGAAGATCAAAATCGTGCTAGAGAAAAATTTGAACTGAATAAAGAGTTGCCATGTACTACTAACTTTGTTAATAGTGAAGTTAAAGAAAATAAAGTTTTTACTTATCAGTCTAAAAATAACTGGAAAAATAAGAAAGGGAAACAAAAAAAGAATAAATATAAAGGAAACAAAGATATTAATAAAAAGAATGTTTTTTGCTATGTTTGTGGCAAACCTGGTCATACTTCTCCTAAATGCAGGCATAGGAAGAAACAAGCAGTCCATGATTCGAAGTATACATCAACCAACCTTGTCATGGAGGATGTATTTGTGGCATTTGTCAGCATTGCCAGCATGGGATCATTCCACCAGAACGATTGGATCATTGCTTCGGGGGCTAGTCGCTACATCAGTGGCAACAAAGATGCTTTTGTGACCTACACTGAGGTAGGGCAGGAGGAACATCAGATTGTCATGGGCAACTCTAATGCTTCTCCTATGACAGGAAAGGGCAATGTCATGATTAAGATGACTTCTGGAAAAATTCTGCTGATCAAAGATGTGTTGTTTGTCCCAGATATCTGTGTTAATTTAATTTCTATTTCTCGACTTGTTAAGTTCGGGGTGAAAGTATCCTTTGAATCAAACAAGGTCATTCTCACCAAGTCTGGGGACTACCTAGGCATGGGTTACTATTCTAATGGGTTGTTTCTGCTGAATGTACCAAACTCTTCTGCTAATGAAATAAGTCCTTATGCTTATATCGTTGATTCTTTTGATATATGGCATAATAGATTAGGACATGTCAATTTTAAATATTTACAGTGCATGAAATTTTTAGGTTTACTAAAGGATATGAATGGAGTTGTTAATTTAAATAATAAATGTCAAATATGTGCTGAAACTAAATCTACCAAGAAAATGTGTCCTCAAATTTCACATAGAAATTCTGCATTGCTAGATTTAATTCACACTGATCTTGGAGATTTAAAAGGAAATCTATCTAGAGGTGGGAAGCATTTCTACATCATTTTTGTAGATGATTTATCACGATATACAAATTTATATTTACTACATTCAAAGGATGAAGCTTTTGGAATGTTTGTTAAATATAAAACAGAAGTAGAGAATCAACTTAATAAGAAAATAAAATGTCTTCGCTCAGATAGGGGTGGTGAATATGATTGTTCTCCTTTTAATGATTTTTTTTGTAAGCCATGCTATTATACATGAATACACACCTCCATATTCACCTCAATCAAATAGAATTGTTGACCATAAAAATAGAACTCTAAAAGAAATGATGAATCCTATTTTAATCAATTTAGGCGCACCCAACAATTTGTGGGGGGAGGGAAGTGATTTTATCGTCTTATTTTCTTCAAAATCGCATCCCCAGTAGGAAGACAAATAAGACACCATATGAATTATGGAAAAGATATCTTCCTAATTTGAAATATCTCAAAGTGTGGGGGTGTCTAGATAAAGTCTTATTAACTGAGCCTAAGAAACAAAAATTGGGATCTCGAACCCTAGATGGTGTTTTTATAGGTTATGCTCAAAATAGTGCCGCAATTAGATTCTTGATTATTAGAAGTGGCAACAATGTTGTAGAACCTAATACAATTGTTGAATCTAAAAATGCTGAATTTTTTGAGCATATCTTTCCTATGAAAACTCCCTTAGAAAACTTATCTAATCCTTCAAATAAAATTTTAGAGATTATCCCAAGTACATCCAATTCTAATGATGTTTTGGAACCTGATGATATAGAACCTAGAAGATCCGCTAGGATGAGGAAGGAAAAGAATCTTGGTTATGATTTCGATTCGTATATAGTGGATAATGACCCTCAATCTTACAATGATGCTATTAGTTCAACTAATTCATCTTTATGGACGTAAGTAATTAATAGTGAGATTGAATCTATATTATCTAATAATACATGGGAACTAGTGGAACTTCCACCAGGTATTAAACCCATAGGATGTAAATGGATATTTAAAAGAAAATTTAAAACAGATGGGACTGTAAATAAATACAAAGCTCATTTGTTTGCCAAAGGATATAAACAACAAAAGGATATTGACTATTTTTTTGGCGACCGTCTCGCGAAAACATGATTAACTAATGTGGAAGCGAATTATTGGCATCGGATTATTGAAAATCACTTAAAATTAAAACTTTTTCAATGAGATCCATTCACAGGAAAACTCTTTAACCAAGAACCAAACTATTTCGAATTCATCCTGGTTCACAAGTACACAACCTATACCATTCCTTCTCAAAGATTACAACATCAACTGTCTTATAAACATTATATACAGACAATATACGAATCTCGAGGCATCAAGCCAAAACCTCAGATTTATTCATAAGACACTGACTAAAAACTCCGAGGACCTGAGAGTATAGAGACGAAACATAGGACTACTATCTGTATGACTAGACAGACAATATCTCCACCTGAGATCTTATTGATGTCCCTGTTGTTGCTGTTGATGTTGCTCTTTCCTTATTCTAGGATTTTTGCTTTTCCTCCCATGCATACCTAAAAATGTTTTCCACGGGGGTGAGACAATTGAAATTACCCCAGAGAGAGATATAACTCTGTGCTAAAAACATTGTTATTGCAGTTTATTAAATTAAAACTGAGCAGAGGTTACTTTTACATTATTAGGCAGAATTATTCATCATAAAACAGAATAAGATAATCTCCATTCTCAAGGAGGTCATTGCATCTACCCATGGTAGATAAGTAATTCATCTGTCTACCTTGCAGAGAATATAAAGAAACATAATTAACATTTATCCACTAAGGAATGCACAAAGAAATGCAGCATCAGCCAATAAATCTCCATATTCAATCCTTAAGCAAACATGCTATACGGATGATTACGTTTTATAATCACACTTATGCTCTGAGGAGATGAGGTATACTTCTCATACTCCAACCGACCACTGCTAGGAGTCGAAATCGGTACCATACATAGGTCAATGGAAGAGCCAGACTCCAAGACCTCATCTGTCTCGGTCAGTACGAGACCACATGCAAGACATATCGTGTCTCTGCTAACTAGCTAGCCAGGGTATGCTGGCACCTTCACTACAGAGTTACAATGTCAACTGCACTCTCATCGCCAATCAAGAGATTTCTTGTTTATCTCCTCGATCCGACATTAAGTATCATTGGGAGATGTGTACACCATCTAACCCAATCATCGGGAGATTTGTGATACATCCATCCCGACATATTCATGAAGGATTGAGAGGTTTCTTGTTTACCTTCCAACAATCTCTTCAAGAGGACGTAAGGATGTTTTCTCCCATTTACCCCCACATATCCAAAATATGCGCTCTGGGTTTTGCCGCGGGCACCTGTTTCACCATCACGTATTCCTGACGATGATGGATCTATGGTCAGAGAACTACATGAATAGATTTCACTTGATTTATTAAGTACATTCTCATATTCTTTTAGCATCAGCCAAGTTCTCAAACAAGACTTATTACAACAATGTTGTAAAGAGACATGTAGTACTTTCATTAGATACTTATCAGTCTTTCAAAGACCCTGGGAACTCAGTCCCTCATTTCAATACTGGGAATTCTCATCCCTTCACATTCTCATCACCATAATCATATGGATCTGGGTATTTAAACCCTTCACTCATCATTGATCATCATTACCATTTATTAGGTAACTATCACCTTCGGGTCATCTGACCAAGGTATACATGATACTTGTTACCCAAACATCACACATGGCTCACCAGGCCACTGCACATCTTGTCACCTCTCACTAGGCAAAAACTTATTCACATGGCTCACAATTCCATTCAAATCTTGTCACCTCTCACTAGGCAACAACTTATTCAAAGATATCATAAATATTTATTCAAGATTGTTAGTCTCATCATATAGCATTAATGAGCATTAGTTTAAGGTATGAGTTCATTTCTCATCCTCATCATGGTATGACTACATCATACTCATCATTTGGGATTAACCCCATTTTCAAGGTGCATTAATTAACACTCATCAAGTGCAACAACTCATTACATTTCATTGTAATAGTTTCATATCACACTTCATATATTTCTTACCCAATTATTTTGGATTTGGAGTATATCAAGGTATATAAAACCTGAAGTTCTGAATGTGATAACCATCTTATCTTGATGTATCATTTTCTCATCATTTCAGACCCTCTTGAGTTAACCAACTTTATCCTGTATTAAGGTATTTCCCCTCTTAATACATTCCATCGCCATATACTCACCCTTAGCATATAATTCATAGGCCACACATTAGAATTGTCCAAATATCTCACATGATATGGACTTATCTTAGTTGAAGGCATTGTTTTATTATAAAGTTGCCTATAAACAGCCACATTAGATACTTCCCTTTTCAGGGTATCAACTACTATTCCATTATTATGCTTAGGCTTCACATAGATACAGCTTCAACTAGGGTTTCACAAGGATACACTCTCAATTAGGGTTTCATTTAGAATTGCCCTCAATTAGGGTTAGACCACAATAACCCTGTCAATTAGGGTTTATGTTCATGATTAGGGTTTCATGATCTCTCTACTTTAAGGATCATACCCTTAATCACCACATGAATCATATTCATATATGAATTCATGCTATCATCATCTCAACTTGATTAGGTCATATCAACCCTTCCATCAAGTACATACTATTATAATTAACATAGTGTACCAAGTCATTGATCCTATAAGAAATTAGGGTTCATTCCTTAATTGGCACTAATCACTTAGGTACTATTAGGGTTTCAACCTTTGTACCTTCATTGATTATCATTACTAATTATCATTGGATCAATGAATCATTCATCATCTTAATTCTCAAGAGATTCAATCACATTGGACCTTAATTACATAAGGTATCCAATTGAATTGACCAATTGAATCATGAATCACAATAGGTGTCCAAGTGGATTAACCCATTGAATCCTCAATCAACCTTGACTACTTGAGCCCCAAACGGTCTTGGTCTTTAAAAGTTCAAATGGTTTGAAACCTTTTGGTAAAGGTGGTTCTTGAGACCGTTTGCTAAAGCAAGTAGGTGAAGACCATTTGCCCAAGTTTGACTTTTGAAACCGCATGGGCACAAATGGTTTGAGATCGTTTGGTCCCAAACGGTCTTGATACTGTTTGGTCCAAACCTCTTCAAAACCGCATGGACCAAAAAGTGTCTCAACCACTTTAATCGTAATAGGGTTTCCAATGTTGATCCCCTCAATCGATCATATACATGTTAGCCAATCATCAATTGAGTTATTTAGGTAAACCTTCAACTGATTTGACCCTCAATTGACCCTAAATTGATCATCAATTAGGGCTTGAATCAATTGGATTAGGGTTTGGAATCAATAACCCTTCAACATATTTCAATGTGGGTCTAATTGATTTGAACCCATTGAACCATCATCCAATTTGGACATGACCTGACCCCAAACGGTCTTGGGATAATTTGGATGACCTCCAAACAGTCTTGAGACCGTTTTCCCATCATATCATCAAAATTCAAGTCAACCAATTAAGGTTTGGATCATTGGATTGATCACCAAATCAACAATTGATTACACTTTAACTTAGTATCATTGGATCATCAATTGCTTAACCATACTCACCCCTAGACCTCCAAACGGTCTTGGATGACATACAAACGGTCTTGAGACCATTTGGATGAGATCCAAATGGTCTTGAGACCGTTTGTCTCATCCAACCCTTGGATTGTAGTGAAAATCATTAGGGTTTGAGCTATTGAGTTGATCATCAAATCAACACTTAATTGCAAAGTGATTTGGTACCTTTGGACCTTCAATTGGTCAATTATACTTAACCCCAGACCTACAAACGGTCTTGGGTGATCCCCAAACGGTCTTGAAACCGTTTGGGTGATTTCCAAATGGTTTTGAAACCGTTTGGGTCAATCAACCCAAAACATCATCTCATTCCAATGCAAAATCACCACTTAGCCGATTAGGGTTAACACCATATCTTTTGTCATTCAATCACTTAACCATATCCAACCCTAGACCTCCAAACGGTCTTGGGTGACCCCCAAACGGTTTTGAGACCGTTTGGGTAATCCCCAAACGGTTTTGAAACCGTTTTGGCTAATTAACCCAAATAGTCAAATCAGTCAAGTTGAAAATCAGCACTTTATCCAATTAGGGTTTACCTAGTTGATTAGCCTTCAACTCATGATTACTTTGGAATTAATCAATTAAATTAGGTGGGTCATCAACCAACATAATTAGGAACAGTATTCTCAAAAGGTCAACCTTTGGGCAACTCTTTCAAACGGTTTTGAAACCGTTTGCCCAAAAAGGCAAATAAATCAAGTTGAAAATCAGCACTTAATCCAATTAGGTTTTGCCTAATTGATTAGCCTTCAACTCATGATTCCTTTGGAACTAATCCATCAAATTTGGTGGGTCATCAACCAACGTAATTAGGAACAGGATTATCAAACTGTCAACCCTTGGTAAACTCTTTCAAACGGTTTTGAAACCGTCTGCCCAAAAAGGCAAATAAATCAAGTTGAAAAGCAGCACTTAATCCAATTAGGCTTTGCCTAATTGATTAGCCTTCAACTCATGATTCATTTGGAACTAATCTATAAAATTTGGTGAGTTATTAACCAAAATCATTAGGAACAGGAATCTCAAACGGTCAACCCTTGGTCAACCCTCTCAAACGGTTTCGAAACCGTTTTCTCTCAAACGGTTTCAAACCGTTTGCTCTCAAACAGTTTGGTGAAACTGCATGAGCAAACATGTTGAAACCGATTGGAACAAGAATTCTTTGGGAGAAGTATCCAATATGATGTCATAATCATCTAACTTAGTCCCTTAAGTTCTAACAACTTCTGATTTCATGAATTAATCAATTTCAACCAGCAATTAATCAAGATAATGAAGGAATCAATGAAATTACAAGATTAATGGTTGAATAACAATGAAAAAGGGTTCAAGTTATAAAACCCGCCTCCAATTGAGCTCCAAAGCTCCATGTCCACAGAAACAACGGTGGATGCAACTCCTTTCACCATTCCAAGGCTCGTCCTCAAGGTTTGAGTGAAAAGGAATGGTTAGAATTGAAGAGGAGATCGAACTAGGAAGAAATCCATAATTTGTTTTCGATTTCCACCATGGAATCAAGGTGAAAAGGATCAAGAACCTTACAAACAGGTTGGGGGTTGTCCTCCTGATCCTCCCAAGATCCCTTGGTAGTTTCCCAAGCAAGGAGAAAAAGTGGGGTCGAAAAAGCCATCCATTTGGCTTGTAAAGGGTCTTTTTATAAGAAATTCAAGGAGAGAGAAAGTGCCTTATAAAAATTCATTTAATCCCAAAAACGTGGCCGCCTCTTCCTCATTATATTCCTTAGGGACGAGACTATTTTATTTACCTTTTATCCCTCTCAATTATCCATGATTTAAAGAAAAGCAAATTAAGCACCTCAATTCATATTATATTAATATCCATATGTGAGTGGATATTTCTTTTTCTTATAAAATTGTGTGTGAGTTATCCACTCCCTTGGATATTTTCGTGGTCCTTGCAAAGCTCAAGGACGTAACAGATACATCTGAATCTAATCATTTTAATTTTGGTTGAAGGCCCTTTCATTAATACATTTATTTTTGCCCTAAATCAAATTAAGGCTTCAATTAGGATTAAATCTTGATTATTTTAATATCAAGATTCTCTCTCCTCCAACTTAATTCAAATGAGGCGCCCCTCTCATTTTCTTTGCTCTACTTGATGAAAAGAAACATTAGGGACCTTATTAAAGTGTTAATTTGCATATTGAACCCTAGGTTTTGGGTAAATTGCACTTTACACCAAAACTAGGTTTTAATGCTCAAACATTACTTTATCAGCTCTTTCTTGGTATTCAGGCTTCCATAAGTCACACCTCAGCATCATATTCACTCTAATGATGCTTCAACACATGAGGAACATATTATCACGCACAATTTGCACTTCATCCCCTCAACTTGTGTATTTTGCACATTAGTCCAAACAAACAAAACATTGATTTCAACAATGTTCAAAAAGGACTAGAATTGCAACATAAGTTCCTCTTGAGGCCTAATTACTTTTCATAAGATGAGATTAATCATTTAATCACATTTCTTAATCAAAACAACTAGGGTTAAAGTATAACCCAGGTCAGGGTTATTACAAAATATAAACCCCTAACAAGGATTTCGTCCTCGAAATCCCGATAAAGGAAGACATATGTATTTCATTCATCATACTATTTAGTCTTCACATATCATCTCCTTATTATGGAGACACCATCAAACTTTGATCAGCACAATGTGTTTTTATACAAGATTCTCTTAGAATCAACACACAAGGCACATGCTCCACTGTTCCTCATCATTGACTATAAAGTCAACTTTGTGTTAAATAACACTTTTCTTGTTCAGAGAAACATCGTGCATTCTTTATTAATATCATGTTTATGCAGAGCATAATGATAAATGTATATTTATCCCTTTTATTTATATATTTTTGATTTTTGTTTAGGATTATTTTGTGATTTATTCTCTTAGTTTAATAATTAATTGTTTTATTTTAGATTTTTCTCTTTAATTGGAGTTTTAATTCTATTTTCTTGGGTTTTGTAGGAAAATTACACAATTTGCAGCAGTCCTGAAATTCATATAGATCCTCCACCAAAAGTGACATAACTCTTACATTCGAACTCCAAATTGAGTGCACAAGTATTCATTGGAAAGGGCATTTAATTTCCTAAAATAAAATCTTATTATTTGGACCGCTTTTGTGCTTTTAATGGGATAGAAATATGTTCGAAATTACTTCTGTGAGAATCTGCATTAAAGGGAGTTACATTGTCAAGATAATTAAAGACAACCAACTTTTGATTCGACCAGATCCAGAAAATTCAAAAATTAGTCTCCCTCTATTTTCCCCCTCTTTTGAGGGCAGCCTACCCCCTCCCCCTCCTATAAAAGGAGAGACTCTTCACTTGTAAAAGCATTCTATTCTTCATTCCATTTCATCTAATTTTTAGTTGTAGACCACATCTTGTATAATGTTGGATCTCATTTTGGTTTGCATTTCTTCTGATCTTGTTATGTCTGAGTAAATCTCTCTGGGTAATGGAAGTATCCCCTTAGCCCGGTTCTATTCAATATAATCATTTATATTCCTCCATCGAACAAATGTCTTCTCTCTATTTCTTTGTGGTTATTTGGACGATCTCATATATTCTTATGGAGTAATATGACCGTGGATCTCTGTAAGAATGAAACAATAGTCCATTAATTGCGATTATCATCTTTTCATCTATTTAATCTTATTCTTGTTATAATCCTTGGTGATGCGACCACCTGAGCCTTGGGTTTGAACGCCGGTTTGAATTCACATGCTTTTTGATATGACCGTAGATAATGGCATGTTGGACGGTTGGGTAATGATCCATGGACGCCGGGACCAACGGGTTCACGGGAAGTATGACCCTTGTGAGTTTGTCCGTAAGGACATGTAAACACAAGGTCCTGATTTGATCCTTGGAGTTTAGAATTTAATTAGTTGAATAGGAATGTGGTTTTGGTGGTGATCTTCCGGACCCCAGATCTTTATTTTTTTATTAGTTAAACTTTATTTCAGAAATTTTATTTTTTGTTCTTAGTTTTAAACAACCTTCTCATCAGAATTTATTTCTTGTTCTTGCGATTGGATTTGGATTTCGACTTTTCTCTTCCGCCGTCCCTTGGATCGATACCTATCTATACTAAGTTGACTTGTTGTTCACAACAAGTTGACAACTGGGTTAGAAGGTTAAACTCCAGGACTTTTCCTAGTGATTGTTGTGTGTACAATGACACACATCAATTTGGAGCTGTTGCCGGAGACGGCACAATTGTTTTTCAGATCTAGTTGTCTGTATATCTTGTATAATCCTTGTTTATATTCTCTAACTTTCATAACTTCAATCTTTTTATAATTTCTTTTAGATTTTTATAATTTCTTTTTGCCTTCCGAGCACAATTTCAGAAGTGTATCTCCTCTTTCTGCTGAGTTTCCATTCCAGCAGTATTGCTTTCTAGTTACTTTTTTTTGTAATTTTAGTTATTTCATAATTTTTTAATATAATTTTTAGTTCTCTTTGTAATTTTTCACTAACCTCTTACCTTGTAATCTTTCTTCTCTCGTTCATTGATTGACATATCTTTCAGGAATTTTTCTTTTCAAATGGAGTGGGCATCCCAGTATCCCCCACGATGTTATTATTGTGGTCTCTACCACCATGCATCTCTTGCCTGTCTGACTCTACCCCATGGTTATAATAGCACCCTTTTAATTGCGAGCCCTTTCATCCTGGTGGGTACAATGTGAATCCACATTTTTCTGAGAACCATTATGGGGAACCTTGCTATCCATATTCTAATGGGGGATATGATCAACAAAATTTTGTGGGGTGTAACCAACAAAACCTTGGGGGTTATGAACATGTTTATGAAACCCAATGGAATCCTCAACAAGAAGAGAAACTTAAGTCCCTAGAGAATATGGCAGCAAAACTCCTAACTAGCCAAACCTTATTGGCCACCTTACTAGAAGCCCAAACCCAAAATATAGATTGTTCAAATATGTTTCCTCATGAATTGGTGACACCTTATAATATTGAATCTTCCTACCAAGATGGACGCAGTGGAAATTACAATCCACCATCTTCTGGAGATTATTATGAGGAGCAATGTCACCCAAAGCAATATGAGGAGTACTATGGCCAAGGACACTATGGGGAGTGTGGCGAGGATGACCAAAATTTTGGGGTGTATAAATCCTATGGTGAAATGCAAATTGATCTTGAACTGGGAGAGAGACTTAAGGCCCTAGAAAAGATAGTAGAAGAAGCACAAGCAAAATTTGAATCCAGTCAAGCCATGTTAGCTACCTTTCTAGAGGATCAATCACAAACTCCCCATGTAGAGCTTGAGCAACCCAAGATGGTTCTTCCTGACAATGACAATGATGATCCTTATTTTGTGTCATAGATGTCAGATCCTGGAGAAATAGAACAAACCATGGAGACATATTTTGTGTGTGATGAGGACATTGGTATCCCTATCTTTCCTTTAGAGACTCTATTACTTGAATATGAAATGTCAAAGCAGGAGAGTCATTCTGAAGATCCAACAACTCCTCCCATCCTCAACATAAATCTGAATGATACCATAGACCAATACCCTTCTTTTGAGTCTATTTTGGATAATGAGAATCTAACCCCCTTTATGATTCTTCCAGAGACGTCACATCCAATTTCCATCCCACACATGGCTGATCTAGAAGGGGAGATACCACCATTAGAAGAAGCCCACACACCCCCTTCTATTGTTTGCAAGGAAGACATCATCATCCCTCCTAAATACTTGGGGAACCCTTGTACAAAAAAAATTAGAGACAAATGTTACATCAACAATGAAACTTACCAAACCCAATGTTGATGGCATTAATTTTAAGGAGAAACAAAACACTTTTGTAAATGATTTTAAATTTTTTGTATTAGCATCAATTCTCCCATATGTAGGTAATCATGATGGTGGAAAACCTGAACCAGATCCTCCACCCCACTCAGTTCATCATGCTCTACTGGCATTACTAGTCAGGTACCCGTCAACCTCCCCTTATCCACATCCATCTTCAACACTTCCCTTGTATTGAAGGAAGATCTATGGATATTATTGGAGGGAATGCGAGGTGAAAGAAAATATGAGCACCCCACTGAGCTTCTAAAATTACCCTATCATAGGGTACATTATGAAGATCCTCAGATAAAGGTCCCATCCCTCATACACATCCCCTTCAGCTGGACATTTTTTGAGCTACCTGGGCCACCTAGAAATCCTCGCTCTTCTCTTCCCTCCATCCCGGGTTTTAATTTTGCTCGAGACGAGCAACAATCTAAATCTGGGGTGGCGGTGGGTGGTATGTTTCTATTCCACCCCCTTATCTTTTTTATTCTTGCATTATTTTTACCTTTTTTTGTTGTGCATATAGTTACTTTGTTCATGGCCATTATCTAGTCGGCCATGTTTTTATTTCTTTTGTTGCAAAATGGCCTTTATCTAGTCGTCCAATATGAATAAATGTTTATCATTGTACCCCTTTGAATTTAGTAAATCTTTTGCAAAAATTGTTACAAATTGCCATGTCTGAAACCACCATGTCACCTAGGATCCCAAAATAGCATCACTCCTTGGAAAAGTTGGCAAGTCGTATGGAATCAATCAAAACCAAAAACAAATTTTCTCTATTTTTAAACAGTTGATTAACTTGATATAAATCTTGTATAATGTGATTGACATGAATGTTCTTTCTGATGTAATGACACTTTAAAAAAAAGAGAAAATAAATGTATGAAGTTAGAAGCACAACGGCACCTTTTGTTTCCCCCTTATTTTCTTTCTAAAAAAAAGAGAAGCAAAGAATCACCACCAGACAAAAAACAAGTCTGGGGTGGCATGCTTCCCATATAAAAAAATTCATACCCCACAAAGAGGCGTACCATCAAAAGATGCCAAAAGTGCAGCAAAAAAAATTGTGACCAATGTACCCACAACTCCACAAATTAAATCCCAAGTCGAATAGAGGAGGGATAAAAAAAAAATTCATCGCTTCCTTCTTTGTTTTCACACTACCTAATTTCATCTTGTTCTTGTACAACAACTCAAAAAAAACATTTATAAAAATGAGAGTGTCAAAGCAAAAGTAAGATGCAACATGTTTTTCTACAAAATCTTGATTTTGAACCAAGATATGATATTTGTTTTTAATAGGGAATATAGAATTTTGTGTTTTGTGGTTTTAGGAGATTGGGTTGCTTGGCCAAATTTAGAGGTAAGGAATAAAGTGATATTACAAGGGTGAGGATAGACATGTTGTTAGTATAAATTGGAATAATTTATGATTTTATTTGTTTGAGGACAAACAAAGATTCAAGTCCGGGGTATTTTGATAAATGTATATTTATCCCTTTTATTTATATATTTTTGATTTTTGTTTAGGATTATTTTGTTATTTATTCTCTTATTTTAACAATTAATTGTTTTATTTTATATTTTTCTCTTTAATCGGAGTTTTAATTCTATTTTTTTGGGTTTTGTAGGAAAATTACACAATTTGCAGCAGTCCTGAAATTCATATATATCCTCCACCGAAAGTGACATAACTCTTGCATTCGAACTCCAAATTGAGTGCACAAGTATTCATTGGAAAGGGAATTTAATTTGCTAAAATAAAATCTTATTATTTGGACCGATTTTGTGCTTTTAATGGGAGAGAAATACGTTCGAAATTACTTCTGCGAGAATCTACATTAAAGGGAGTTACATGGTCAAGATAATTAAAGACAACCAACTTTTGATTCGACCAGATCCAGAAAATTCAAAAATTAGTCTCCCTCTATTTTCCCCCTCTTTTGAGGGCAGCCTACCCCCTCTCCCTCCTATAAAAGGAGAGACTCTTTACTTGTAAAAGCATTCCATTCTTCATTCCATTTCATCTAATTTTTAGTTGTAGACCACATCTTGTATAATGTTGGATCTCATTTTGGTTTGCATTTCTTCTGATCTTGTTATGTCTGAGTAAATCTCTCTGAGGAATGGAAGTAGCCCCTTAGTCTGGTTCTATTCAATATAATCAATTATATTCCTCCACCGAACAAATGTCTTCTCTCTGTTTCTTTGTGGTTATTTGGACGATCTGATATATTCTTATGGAGTGATATGACCATTAATCTCTGTAAGAATGAAACAATAGTCCCTTAATTGCGATTATCATCTTTTCGTCTATTTAATCTTATTCTTGTTATAATCCTTGGTGATGTGACCACCTGAGCCTTGGGTTTAAACGTCGGTTTGAATTCACATGCTTTTTGATATGACCGTGGATAATGGCATGTTGGACGGTTGGGTAATGATCAGTGGATGCCGGGACCAATGGGTTCACGGGAAGTCTGACCCTTGTGAGTTTGTTCGTAAGGATATGTAAACACAAGGTCCTGATTTGATCCTTGGAGTTTAGAATTTGATTAGTTGAATAGGAACGTGGTTTTGGTGGTGATCTTCCGGACCCCAAATCTTTATTTTTTTATTAGTTAAACTTTATTTCAGCACTTTTATTTTTTGTTCTTAGTTTTAAACAACCTTCTCATCATAATTTATTTCTTGTTCTTGCGATTGGATTTGGATTTTGACTTTTCTCTTCCGATGTCCTTTGGATCGATACCTATCTATACTAAGTTGACTTGTTGTTTACAACAAGTTGACAACTGGGTTAGAAGGTTAAACTCTAGGACTTTTCCTAGTGATTGTTGCATGTACAACGACACACATCACATAAACCCCTAACATATGATGTTCCTATTGTTTTATATATTCAGACTAATTTCACAGTTGACCACTCCAGGTAGCCAACCTAACCCATCTGATAACTCTCAGATACCATAATCTTTCACCTTGGTATCTATCACATGTGTTGGAAACACATCATATATATCTCTTCCTTTCATCTTGGAACATTAATTGTTTCATAAGTCCTCATCTTGGGACCAAAGTCCAAGATAACTGATACTTTTCTAAGTATCCATTACATGATCACCTTTATTTTATGCACATCAAGTATCCTAAGACCCACTTGATTGGCATGTCCCTGAAAGGAAAGAAAATAAGGATTCATATTCCTCTTATTCATTCATGTATTTTCAACTATTCTTAAACCATTTACTCTTTATCTCATCCTAGGTTCCTTGCCTTTAGCATTGGAATTTGTAAGGATGATTGCATGTCATTATCCCTTTCTTTATTATTATCTAGCATGTTTTTGATCATCTCATGATCTCATCACAATTCCCATTTCCTCATTATGGGAAAGATCTTTATTATGCTTACAACATTGTTGAACATGGTTCATCTCCCTTATTCTTATTCTTGTCTTATGAGCAGTACACTTTTAGTTTCTCATACAACATGCTCATCTAAGATTATCTCAGACTTCTCTTTCTTATGCATAGGATATGACACATTTATTCATTCCATATTCCTAATTCATGATACTCATTAGATTGTCTCAGAATGACTACTTGATCAGAGAAATAAAAAAGACAACAATCTAAGAGTTTCCATACCCACTTTATCATCAATAGTTGTATACCTGGCCAGGGTATATAAATACTGAGATTAAGTGGTATGCACTTTGTATGGTATCATATTCCTTTTTTGCATATTATCACAAGCATAAGGCTTAACATCCTTGGATTCTATCCAGGCATCTCTTCTATACCTCATCTTTTCTTATAGAGGTAAGAACAACATAAAACATTTGTAATGTTTTACTATGCAAAACATAAGTCCTCATAGGACTAATCAAGGAAAGTTCAATCATTTCCTTTCTCCGTTAATCCAGGAATTCATAAATTAACATATTTTCATGACATTATCTTGTCTCACTTGTCATAATTCATGAATTATTCACTGCTTCAGGCTAACTCTGCCTTAAAGGTTGATTCAACATGCTATGGTTGAGCACAGACTTAATTTAAGTCCATAAATTCATCATTTCTTTTTGCTTCAACCTGCTGATGCTAATTACAAATCCTATTGATACCTATAACATCATCATTGGGACTGGTAATCTAGGTTACACTACCAAAACCTGATTCACTATATACATTACTGTTACCCTAAGTTCTCCAACAGTAATACTTAAAGAAGGATTTTCTTATTATAGATGGTTCAAGATGGGGATTCTCAGGCAATTATTTCTCGCGTGCCTGTTCCCATGCACCTCTTCTTGGTGCAACATTGCTGCTCTCAACAACAATCTCCTTATGTGACCTAGTCATCTTTAAGTTCTTCTTCTCTTATACGAGCAGAAGACACTATCAGATACACTGGATGACACCAGAACAGACTCTACTACCTTAGTCCTATGTCTCTGTAGACTCAACGAACCTTGAGCTTTGATACCACTAATTGTGGCGACCGTCTCACAAAAACATGATTAACTAATGCGGAAGCGAATTATTTGCAGCGGATTACTGAAAATCATGTAAAATTAAATTTTTTTCAAAGAGATCCATTCATAGGAAAACTCTTTAACCAAGAACCAAACTATTTTAAATTCATCCTGGTTCACAAGTACACAACCTGTACCATTCCTTCTCAAAGATTACAACATCAACTGTCTTATAAACATTATATACAGACAATATACGAATCTCGAGGCATCAAGCCAAAACCTCAGATTTATTCATAAGACATTGACTAAAAATTCCGAGGACTTGAGAGTAAAGAGACGACACATATGACTACTATATGTATGACTAGATAGACAATATCTCCACCTGAGATCTTATTGTTGTCCATGTTGTTGCTGTTGCTATTGCTCTTTCCTTGTTCTAGGATTTCTGCTTTGCCTCCCATGCATACCTAAAAATGTTTCCCACGGGGGTGAGATAATTGAAATTGCCCCAACGAGAGATATAACTCCGCCAAAAACATTTTTATTGCAATTTATTAAATTAAAACTGAGCAGAGGTTACTTTTACATTATCAGGCAGAATTATTCATCATAGAACTGAATAAGATAATCTCCATTCTCAAGGAGGTCATTGCATCTACCCATGGTAGATAAGTAATTCATTTGTCTACCTTACAGAGAATATAAAGAAACATAATTAACATTTATCCACTAAAGAATGCACAAACAAATGCAACATCAGCTAATGAATCTCTGTATTCAATCCTTAAGCAAACATGCTATATGGCTGATTACATTTTACAATCACACTTATGCTCTGAGGAGATGAGGTATACCGCTCATACTCCAACCAACCACTGCTAGGAGTCGAAATCGGTACCATACATAGGTCAATGGAAGAGCCGGACTCCAAGACCTCATCTGTCTCGGTCAGTATGAGACCACATGCAGGACATCTCATGTCTCTGCTAACTAGCTAGCCAGGGTATACTGGCACCTTCGCTATAGAGTTACAGTGTCAACTGCACTCTCATCGCCAATTGAGAGATTTCTTATTTATCTCGTCGGTCTGACATTAAGTATCATTGGGAGATGTGTACACCATCTAACCCAATCATCGGGAGATTCGTGATACATCCATCCCGACATATTCATGAAGGATTGAGAGGTTTCTTGTTTACCTTCCAACAATATCTTCAAGAGGACGTAAGGATGTTTTCGCCCATTTACCCCCACATATCCAAAATATGCACTCTGGGTTTTGCCGCGGGCACCCGTTTCACCATCACCTATTCCTGACGATGATGGATCTATGGTCAGAGCACTACATGAATAGATTTCACTTGATTTATTAAGTACATTATCATATTCTTTTAGCATCAGCCAAGTTATCAAACAAGACTTATTACAACAATGTTCTAAAGAGACATGTATTACTTTCATCAGATACTTATCAGTCTTTCAAAGACCTTGGGAACTCAGTCCCTCATTTCAATACTGGGAATTCTCATCCCTTCACATTCTCATCACCATAATCATATGGCTCTGGGTATTTAAACCCTTCACTCATCATTGAGCATCATTACCATTTATTAGGTAACTATCACCTTCAGGTCATCTGACCAAGGTATACATGATACTTGTTACCCAAGCATCACACATGGCTCACCAGGACACTGCACATCTTGTCACCTCTCACTAAGCAACAACTTATTCACATGGCTCACAAGGCCATTCACATCTTGTCACCTCTCACTAGGCAACAACTAATTCAAAGATATCATAAATATTTATTCAAGATCATTAGTCTTATCATATAGCATTAATGATCATTAGTTCAAGGTATGAGTTCATTTCTCATCCTCATCATGGTATGACTACATCATACTCATCATTTGGGCTTAACCCCATTTTCAAGGTGCATTAATTAACACTCATCAAGTGCAACAACTCATTACATTTCATTGTAATAGTTGCATATCACACTTCATATATTTCTTACCCAATTATTTTGGATTTGGAGTATATCAAGGTATATAAACCCTAAAGTTCTGAATGTGATAACCATATTATCTTGATGTATCATTTTCTCATCATTTCAGACCCTCTTGGGTTAACCAACTTTATCCTGCATTAAGGTATTTCCCCTCTTAATACATTCCATCACCAAATACTCACTCTTAGCACATAATGCATATGCCACACATTAGAATTGTCCAACTATCTCACATGATATGGACTTATCTTAGTTGAAGGCATTGTTTTATTATAAAGTTGCCTATAAACAGCCACATTAGATACTTCCCTTTTCAGGGTATCAGCTACTATTCCATTATTAGGATTAGGCTTCACATAGATACACCTTCAACTAGGGTTTCACAAGGATACACTCTCAATTAGGGTTTCATTTATAATTGCCCTCAATTAGGGTTAGAACACAATAACCCTGTCGATTAGGGTTTATGTTCATGATTAGGGTTTCATGATCTCTCTACTTTAAGGATCATACCCTTAATCACCACATGAATCATATTCATATATGAATTCATGCTATCATCATCTCAACATGATTAGGTCATATCAACCCTTCCATCAAGTACATACTATTATAATTAACATAGTGTACCAAGTCATTGATCCTATAAGCAATTAGGGTTCATCCCTTAATTGGCACTAATCACTTAGGTACTATTGGGGTGTCAACCTTTGTACCTTCATTGATTATCATTACGAATTATCATTGGATCAATGAATCATTCATCATCTTAATACTCAAGAGATTCAATCACATTGGACCTTAGTTACATAAGGTATCCAATTGAATTGACCAATTGAATCTTCAATCACAATAGGTGTCCAAGTGGATTAACCCATTGAATCCTCAATCAACCTTGACTACTTGAGCCCCAAACGATCTTGGTCTTTCAAATTTCAAATGGTTTGAAACCGTTTGGTAAAGGTGGTGCTTGAGACCGTTTGCTAAAGTAAGTAGGTGAAGACCGTTTGCCCAAGTTTGACTATTGAAACTGCATGGGCACAAATGGTTTGGGATCGTTTGGTCCCAAACGGTCTTGAGACTGTTTGGCCCCAAATGTTCTTGAGATCATTTGGACTCAAACGGTATTGAGACCATCCAAATCTCCTCAAAACTACATGGACCAAAAAGTGTCTCAACCACTTTAATCGTAATAGGGTTTCCAATGTTGATTCCCTCAATCGATCATATACATGTTAGCCAATCATAAATTGAGTTAATTATGTCAAACTTCAACAGATTTGACCCTCAATTGACCCTAACTTGATCATCAATTAGGGCTTGAATCAATTGTATTAGGGTTTGGAATCAATAACCCTTCAACATATTTCAATGTGGGTCTAATTGATTTGAACCCATTGAACCATCATCCAATTTGGACATGACCTGACCCCAAACGGTCTTGGTATCATTTGTATGACCTCCAAACGGTCTTGAGACCGTTTTCCCATCATATCATCAAAATCCAAGTCAACCAATTAAGGTTTGGATCATTGGATTGTTCACCAAATCAACAATTGATTACACTTTAACTTAGTATCATTGGATCATCAATTGCTTAACCATACTCACCCGTAGAGCTCCAAACGGTCTTGGGTGACCTCCAAACGGTCTTGAGACCGTTTGGATGAGCTCCAAATGGTCTTGAGACCGTTTTTCTCATCCAACCCTTGGATTCTAGTGAAAAATCATTAGCGTTTGAGCTATTGAGTTGATCATCAAATCAACACTTAATTGCAAAGTGATTTGGTACCTTTGGACCTTCAATTGGTCAAAATATAATTAACCCAGACCTCCAAACTGTCTTGGGTGATCCCCAAACGGTCTTGAAACCGTTTGGGTGATTCCCAAACGGTTTTGAAACCATTTGGGTCAATCAACCCAAAACATCAACTCATTCCAATGCAAAATCAGCACTTAGCCGATTAGGGTTAACACCATATCTTTTGTCCTTCAGTCACTTAACCATATCCAAACCTAGAGCTACAAACGGTCTTGGGTGACCCCCAAACGGTTTTGAGACCGTTTGGGTAATCCCCAAACGGTTTGATACCGTTTGGGCTAATTAACCAAAAAAGTCAAATCAGTCAAGTTGAAAATCAGCACTTAATCCAATTAGGGTTTACCTAATTGATTAGCCTTCAACTCATGATTACTTTGGAATTAATCCATAAAATTTGGTGGGTCATCAACCAATATAATTAGAAACAGGATTCTCAAACGGTCAACCCTTGGTTAACTCTTTCAAACGGTTTTGAAACCGTTTTCCCAAAAAGTCAAATAAATCAAGTTGAAAATCAGCACTTAATGCAATTAGGCTTTGCCTAATTGATTAGCCTTCAACTCATGATTACTTTGGAAATAATCCATCAAATTTGGTGGGTCATCAACCAACATAATTAGGAACAGTATTCACAAACTTTCAACCCTTGGTCAACACTTTCAAACGGTTTTGAAACCGTTTTCCCAAAAAGGCAAATAGATCAAGTTGAAAATCAGCACTTAATCCAATTAGGCTTTTCCTAATTGATTAGCCTTCAAATCATGATTACTTTGGAACAAACCCATAAAATTTGGTGAGTTATTAACCAACATCATTAGGAACAGGAATATCAAACGGTAAACCCTTGGGAAACCCTATCAAATGGTTTTTGAAACCGTTTTCTCTCAAACGGATTCAAACCGTTTGCTCTCAAACGGTTTGGTGAAACCGCATGAGAAAACATATTGAAACCGATTGGAACAAGATTTCTTTGGGAAAAGTATCCAAGATGATGTCATCATCATCTAACTTCGTCCCTGAAGTTCTAACAACTTCTGATTTCATGAATTAATCAATTTCAACCAGCAATTAATCAAGATAATGAAGGAATCAATGAAATTCCAAGATTAATGGTTGAATAACAATGAAAAAGGGTTCAAGTTATAAAACCCGCCTCCAATTGAGATCCAAAGCTCCATGTACACGGAAAAAATGGTGGATGCAACTCCTTTCACCATTCCAAGGCTCGTCCTCAAGGTTTGAGTGAAAAGGAATGGTTAGAATTGAAGAGGAGATCGAACTAGGAAGAAATCCATAATTTGTTTTCGATTTCCACCATGGAATCAACGTGAAATGGATCAAGAACCTTACCAACAGGTTGGGGGTCATCTTCCTGATCCGCCCAAGCTCCCTTGGTCGTTTCCCAAGCAAGGAGAAGAAGTGGGGTCGAAAAAGCCTTCCATTTGGCTTGTAAAGGGTATTTTTATAAGAAATTCAAGGAGAGAGAAAGTGCCTTATAAAAATTCATTTAATCCCAAAAATGTGGCCGCCTCTTCCCCATTATCTTCCTTATGGACGAGGCTATCTTATTTGACTTTTATCCCTCTCAATTATCCATGATTTAAATAAAAGCAAATTAAGCACCTCAATTTATATTATATTAATATCCATATGTGAGTGGATATTTCTTTTCCTTATAAAATTGTGTGTGAGTTATCCACTCCCTTGGATATTTTCGTGGTCCTTGCAAAGATCAAGGACGTCACACATACATATGAATTCAACCATTTTAATTTTGGTTGAAGGCCTTTTTGCCCTAAATCAAATTAGGGTTTCAATGAGGATTAAATCTTGATTATTTTAGTATCAAGATTCTCTCTCCTCCAACTTAATTCAAATGAGGCGCCCCTATCATTTTCTTTGCTCTACTTGATGCAAAGAAACATTAGGGACCTTATTGAAGTGGTAATTTGCATATTGAACCCTAGGTTTTGGGTAAATTGCACTTTACACCAAAACTAGGTTTTAATGCTCAAACATTGCTTTATCAACTCTTTCTTGGTATTCAGGCTTCCATAAGCCACACCTCAGCATCATCTTCACTATCATGATGCTTCAACACATTAGGAACATATTATCCTGCACAATTTTCACTTAAACCCCTCAACTTGGGTATTTTGCACATTAGTCCAAAACAAACAAAACATTGATTTCAACAATGTTCAAAAAGGACTTGAATTGCAACATAAGTTCCTCTTGAGGCATATTACTTTTCATAAGATGAGATTAAGAATTAAATCATATTTATTAATCAAAACACCTAGGGTTAAAGTATAACCCAGGTCAGGGTTGTTACAATTTTGATACTTTTGCTCCTGTAACTAGAATTTCTTCAATCATGTTTTTAATTGATTGGGCATCTATTAAGAAATTTATTATACATCAAATATATGTTAAAACTTCTTTATTGAATGGATATTTGGATGAAGAAATTTATATGGATCAAACCGAAGGTTATGTAGTTCCGGGAAAAGAACATATGGTATGTAGACTAATCAAATATCTCTATGGCTTGAAACCAACACCTAAACAATGGCATGAGAAATTTGATAAGGTAATTGTATCATATGGATTCCATATAAATGAAGGAGATAATGTATATATTCTAAATTCGATAACCAAGGTTGTGTTATTATATGTCTCTATGTAGATGACATGCTTATTTTTGGCACTAATATTGATATTATAAATAGTACAAAAGGCTTCTTGTCTTCTAATTTTGACATGAAAGATATGGGTGAGGCAGATGTAATTTTAGGAATTAAACTCCTTAAAATGATGATTGCATCATGCTATCCCAAGAACACTATGTCGAGAAAATCCTCAAAAGGTTTTTAATGTTTGATTGTAAACCAGTAAGTACACCTTTTAATTCTAATTGCAATCTTAAGAAAAATAAAAGTACTAGTGTTTAACAAGTCCAATATGCACAAGTAATTGGAAGCCTAATGTACTTATTGAATTGCACTCATCTGGATCTAGTATATGTAGTGGGGAGAATAAGTAGATTTACCCAAAATCCTAACAAGGATCATTGGGATGCTCTACATAGGGTTTTAAGATACCTTAAAGGCATAATTAATCATGGATTGATTTTTTGTGGATCTCCAACTGTGCTAGAAGGATATTGTGATGCCAATTGGATTTCTGATTTAAATGAATTGAAATCTACAAGTGGTTACATCTTCACTATGGGTGGAGGTGTTGTGTCTTGGAAATCTTCTAAGCAAACTTGTATAGCTCGTTCCACTATGGAATCTGAGTTTATTACCTTAGAAAAGGCTGGAACTGAAGCCGAATGGCTAAGACATGTTCTAATGAATCTTCCCATTTGGGAGAAACCTTCTCCACCAGTGTTTATAACTATGATAATCAAGCTGCCATAGAAAGGACTAAAAACAAAGTTTACAATGGGAAGAGTAGCCATATTTGTCTACGTCACAATATTGTGAGGCAGCTTGCATGTGATAGCATAATCTCTATGGATTATGTAAAGTCAGAATTAAATTTGGTCGATCCTCTGACAAAGCCATTAAGTCAAATACTAGTGAGTGATACATCGAGGAGGATGAGATTATGCCCACACTACAACAATATGCAGTATTAGTCAAGGCTAACTAGTCAGGGACACTACCCTTGACTAAATTTAATTAAATCCCCAAGGACTACCTGTGAACAAATCTACTTTTAATCCTTGACCATGAGTGTTTATTCTGTCAATGGATCTCTTCATAACCTAGCATCCCAGATCCCCTATTATCACGCGACCCTTCCCCTCCCCGACTCCCTCGCCCCTATCACATCAAGCACCCATCCGACCCTAAGTCGTCATTACCTTCACCGACCGCTGCACGTAGACTGCTACTTGTCCACTACCTAATGCTGATCGTGCCAACGCCCCCACAATAGTGGTTCCTCGATGGACAAACTAGAGTATTGGATCCACATGTTTCCTCCTGAATGTTCATGTCCTATACCAATTCATGGAGGTAATCAACAGCTCGCTTCAAGCAATGAATCTACAATTTTTATTTGTTCTCTATTCCCTCCCCACTGTTTCTCCATTTGTATGACACCTCTGCACGAACGTTTACCCCTTCTGTCTATAATGATGTGCCACCTGAGCTGCTGCATATGTAGCACCTTTGTGAATGATTTAGAACTTGAGAAAATACAACAACGGTCTGCCATAGCGTTTGAAGACAATCGAGCCAGAAAGTCTCGCACCCTAATATATTTGTCATATGTTTTCATCTACTCTCGCTTCAATATATACCATTGTCTTCTTTTCCAATTAATATTTTAATATGGTGCAGGTAACATTTTTTATTTGATTTCCAATAACAAATATCCATTATTGGTCTATCCACCATCCTCGTAGTTGGCAAGTAGAGGCGATGTCTTCTTAAATGGAAAATGTAGAGACAATGCTTTTAGCGAAGATGATTTTCCATGAATATATTTCACTTACAAGTCTATGTTTCATGTTTTTGCTTTGAAGTGGTTGTCTGTCCGTGAGATTCTCAGTCTTTCTCAGCCACCAATTCTATTGTTCCCTACTTCATGTCATAGCCATAGTTATAGATGACCAAAGGTAAGTTTTTCTTCTTCTGAAAACTATTTAAACACTTGGATCTACTATTTTGAATAAGTATTGAGAAGTTTGTGGTCCATTATTTACTAATAGCTATAGGAATATCTAAGAATGATGGATTTTTTGTAACCTTAAATGACATCATAATATATTATGTAGTATAGGGGATGTTTATTGTACATATTTAAGAATTCTATTTTGTTACTTCTGTGAATTTTAATATATTTGGTGTTTATGCTCTCTTAATGAACTTGAAAAATATAAATTGTATATGATGCAAAATACTTCTGTAGTGTAGGATGCAGTCAATATTCTACACAGTGGACTGACCTGGAGATACAATAGAAAGCCCAAATGAGGAAGTAGCAAAAGTAATGTTAGAAAAACACATGAAGTATAAATTTCTTAGGCAACATACTATGGCATGTGAGTATGTGATTGACAGTATATATTGGCATGTAATGTATGTGAGTGACAATATGATATGGCATATGATGTATGACAATGCTAGATAAAAGTGTTTTAATATGATGTACCTTACTTTTTTGTACAAACATGACATGTTGATTGTGTAATTTCATTGTAAACACTAGCATTCAATGTTGATGAAATATAATATATGTTTCGTGTTATTCTATTGTCATCTGATAAATGATGAACATTAATATGGTGTCCTTATTTTGAATGATGTATCAATACACATATGGATGTTTAAAAGGCAACACCATTACAATAACTATTTATGGATGGGCCTTTATGGATGTAGATCAAACATGCAAATTCTTTTTTTTATTACTCAAGGTTTCTATTTATATTGGTCATGGATAGGGTCTGACCACAATTATTGGTCACCAAGATTTTGTCGAGGGTACGTTGGTTAGGGATTGCCCCTGACCACCACATATTGGTCATGGATTCACATATATTGGTCAAGGATTTTGCCTTCGGTTTTAGCAAGTTTTATAGTAGTGCCATACCAGATGTCAAAGTGATATATACCCAACCTTCATGAACAGTGATCCCAGGAAGAAGGTTCAATGGGAAAAATGAAGTCACTGGATGACTCAATGTGTAGTAATAAATGTATCTCATTCTTATGATGTAAACAACAATTTGCAATGATTTGGTTGAATATACTTATTAATGGATTTCATAGCCATTAATGGTGGTGTATATACTGCAATATATGCTTGATGAAAGTCCAACTATATGAGTGTGGAGTGGCGCCACTCCTGTTGAGATTTGTGTAGATCTCTAGAGCATTCATGAATTTTTCCGATAGGCGCATGGCCTAAAGGTGGCAATCCATAAGAAAGGTATTTGATTTTATGAATATCATGTGAGTAATGTATCTCTAATTTGACAAGGGAGGAACTGGTTCAAGAACATAGTTCTGCCAATCTTCTATAGATAACGTACATCTACTCTATGCTTTAGTTCAAAGGACTCGGTTCTACCAAAGCTTATGCATGCTATTTTTTTAAGTTCTTCCAGTGGTCAACTCGATTTTTAGTTTGGTTTTGTTTTGAAATAGTGGGGGATTGTTGTGGGTGATGTTGTATTTCAAAGCAAAAGCCTTTAGTCCCACATTGCTTGCTTTGGAGACTTCCCTCCTATTCATATATGGCTGCTAGTCCATGTAATATTTGAGGAATAAAATAGGATGTGGGCTTTGCACGCACATGGTGGGGCAGCCCAAGTAGGTTTGGGTCAGTCCGGTCCGGAAACCCTTTAATCGGGCATGTCGGCACACATCGCATCCCATGCACTGGGGGGTGTAAATCCAGCCTCCCGGAGCCCCTTGTGCGGGCGTGGGCCCAACTTGGTTTTACTCTTCGGTTCACTGAACCAAATTGAGACATGTGCCGGAATTTTTTTTGTCACACTTCTTCATTTGGATGCTTCCAAATGGCGGCCCGGTTTGCAACCGCAACACAACTATTCACGCACCTTTTTGTTGTTACTTATACTTTGTCCTTCGTTGTCGTTCGGAACGGTTGAAAAAATGTCTGTCGTTCTCTTCTTCCTCACTTCTCCGCCTTCAGTCTGTCTACTGGAAGGACGATCAGTTTCCTTTCGCTCGTCGCCGAGACTGCGTGTGCGCGCTTCACGTTGGCAAACGTTGTTGGATCCTGGGAGAGTAGCCACACATGAGACTATCACACAGGCGCCCGCTATCGAGTACTATGGAAATACTCTTAAGGATAGTGCTCTATGCACGCCTCAGCGTATCTCTGGTAAAAAACTTTATTGTTAACGGCTTACACCGCGGTTTGTACCCTATTACGATTTACAATCTTAAGAGTATTTTGTTTCTCTGATTTGTACTAATATGGAAGGTTTTGAAACCCCCTTTACGTCTGTGATGCCATCAAGTAATAACAACCAAATCGTCATTGTTTCTACTATTTTGCAAACACCAATCCCTGATGTTACAAAAATTGAATAGTTTAATGGACAACAGTATAGGCGTTGGCAAGAAAAAATTATTACTACTTTAGAAGTTTCTAATGTCTCGTTTGCTTTAACTGAACCCAAACCTGAAAATGATTTTGTTGATTGGGAAAAAGCAAATCACATTTGTTGATATGTGATTCTAAGTACATTATCTAACCAACTATTTGACGCCTACTTTCTAATTAAAATTACATCTGAAATTTGGGAAAGTTTGAACAAGAAATATATTCTGGAAGAGGCTTCTACCCAAAAGTTTACTATTGCAAATTTTCTAAATTTTCATATGACAGAAGATAAAGATATAACAACTCAAATTCATGAATTTCAGATTTTACTTGATGATTAAAAAAATAAAAAAATTGATCTTCCTAAGTCTTTCGTTGTGGGTTCTTTAATTGAAAAACTACCTGGTTCTTGTAAACATTACAAGAACAATTTACAGAACAAAAGAAAGACTATGTCACTGGATGATGTAATAATACATATCCGAGTTGAAGATCAAAATTGTGCTAGAGAAAAATATGAACTGAATAAAGAGTTTTCATGTACTGCTAACTTTGTTACTAGTGAAGTTACAGAAAATAAAGTTTCTACTGATCAATCTAAAAATAACTGGAAAAATAAGAAAGGAAAATGAAAAAAGAATAAATCGAAAGGAAACAAAGATATTAATAAAAAGAATGTTTTTTGCTATGTTTGTGGCAAACCTGGTCATACTTCTCCTATATGCAGGCATAGAATGAAACAAGCAATCCAAGATTCGAAGGATACATTAACCAACCTTGTCACAGAGGACATATTTGTGGCATTTGTCAACATTGTCAGCATGGGATCATTCCACCAGAACGATTGGATCATTGACTCGGGGGATAGTCGCCACATTAGTGGCAACAAAGATGCTTTCATGATCTACATTGAGGTAGGGCAGGAGGAAAATCAGGTTGTTATGGGAAACTCTAGTGCTTCTCCTGTGACAGGAAAGGGCAATGTCATGATCAAAATGACTTCTGGAAAAATTTTGCTGATCAAAGATGTGTTGTTTGTCCCAGATATCTGTGTTAATTTAATTTTTGTTTCTCAACTTGTGAAGTTTGGGGTGAAAGTGTCCTTTGAATCAAACAAGGTCATTCTCACCAAGTCCGGGGACTACCTAGGCATGGGTTACTGTTCTAATGGGTTGTTTCTGCATAATGTACCAAACTCTTCTGCTAATGAAATAAGTCCTTCTGCTTATATCATTGATTCTTTTGATATATGGAATAATAGATTAGGACATGTTAATTTTAAATATTTACAACGCATGAAATATTTAGGTTTACTAAAGGATATCAATTGTGTTGTTAATTTAAATTTTAAATGTCAAATATGTGCTGAAACTAAATCTACCAAGAAACTGTGTCCTCAAATTTCACATAGAAATTCTGAATTACTAGATTTAATTCACACTCATCTTGGAGATTTAAAAGAAAATTTACATAGAGGAGGGAAGCATTTCTACATAATTTTTGTAGATGATTTCTCACAATATACAAAATTATATTTACTACATTCAAAGGATGAAGCTTTTGAAATGTTTGTTAAATATAAAACAGAAGTAGAGAATCAACTTAATAAGAAAATAAAACGTCTTCACTCAGATATGGGTGGTGGATATGATTGTTCTCCTTTTAATAATTTTTATGTAAGCCATGGTATTATACATGAATACACACCTCCCTATTTGCCTCAATCAAATAGAATTGCTGAACGTAAAAATAGAACTCTAAAAGAAATGATGAATTCTATTTTAATCAATTCAGGCGCACCCAACAATTTGTGGGGGGAAGCGATTTTGTCATGTTGTTTTCTTCAAAATTGCATCCACAGTAGGAAGACAAAAAAGACACCATATGGATTATGGAAAGGATATCTTCCTAATTTGAAATATCTCAAAGTGTGGGGGGGTCTAGCTAAAGTATTATTAACTGAGCCTAAGAAGTGAAAATTGGGATCTAGAACCCTAGATGATGGTTTATAGGTTATGCTCAAAATAGTGCCGTATTTAGATTCTTGGTTATTATAAGTGGCAACAATGTTGTAGAACCTAATACAATTGTTGAATCTAAAAATGTTGAATTTTTTGAGGATATCTTTCCTATGAAAACTCCCTTAGAAAACTTATCTAATCCTTCAAATAAAATTTTAAAGAATATCCCAAGTACATCCAATTCTAATGATGTTTTAGAACCTGATGATATAGAACCTAGAAGATCCACTAGGATGAGGAAGGAAAAGAATATTGGTGATGATTTCTATTCCTTTATAGTGGATAATGACCCTCAATCTTACAATGATGCTATTAGTTCAACTGATTCATCTTTATGGAAGGAAGCAATTAATAGTGAGATTGAATCTATATTATCTAATAATACATGAGAACTAGTGGAACTTCCACCAAGTATTAAACCCATAGGATGTAAATGGATATTTCAAAGAAGATTGAAAATAGATGGGACTGTAGATAAATACAAAGCTCGTTTGGTTGCCAAAGTATATAAACAACAAAAGGATATTGACTATTTTGATACTTTTACTCCTGTAACTAGAATTTCTTCAATCGAGATTTTAATTGCTTTGGCATATATTAAGAAATTAATTATACATCAAATGGATGTTAGAACTTCTTTCTTGAATGGAGATTTGGATGAAGAAATTTATATGGATCAACCTGAAGTTTATGTAGTTCTGGGAAAAGAACATATAGTATGTAAACTAATCAAATCTCTCTATGGCTTGAAATAAGTACCTAAACAATGGCATAAGAAATTTGATAAGGTAATTGTATCATATGGATTCTATATAAATGAAGGAGATAAATGTATATATTCTAAAGTCAATGACCAAGGTTGTGATATTATATGTCTCTATGTAGATGACATACTTATTTTTGGCACTAATATTGATATTATAAATAGTACAAAAGGCTTCTTGGCTTCTAATTTTGACATGAAAGATATGGATGAGGCAGATGTAATTTTAGGAATTAAACTCCTAAAAAATGATGATTGCATCATGCTATCCCGAGAACACTATGTTGAGAAAATCCTCAAAAGGTTTTTAATATTTGATTGTAAACCAGTAAGTACACCTTTTAATTCTAATTACAATCTTAAGAAAAATAAAAGTACTAGTGTTCAACAAGTCAAATATGCACAAGTAATTGGAAGCCTAATGTACCTAATGAATTGCACTCGTCTGGATCTAGCATATGCAATGGGAAGATTAAGTAGATATACCCAAAATCCTAACAAGTATCATTGGGATGCTCTACCTAGGGTTTTAAGATACCTTAAAGGCACAATTAATCATGGATTGATTTTTTGTGGATCTCCAACTGCGCTAGAAGGATATTGTGATGCCAATTGGATTTTAGATTCAGATGAATTGAAATCCACAAGTGGTTACATCTTCACTATGGGTGGAGGTGATGTGTCTGGGAAATTTTCTAAACAAACTTGTATAGCTCGTTCCACTATGGAGTCTGAGTTTATTGCCTTAGAAAAGGCTGGAACTGAAGCCGAATGGGAAAGACATGTTCTAATAGATCTTCCCATTTGGGAGAAACCTTCTCCACCAATATTTATACAATATGATAATCAAGCTGCCATAGCAAGGGCTAAAAATAAAGTTTACAATGGGAAGAGTAGACATATTCATCTACGTCACAATATTGTGAGGCAGCTTGTAAGTGATAGCATAATCTCTATGGATTATGTAAAGTCAAAATTAAATTTGGCCGATCGTCTGACAAAGCCATTAAGTCAAAGACTAGTGAGCGATACATCAAGGAGAATGAGATTATGTCCATACCAGATGTCGAAGTGATGTATACCCAACCTTCATGAACGGTGATCTCGGGAAGAAGGTTCAATGGGAAAAACGAAGTCACGGGATGACTCAATGTGTAGTAATAAATGTATCTCATTCTTATGATGTAAACAACTATTTAAAATGATTCATTTGAATACATTTCTTAATGGATTTCATAGCCATTAATGGTGGTGTATATACTGTAATATATGCTTGATGAAAGTCCAACTATATGAGTGTGGAGTGGGGCCACACCTGTTGAGATTTGGACAGATCTCTAGAGCATTTATGAATTTCCCAGTAGGCTCATGGCCTAAAGGCGCCAATCCGTAAGAAAGATATTTGATTTTATGAATATCATGTGAGTAATGTATCTCTAATTTGACAAGGGAGGAATTGGTTCAAGAATATATAGTTTCACCAATCTTCTACATATTACATACATCTACTCTATACTTTAGTTCAAAATCTCAGTTCTACAAAGCTTGTGCATGCTATTTGTTTAAGTTCTTCCATTGGTCAAGCTGATTTTTAGTTTGGTTTTGTTTTGAAATAGTGGGGGATTGTTGTGGCTGCTTTGTTGCTGTATTTCAAAGCAAAAGCCGTTAGTCCCACATTGTTTGCTTTGGAGACTTCCCTCCTATTCATATATGGCTGCTAGTCTATATAATATTTGAGGAATAAAATAAGATGTGGGCTTCGCACGCGCATGGTGGGGCAGCCCAAGTGGGTTTGGGTCAGTCCTGTCCGGAAACCCTTTAATCGGGCGCGTCGGCGCACGTCGCATCCCACACGCAGGGGGTGCAAATCCGGCCTCCCGGAGCCCTTGTGCGGGAGCGACCCCGGCTTGGTTTTGTTCTTCGATTCACTGAACCAAATTGAGACATGTGCCACAACTTTTTTTGTCGCACCTCTTCGTTTGGATGCTTAAAAACGGCGGCCCGGTTTGCAACAGCAACGCAACTCTTCACGCGCATTTTTGTTGTTACTTATACTTTGTCATTCGCTGTCGTTCGGAACGGTTGAAAAATGTCTCTCGTTCTCTTTTTCCTCACTTCTCCGCCTTCAGTCTATCCACTGGAAGGACGAATGGTTGCCTTTCGCTCATCGCCGTGACTGCGTGTGCGCGCTTCACGTCGGAAAACGCTGTTGGATCCTGGAAGAGTAGCCGCGCAAGAGACTATCGCACAGACGCTTGCCGTCGAGTACCGTAGAAATAATCTTAAGGACAGTATTCTCTACACGCCTCAACGTATCTGGTAAAAGATTTACTTTTAACGGATTACACGGCGGTTTGTACCATATTAACCTCACCACGGAGTCACATCCACCGGCAATTTGGGTTTGCCGTCGTGAACCCCGGAATCGGCATTGCAAGATCGTCTGTGTATTTTACTCCCTGCTTCGTGCAGGTGCTCATATCATCGCCCCGTCCGTTTGTTGTCAAACCGTCCTCATATCATCTACACACTTCCGTTTACCCATTGCTCCGTTATGCCTTGTTTTTTCTGATCGCTGTCCATGTGACATTTATATTACATACACTCTAGCGGTATTCTATTGTATTTTTTTTTTGACATAGTCGCATATTTCATATTGATCACGCATGCCGGTTTTGCATTCTGTAATGCAGGGGAAGTTCCTCCGTGCCACTTAGGAACAGGGTAGATCCCCGACCTTTTGGTCGTTTTCTTTAGAAATACTTTGTTCAATACATACAACAACTTTCTTCACTGTATGTCTTTTTCTTCAGGTTTCTACTGGGGTTGGTACATGGATAGCCAATTCGATTGTTGGCCTCTTTCTAGCGTCTGTTTGGAACTCCGTCCTTCAGCGCTTGGTATCTAGGCATTAGGTAAAAGAGTATCATACTCTATCTCGCCCCATATCTTACAGCACACACTAGTATAGAAATGGGCTTAAATGTCGGATTTTTAAAGCCTGCAGCGTCACTTTTTAACCGACGCCTAAGTGAACGTCGCTACAGAAATTGATATATAGCGTCGGATTATTTAACCAAATAAAACCGACCTTACAGAGTAAACACCGACGCAAAAAGTTGTAAAAATTCTGACCTAGACGAGAAAAATGGAGCCTGTAAGGTCGGTTATTTCATAAAAACCGAACTTGTAAATGTTTTCGGTCGACAATTTGCTCGACCGAGTGTTACCACTGAAATGTTATTCAATCTTTAGGGTCGGTTATTTCATAAAAACTGACCCTGCAAACGGTCTCGGTCGAGAAAATTGTCGACCGAGAACGTTTGCAGGGTCGGTTTTAATGAAATAACCGACCCTAAAGATTGAATAACATTTCAGTGGTAACACTCGGTCGAGCAAATCGTCGACCGAAAACGTTTAGAAGGTCGGTTTTTATGAAATAACCGACTCTAAAGATTGAATAACATCAGTGGTAACACTCGGTCGAGAAAATTATCGACCGAGAAATCTCTATAAGGTCGGTTTTTTGAAATAACAGACCTTTAAAAATTGAATAAAACATTTCAGTGTAACTGTCGGTCGACGAGTTTGTCGACCGACAGTAATTCGGTCGAGAAGTTTGTCGACCGAGTCTTACACAGAAATGTTTTATTCAAACTTTAGGGTCGGTTATTTCAAAAAACTGACCTTATAGAGGACATTTAGACTCGGTTTTTTCCAGAAACCGACGCTAGAAGTTACAATTTTTTTTTAAAAAAAATCAATCTTTAGGGTCGGTTATTTAAATAACCGACGCAAGAAGTTACGATTTTTTTTAAAAAAATTTCTGCAGAAATTGATATAGAACAGAAGAACAAGAAGATTCATATATTCTGGGAGAGGGGAGCATTGATGCTCAACCGTCACCATTCAAAACCACACATTCATAACAAAAATGATAATCATATCATAATTTACAAAATGATAGATTGCAAGTCTGAGATGACATATACAAAAGTAAAAATATGAAAGAGTAGGTACTCAAACCTACATAATTTAATCCAATGCTACTACGACTTCACTTATAAAACATTCTGACCACTCTTCTCAGAATTCATCCAAGTCCACATGTGTGTAAGGCTGAATTGTAAAGATCTATAACAGAAAAAACAATTGCTAATATTTTAGAAAATGACTACAATCACTTGTAAATTTATGATGTTATTCTTTATTACCTGACTTATAGTCTGAATGTCATGTGATGCTTGTTTGATTATAGTTTGCATATATTTCATTACATAGTAGCCACAAGTCCAGTCATTATTTTGTATAGGACACTACAAATAACATATTATACTTAATGTTAGTAAACTACTATAAACAACAATTGAGATAAGAGTATAAGAGTTGACATATTACAGTTGAAAATTAATACATAAATAGTAAACAGTTGTCAAAGTAGCTACCTTGATATTTTTCAAAGTCAATGTCTTTAATTTTGTGGGTATTTGTCCTCCAGCTTCACGAAAAGCCTTTATACCCCTATCAATTAAAATGATAGTTGGTAAAATAGAAATTCTAAATAGAAATATCATGTTGAAGCAATTGATTAAATTTATACTTACTCCATAGCTGGCAATTTCAGTTTGTGACTCCTTGTTGTTTTACCCATTAGGTCAAGATAATAAAGAGTCATCAATTTTGGGGCAATCACCACTAATTCCCAATGTCTAGCTCTAAGTAAGAATAAAACAAACATTAAAATAAATAGTTTTATTCATTATTAAAATTATATTGAATAATAATACTTACTAGACATTAAAAGGAATTAGGACAATTTCCTTCCCGTCACTAGCAAAATATTTGAATGCATCAGAGAAGTAATCATTCACATCCTCAATATTTGTCTCCACCTGACTAGTGACCGAAGGAACTAAGAATGCAATATTCTTTATATCAAAGTTGGTGACCTCGGTATATAAATGGCTATTAAATAATTTGTAAATTATTTTCAAATGTAGAAATAAGCTAAAAATGTGTATTGGAATTTTCTATATATATTAATAGATCCTTACTTTATCCATACTTCTATTATTGAAGTGTTCAGCCAATCATACCGGAACAATTCTATAATATCATCAAAAAAAATAAAATTCTCAAAATCCCTCCCAACTATATCTTCTGTTAACTTGGCCAACATATGTGATCCCGATCTTTGGTTGGCTAAGTATCGACACAAACATTTCGATTTGCTTCCCAATTCGTCGAATGTAGTTTCGGGAATGAAAGATGACTTGGGCATAGGACGACGATTACCAGAAGTTTTACTTTTTGGTTTACAAACCTGTTAATTAAATTACATACTTATATTACATGAGTTCATATATGCAGTCAAATATGAAAAATATGGTAGAAATAAGGTATACCTTGTCATTGATAACCAAGTTCTAGGCCAACCCACCATAGCACCCTCAGCTTCTTCAACTGTACTATATTCAGGATTAGGTATGGGTAGTGGTTTGTCCCCCATTCCATCATACACAAGATGGATAGACACACGGCAAATGTCATCAGTAATTTGTTGGCAATGCAATGTACCACCAAGGTTGTACACCTTGCCCGCTGCCACAACATTATATTCTGGAACTTCTACTACAAGTTTACAGTTCATACCAACCTAGATTGAAATAATATAAGTTATATAAGAAATAATAGAACAGATACATGTTACAACTATATATATTATAATATATTTATCATACTAATAACACAACATATAGAACAAAAACTTACTGCAGATTGTTGTGGTGGGTCATCGGGAGTGCTCCCATGACCTTCTACAACTGGAGCATTGGCTTGTACCTCATCACTTGAGAGACGCGCAGTATGAATAGGTTGAGTAGGATGATATGAAGACATTATTTCTTTTACTTTTTGCGCTACTAATGTTTCAACATCCTCTTGTGTAAGACCTCCTGCACGACCTCTTTTAGTTTTGGAAGGGCCAGAATAAGACTTGAATCCTATGCCAGCTCCTAATCCCCTAGCACGGCCAGGATGCTCTTTCGTACCAAGAGCAACTGCTAGTTCATCCATGTAGCCAGTTGGGATGAACTTTCCTTCCTTCCTTTGCTTGTGGAGATCAATCTATTCATAGTTAATAAAAATAATAAATCACAATATCAATTACATATAAATAAATCTAAGATTGTGGGAGTTACTTTTTACTTAGTTTGGATAAACCTACCATCTTTTGTGCCACCTCCTTAGTTGCAGGGTTGACAATTTCACCGGCTCGATTCTTTCTAGCATCAATCCATGTCATGTGTCGGGTGGTCGCTCTACTTGAGTTGTACTAGATTCTTATCCAGAAGATGATTGCTTCTCTTGTAGTTGGCGGCAGAAGTCATAACCACCGGGCCCCAAAGCGATGGTCATGCACATTTTTAGCCCATCTTTCCTTTTGAGCCTGGTGAATAGCCTGATCATTTAAAACAAGGTATTGCAATTTAGACTTGGCAAACATGTATAAAAAGATTCACGTCCTTAATTGTATAAAATTAAATATTCATACAATACATCACAATCTTTATTACCTGAAACTCTTCCGATCTCCTGGCTGCAACAAATCTTTCCCACACCTCAGAATCTATAAAAATGTATACATCTGTAGCTTTCTTCTTTTGTTTAGGATTATTTATAAATTTCCTTAGAAGATATGTCTTAAAACCCCTCCATCGTACACCACAACGTTGTAGCACTCTTTTCTTGTGATCTTTTTCATTTAGATGAAAAACACCCTATACATACAAAAGAAGCAATTAATAATGTTGTTTTGAAAAGGAATTAATTCCAAGCAAACTAAATTAGAATTAATAGATAAAAACATATTAAAATGATATCACTTCCACTCACAAATATATCTTTCCATATGATGTCTTTTTTGGCATCAGGAACATCATGCCAATTTTCTATATCTATTGGCACCTTAGTGCGCGCGGTCGCCCCTACGTAATGCTTGAAAGCACTAGCATGTTCCCCAACAGGTGCTCCTGTCATATCAAAGTGGACTGGAAATTTATCCCCTTTAGCCCTGAGCTCCTGCAGCCTACGCATCAATGTAGGACCTCTAAGTTTCTTAGCATCACCACTACCATCCTCATGGTGCTCATGCTCAGAATGTTCATCTTCATGGTGCTCATGCTCAAAATGTTCATCTTCACTCGCCATTTTAGAACCTGCAAGTATACATGATAAAAAAATAAGTGATAATAAAAGCACAAGTGATAAGGTATACATGATAATAAAATAAATAATTCAAAGAATACATGCCTTTAGTATTGATTGAGTTGTTAGTCAAGGAAAATTCCTTCAGCATGGTCTTGACGTTTATAATATTCATCGGTGTTATCTTCAACATTTACACTTGGCAAACCAACTGAGAATGGACTGGAATCATCATACTTTTCGTAATATTCTTCTTCGTTTATAGGATCTACAGTAAACTGTCTTTTTCCATTAAGAACGACAAACCAATTTTTATTTGCCGGGTCATCAATATAGAATACTTGTTTTGCTTGGTTTGCCATGATGAATGGCTCATCTTTGAAACCAATTTTTTCAAAATTCACCAATTTGAAACCCAACTCATCCACTAAAACTCCTTTGTTGTTGTCAACCCAATTACACCTAAATATAGGAACTCGAAAATTTGTATAGTCCATTTCCCATATGTCCTCAATGACGTCGTAATATGACATCTTAGCTTCGCGTGGTCTTTTATCTTTGGCACTAGCAAAATACAATGAACAAGCTTTAACAGTGACCCCACTATTTTGAACTACACTACTTTCATCTTGACGTTTTGTGTAGTATGAAAATCCGTTAATGTCATAACCTTCATATGACATGACATCCATTTTTGGCTTAAAGGCGAGCCATTTTATGTTCTCAGCAACATTATTTGATGATTCAGATAGTTGATTAAATACTTTCTCTTCAAACCACCTAATAAATGTTCAATTATGCTCTCTTGCAAGCCACATTGAACTGGATCGCGGATGATTTCTCTTGATAAGATCATTGTGTTCTGTGATGTAGCTACTAACTTCATCGATGTTGTGTAAAATGTACGAATGTGCTTGTTCCCACAACTCACGACTTATTCCTTTCACTCGTCCTCTCAGAGTTCCTTTGCCACAATAAGATCCATTGTGATGGGAATTTTTTTGATTGGTACAAGTTTCATTGCAATTCAAAAAATCATTACAAAAGTCCATCACCTCCCTAGCCACGTAACCCTCAACAATACTCCCTTCAGGACGATAACGATTCCGAACATCACCTTTAAAAACACTCATGTAGCGTTCAAATGGACACATCCAGTGTAAGAAAATTGGACCCAACATCTTCACCTCCCTTGTACTATGTACTACAAGATGAACCATGATATCAAAAAATGAAGGAGGAAAGTACATTTCAAGCTGACACATGGTAACAATTACATCTTTCTGTAATTTATCGAGAGTATTAGGATGTATCACTTTATTGCATACTTCATTGAAGAAGAAACAGAGTCTTGTGATTGCAAACCTTACATGCTTCGGCAATATAGATCGAATAGCCACAGGTAAAATTTGTTGCATTAAGCTGTGACAATCGTGAGATTTGAGACCTATCAGTTTCAGATCCTTCATTGATACCAATCTACGAATATTAGAAGAGTATCCTTGTGGAACCTTAATATTATACAAGCACTCATAGAAAGTCTTTTTCTCTTTCTTTGACAAAGTGTAACAAGCCGATGGCAAATATGTGCGGCGACCCCTGATCTCAACTGATAATTCTTTTCTAATACCCATTAATTCTAAATCTTTTCTATATTTGATGCCATCTTTAGTCTTTCCTGGTATGTTCAATAGCGTACCGATGATGCTATCACAAATATTTTTTTCAACATGCATGACATCAATGCAGTGTCTAATTGCCAAAGATCTCCAATAAGGAAGATCCCAGAATATTGACCTCTTCTTGTATAGAGATTTGTCACATGCGAGTGTATGACTACTTGAACTCTTTCCAAATTCATTAACAATATGTTTCACCCTATCATATACAACATGTCCTGTTATAGGTTTAGGAGCACTTCGTTCCTCAGTTGACCCATTAAAGGTTTTGTGTTGCCTTCGATAAGGATGCACTGGTGGGAGAAATCTACGATGACCAAGATATATGATTTTACCACCATGTTTCAGTCTGATTGAATCAGTATTTTCCTCACAAACAGGACATGCTTTGTATCCTTTTATGCTATATTTAGACAAATTTCCATAAGCTGGAAAGTCATTAATCGTGCAAAATAACATAGCACGCAAACTGAAGATCTCTTTACGTGAAGCATCATATGTCATAATACCTTCTTCCCATAGTTTCGTTAGGTCATCAATTAGAGGTTGAAGGTAAACATCAATATCATTTCCAGGTTGCTTGGGCCCTGATATCAATGTTGACAACATCACATACTTATTTTTCATATACAACCAAGGAGGAAGATTGTATATAATAATCATAACAGGCCACGTGCTATGTTGGCTGCTTAATGTACCATAGGGATTCATTCCATCTGTACAGAGTCCAAGTCATAGGTTTCTTGGTTCTTTACCAAATTGAGGGTATAATAAATCAATTTTCTTCCATTGTGGTGAATCAGATGCATGTCGTAAGACGCCATCATCATTGACCTTTAACTCCCCATGCCAAGACAAATTTTGTGCATCTTCTGTATTAGCAAATAAGCGTTGAAATCGTGGTATTATTGGTAGATACCACATCACCTTGGCAGGATAGCCATTTTTAGCCTGGGCTGAATTTGTAGTCTTATACCTTGACGCACCACATTTTGGACAATTTATCAAATTACTATAGTCCTTCTGAAATAACACACAATCATTTGGACATGCATGAATCTTCTTAGCCTCCATTCCCATTGGGCACATTATTTTCTTTGCTTGATATGTTGAAATTGGAAGCTCGTTGCCTTCAGGAAGAATTTCTTTTAACAAAGACAACAGTGAAGTGAAACTCTTATCGCTCCACTGGTTTTGAGCTTTAAGAGTGTATAATCGCATCACAACACTCAACTTCGTGAACTTAGTACAACCCTTATATAATGGTTTTTCAGCATCATGGATAATGTTTGCAAATAAAGAAGGTGGATCAATGACATTGTCCCGACAACTACGTAGCATCTCATCAATCATATCATCCTGAATCTGGTCATCTTGAATCGGTTCATCATTAACATTATCATCATTATCTATATCTTCTATGCCACAACTATTAGTATCGACATTTTCTGCTCCATAATTCAATTTCTCTCCATGCCAATACCATTCATTATAACCTTGTATGATCCCATTGCATATGACATGATTCTTAATTTCCTCACCAATATCAACTTTCAAATTGTTACAACAATTTCTACATGGACAATATAGCCTATCTGTAGGTAGTTTCCTATGTTCCTCAGCAAATCTGATAAATTCATCAAGACCTTTGGCAAACTCTGGACTGCAACGGCTCTTGATAGACATCCAACTTCGATCCATTTTCTATATCACATTTAAATTAATTATAAAACTAATAGTTTAATATTGATACTATAATAATCTGTAAGTTTTTATTGATAGAAAGTGTACCACCTATCCCATTTTTGAATATTTAATCTCACTAGTAATTGTATAATGAATGTTTAGTTTTGAAGAAAATTTCAGCAACATTTCCCCTAAGTTCTCCAAGTCCACCGATGTAAATGGCAAATAACCACTCACATATGTACCCAGAGAACAAATGGAGAAATCCAACTGAAATAATCTACAAAACTAAACATACATTATACAGGTACATCCTAAGTGAGATTAAAATAACCAAAAACAGTCCCAAACTGGGGACTATCCAAAGTTTACTCCTAATGAGTAAATTTTGAACGGGTTTCTAAGTTAATATATAAATGCATTATTTTCATATTTATATATTAAGTTAAACATCATGCATCAACCCTAAAGTGTCAATCTAAAAGTACACATGTCTAATTTAGTATTAATTTCTAAAATTTATATAATGATTACATATGAAAAAAGACATGCATGTTTTTATTATTGTGTTATCAAATCATATAAATAGAAAATATTTGTACAAATTAGCAAAGTAAGGCCATTTCCAATAGTCCAAAGATTGAAATTGTGGGCTCTGATCTCCAAAATCTGCGATAAACACATAAACCTCGAAATAAACTTAGCGGAAGCGATTCGATTAGCAGCGGAATACCAAAAATCAGCGGAAATTAAAACTTTTTGAGATAAGACATTGAAACCATAAAACTTCCTTCATAAAAAGAGATAAACTGTTTACATCTCTGTCAAATTACTTCTTGAGTAATTATACACATCATGATACAAAATCTCAAGAATCGAAACAAAATCTCAGACCAACAACTCCAAGACCTGAGAGTACAAAGGACACATAGGACTGACTGTCTATCTACACCACATAGCAGACTGAATCTCCACCTGAGATTTACTGCTGCTCCTGGTGCTGCTGCTGTTGGGTTTGGTCACCTGTAGACCGGTTTCTCCGTCTTCGACGACCACCTAAAAAGTTGAAGTCTACGAGGTGAGACAATTTTAAATAATTGTCCCAGTGAGAGTTATAACTCTCCACTAGAAACTTTATATAGCAATCAAAGAACAATAGAAGCAATAGAAGCCTTCTAAGTAATCAACAACAGATAGATAACTCAGCAGAGTAACAAATGTAAGCAATATGAATAACATATTTACTTATGCAGTGTAACATCAATCCAGTATCTCGTAGTTTATTCTAAGCAGATATACTACGCGGTTGATTATGTTTTACAAACATCCTTAAGCCCTGTGGAGATGAGGTATACCGCTCATACTCCAACTGACCATTGTTAAGTCGCCTCGGTATCATACTAGGTCATCGAAAGAGCCGGATTCTCATGACCTTCACCTTCCTCAGTCAGTAAGAGGATTGTTTGCAGGACATCTTGTGTCTGCTGTTATAGCTTACTAGGGTAATCTGGTCCTTCGCTATTTTAGAGTTACAGTGGCATTCTTTACTCTCTTCATCATCGGAAGATTTCGTGTTTATCTCTCATCGATGTGGTATCCGTGCTTTCTTTGGGAGATTTATGGTACATTACTTGGTATGGATTTGTAGTGAAGGGTTGATGGATTACACATCTACATCAATACCTATACTAGGATGTAAGGTTCTACACATCCATATACCCCACATACTCAAAAGTATGTGATCCAGGAGTTCCCTTAGGAGAACCTGTTTCACCATCATTTGGTCTCTGACAATGATGGATCTATGATCAGGGCTCTACATAGTATGATTACACTTGATTAGTTAGGTACATTTTAGTATTCTTTTAACATCATACATGTTCTCAAACATTAATCATTAGCATAGCAGCTATGAAAGAAGAATACTAAATGTAACAAGTCTAACTCACATCAATTATCATTTCTCAATTCTCTCCTCACAAGTCATCTGTTAAGCATGACCTTGATGGTATTCATGGCTCTCACAGCCCATCAATCTCATAAGATGCTACTAATCAAGGCATCAGGATATATCACTATTCATAAGGCTAACAACATGCTTTCAATGAATATAGTATCATCATCCATACCTGGATATGATCATCCTCATATAGGAACCTGCATGGTTAATCCAACTGATAACAGTAAATAACTCATTTAAATAAGTTGTATCCTCCTACTCTTATAAGAGTCAGGTTTCCCTGATTTTCATCAGATAGGGTTTAAGATTCACATTACATGTCATCACCCTAGAATTAGGGTTTAGTATTCACATTTCATGTCATCACCGTAGAATTAGGGTTTACTATTCACATTTCATGTCATCACCCTAGAATTAGGGTTTACTATTCACATTTCATGTCATCACCCTAGAATTAGGGTTTACTATTCACATTTCATGTCATCACCCTAGAATTAGGGTTTACTATTTACATCATGGTGAATTGAACTCATATCATCATCATGTATGAGAAAACATCACCATTGATGCTCTCAGATTAGATTAAGATTCATCAATTATCACGATTAGGGTTTCCATGATCTCACATAGGTGGATCATACCCTAATCATGCATATTCATCTACATTGAAGGTACTTTACTTGAGTTTCAATCATATTTAATACTTTCTCTCTCCTCTCACTAACATGTAGTGATTTTCTCTCTCCTCTTATGGTAGATGATGATTACATCAGTCCAAAATAGGTTGGGTTGAGTCCTCATTGATTAAGGTGAGCTAAGTCTCCAATATCAAGACATTAGGGTTTGATTAGAACAAGGTATTACTCAATTGTACCCTTCAAGGGTATATTGGTAATTTGCCCCATTAATCACCATCATGGGTCAATTCATTAGTCACTTAGTCCCTTAATGTCCTAGGCTACCATTAGGGTTTAGATTAGATCACCATTGAACCAATTACAACTTCAAGTGATTAAGTACAAACCACCTTGAAAACCTTCAAACGGTTTCAACCTTCAACCACCAAACGGTCTTGAGACCGTTTGGTCTCAAACGGTCTTGAGACCATTTGACCTCAAATGGCCTTGAGACTGTTTGGGTGCGTTGACCGTTTTGACTTTCAAACCATTTGAAGCTCATGCGGTTTGAAACCGTTTGATCCAAAACAACTTGAGATCGATTGGTCCAAACGGTCTTGAGATCGTTTGAGCCCAAACGGTCTTGAGACCGTTTGACCCCATATAGTCTTGAGACTGTTTGGTCCAAAAGGGCTCAAACCGTTTGGACCTCCTAAGTGGTTCAAAAGCTACATATGTTTATGGTTATCTATGTTGAAGCCCTCAATTGGCCAAAACCATGTTAACCACTTACAAATTGAGTCAATTAGGGTTAGTCTTAATCAATTAGATATCAAATTGACCCTCAATCGAAAGCCAATTAGGGTGAAATCCATCTCAATTAGGGTTTCAAATCGGATAGTCATCAATATTCAACAATGTGAATCAATTCAAGGTTGAACCTATCAATTGACCTCCAATTGGGCCCAAACTTGGCCCAAACGGTCTTGAGGTCGTTTGGACATCATCCAAACGGTCTTGAGACCGTTTGCCCAAAGTCTGGCCAAAAACCAAGCCGGTTGGATTAGGATTGAATTCCAATTAGGTCTAAAATCAGCATTTTTATCAATTCCTCAACTTGTTGCAATTGGACCCTCAATCCATTAAATTATCTCAACCCTAGACCTCCAAACGGTCTTGGGTTGTGCCCAAACGATCTTGAGACCGTTTGGAGGAACCCCCAAACGGTCTTGAGACCGTTTGGGTCCTTCAACCCAAAACTCAACAAGATCTATACATGAAATCAGCAATTTCAGCCCGATTAGGGTTAGGATGTTGAAGTGGCTTCAACACTCAATTGGTTCTGAATTAGATTGTGATTCTTTGTAGGAATGAAATTCAATGTGTTACCAACAGACCCTCAAACGGTCGTCCCTTGGTCAACTCCATCAAATGGTCTTGAGACCGTTTTGATCCAAACGGTCTTGCAAGACCGTTTGAGATCAAACAGTTTGAAACCGTTTGCCCTCAAATGGTTTGCAACCGTTTGGACCAAAAGGGTCCAAGGTCGGTTGATAAAGTTACCTAGGAATCCACGTCCACCATCTTCAACCTCTGTTCAGGTCGGTTACACCACCGTTTTGCTTGCAAAAGTGCAAGGAAGAAGGGAGGTAGAAGAAGAACTAAGTACTAGAATTGCAAGAACAAGACATGCATATAAAGAATAGAGTTTAGAGTTATAAAACCCACCTTAAACGTTGTTCTTGGAGCTTCAAGCTTCCAAGCTTCAAGCCTCTAATGGCGTCTTGAGCTCCACAACTCGTTCAGGGGTGATTCTGCCAAGGAACGGTACGAATGGATGGCTAGAACAAGAAGACTAGGTGAGTTATCCACAAAACCAACCTTGAAAGATGAATTCATGCAAGAATCTGAGCTTGAGGATGGTTCTTCACACCTTAGCACCTAGTTGTCCATCTCCTGAGCCCTAGAGCTTTGCCTTAGCCATTTTTGAGAAAGAAGAGAAGTGAAGAGAATGAGGAATCATTCACTTGGTTTACAAGGAAAAGGCTTATATACCTTAGGCCATTTTGCACCATAAGGACCTCTAAAGCATGGGATTTTCATCTAAGTCCCTCCTTGCTTCTTAAGCACGTCCAAGCCATATAAACTTAAGAAAATCTCATCAACATTCAAGATCTAAGGGTAGAAAAGATCAACCTTCAACTAGGGTATATACATGAAAGTCTCCATACAAATACATGGTGAATTTTATGCACAAAGATCACTTTTCTTATCTGATTATTTATTGATGCATCTCTTTCATCATTTCTACTCTAAATGATGCCAAGAGTCATATAAGATTCTCTAGAAGGTGTACTTTACAAGTTTCACCCACAATTTGGGTAAATTGCACTTTACTCCAAATTAGGGTTTTTAAGCACTAGAATCATCCCACAAGCTGCATCTGAATGCCCAAGCTTGGAAAATCCATCAGGCCTCATCATATTCACTCATATGATGTCTCATCATAAAAGGAACATCTTTACTTGTGAAATTTGCAAGTTAAACCCTTAAAATGGGTAATTTGCACATAGGTCCCTGCATTACAAAACAATACTACAACTTTGTTTAAAAAGAACCAAAATTGAAAGTATATGTTCCTGAGGAACTTAATTACATGCCAGAGAGTAATCACAGGTTTTTAATTACATATTTAGGAAAAACTTTTAGGGTTAGCTTAAACCCAGGTCAGGGATGTTACAAATCATCCACCCCTTACAAGGATTTCGTCCTCGAAAAACGTATTTAAAGGAAGAGAGTAGGGTACTTCCTTCTCATCTCATCCTCTAATTCCCAAGTGGCTTCTTCAACACCACAGTGATTCCAGAGGACTTTCACAAGGCTTATATCTTTCTTCTTTAACTTTTTAATTCTGTTATCAAGAATGGACACTGGTCCTTCCTCATAAGTTATATCTTCATTCAATTCTACTTCCATAGGTTGTAGAACTGACTTGGTGTCGGGGTGACATTTCCTCAGCATTGAAATGTGAAAAACAGGATGTAACTTTTGCAACTCCTGAGGTAACTCTAGTCTATAGGCATTTCCTCAGCATGGAAATGTGAAAAACAGGATGTAACTTCTGCAACTCCTGAGGTAACTCTAGTCTATAGGCTACCTTTCCAACTCGCTCAACGATTGGATAAGGTCCCATAAATCTAGGAGCTAACTTCCCTTTCCTTCCAAAATGAAGGACTCCTTTCCAAGGTGATACCTTGAGGTACACTCTGTCTCCAACCTGGAATTCTAGGGGTCTACGACGTTTATCAGCATACGACTTCTGCCTATCCTGTGCAGTCTTAAGTTGTTGCTGTATAACCTTAATCTTCTATGTAGTTTGCTGCACAAGATCAAGACCTAACAACTGATGTGCACCGGTCTCATACCAACACAAGGGTGATCTACAATGTCTACCATACAAAGCTTCATAGGGTGCCATATCAATACTATGTTGATAGCTATTGTTATAGGAAAACTCTATCAAACTTAGGTGTAGATCCCAACTTCCGGTAAACTAGAGAACACATGCTCTCAGTAGGTCTTCTAAGGTCTGTATAGTCCTTTCAGACTGTCCATCAGTCTGTGGGTGAAAGGCTGTACTAAACCTTAACTTGGTGCCTAAAGCTCTGTGTAACTGCTCCCAAAAACGACTTGTAAACTGGGGACCTCTGTCAGAAACTATTGTGACAGGAACTCCGTGCAAACGCACTATCTCTTGAACATACAATTGTGATAACTTCTCAGCAGAATAGGTTGTTTTGACAGGTAAGAAATGCACTGTCTTTGTCAACCTATCAACAATTACCCAAATGAAATCATGTCCTTTGCTTGTCCTGGGTAGGCCAACAACAAAGTCCATGGTCACATGGTCCCACTTCCAGTGTGGTATGGGTAAAGGTTGCATTGTTCCTGCAGGCTTCAGGTGTTCAGCCTTAACCTGCTGACACACTGGACACCTCAGAACAAACTCAGCCACATCCTTCTTCATCCCAGGCCACCAATACATATCTTTCAAGTTTCGATACATCTTGGTGCTCCCTGGATGCATAGCATACATTGAAGAATGAGCTTCCTCTAAGATTAACTTCCTCAGGTTATCCACATCAGGTACTATCATCCTCCCATGATAGCATGCCACATGGTCATATGAGTCATGGAAACCATCTCGTTTCTCATCACCATACTCAAACCTGATCTGCTGAACTACAACATCCACTTGTTGTGCCTCCTTTATCTATTCTCTTAGGGTAGGTTTAATCTACATCTCAGCTAACAAACTGGCTAACAATGACATCTTCAACTGCACATTGTCTTGCCTTAAAGAGATAAGCATATCTCTCCTAGAGCATACTAAGGAACTTAGTTGTGCTCTATCCATGGTTGATATTGCTGATTTCCTACTCAAGGCATCTGCAGCCACATTGGCCTTGCCTGGATGGTAATCAATTGTACAATCATAGTTCTTGATTAACTCCATCCAGCGACGTTGTCTCATGTTAAGTTCATGCTGAGAGAAGATATACTGAAGATTCCTATGGTCTGTGAAAATCTGGAATGTTTCTTCGTAGAGGTAATCCCTCCAGATTTTCAAGGCATGAACCACAACAGCCAACTCTAGATCGTGTGTTGGATAATTCTCCTCGTGTTTCTTAAGCTGTCGGGAAGCGAAAGAAATCACTTGCTTATCCTGCATCAACACACACCCAAGTCCATTCTTGGAGGCATCACAGAAAACTACATATCCTTTACCTTGCTCCGGTAGTACAAGCACTGGGGTACTTGTCAACCTCTCCTTCAACAGCTGAAAAGACTGTTGACACTTATCACTCCAAACAAAAGGGACATCCTTCCGGGTTAACTTGGTCAAAGATAAGGCTATAGAACTGAAGTTCTTAATGAACCTTCGATAGTAACCAGCTAACCCTAGGAAACTTCGAATCTCCGTCGGTGTGTTCGGTTGTTCCCACTGTAGAATAAATTCTACCTTTTTAGGGTCAACACGAATACCCGAGGCAGATACCACATGTCCAAGAAAAGATACCTCCGGTAGCCAGAACTCACACTTGCTAAACTTAGCATATAGCTTGTGTTCTCTCAGCAAGGTTAGAGCTCGGCAAAGATGTTGTTCATGTTGCTGAGCATCCTTACTATAAATCAGAATGTCATCTATGAAGACAACAACACACTGATCAAGAAAAGGTCGGAAGATTCTATTCATGAGTTCCATAAATGTAGTCGGTGCATTAGTTAGTCCAAACGACATAACTGTGAACTCATAGTGACCATATCTTGTCCCAAAGGCAGACTTGGATATGTCACTGTCCTTAATACAGAGTTGATGATATCCAGACCTTAAGTCTATCTTTGAGAAGACTGTTGCACCACGCAACTGATCAAAGAGATCATCAATCCTCGGCAGAGGATACTTGTTCTTTATTGTTACTTTATTGAGTTGTCTGTAGTCAATGAACAACCACATTGACCCGTCTTTCTTTTTAACAAACAAGATCGGAGCGCCCCAAGGTGAAGTACTCGGTCGGATAAAACCCTTCTCAAGTAACTCTTGAAGCTGTTTCTTGAGTTCTGCCATTTCGGCAGGCGCCATCCTATATGGTGTTTGGGCTATGGGTTTGGTATCTGGGACTAAATTGATTTCGAAATCAATTTCCCGAGGTGGTGGTATACTGGGAAGTTCTTCAGGAAACACATCTTCGAATTCCTTGAATACAGGAACTTCAGCAGGGTTGGGGCTCTTCTTGGTAACATCTACCACATGGGCCAGGAATGCATAACATCCTAGCCTCATCAACTTGTCGGCAACCATAGCTGACACAAGACAGGTGGGCAGAATCTTTCTTTCTCCTTGAAAGATCCATGTGTTGCTTTCATCAGCAAACACAGCCAGCTTGGATTCACAATCCAAGATAACTCTATACCTTTCCAAGGTATCCATCCCAAGGATTATATCAAATCCTTGCATATCAAGTGGTATGAGATCCACTTGAATGCAATGATCAGAAAAGAAGAGGATGCAGGGAGAGCATACCTCCTGCAAAACAGCAGACCCACTCAACGGAGTCTCTAACAACAAACTATTTGTCCTATGACTAAATGTCATATTACAATTACGAATCACTCTTCGAGTGATGAAAGAGTGTGTAGCACCCGGGTCAATCAAAACAGATACAACACAGGATTTAGACAAATCAGAATATAAAAGTCCCATTTGACCTGTCACAACCCATGGATCGATCACTGCATCTGGTGGGTTCATAGAATAGAACCTCGTTGTCGCTTGGGGTTGAGCTGGTGCTGATGATCCAGCTTGAGACGCTTGTCCACGTCCCCTAGCTGCTCCTTGAGATTGCCTTCTCTGTAATTCCTATTGATTTTGTCTCGGAGGCTGTGTTCCACTAACAGGCCTCGATCTGTAGTTTCTCATCAAATGTCCCACCTTACCACAATTGTAGCAGCTTCTCTCCTGTTGTTGTGGTCTCGGTGGCCCGGTAACTGACATCGATGCAGAACTATGAGTCTCCTGAAGCGGTTGACTCCGTTCTCTACCTCTACTCGGAGACCATTGAGTTTGAGAACTCAATCTGGGTGGTGGAGGGTTAGGTGCAGAGAATCTAGGTTTCTTGGAATCCCTAGATGAAGAACCCTGGAACTGTGGATATCTTTTCTGGGTTTGCCTCTTCTCAACCACAGACCTCTCTATCCTTTGGACTGACTCAACAAAGGTAGAGAACCTCTCTCGGTTTTCTAGGGCTGAAACGGGAGTAGACATATCCGCATTCAAACCCTTTTCAAACCTTCTGATTCTCTCTTCTTCTGTGGCAGCCATGTGCGGACAGAACCACAAAAACTCCATGAACTTAGCTTCATATTCGCTAATGTTCATCATGCCCTGCCTCAATCTCTCAAACTGAGAGATCTTCTCATCCAGGAAGGTCTTTGGGAAATATCTATGAACAAATTCCTGGCGGAACTCTTCCCACGAGATCTGTATTCCAGGCCTCTTCTGCTCTTCCTTGGTCTACCAGTGACCAACACTTCCTTTGAGAAGATAGACAGCATGTCTAACCTTCTCAACTTCAGGGATGTTGAGGATCCTAAAAGCTTTCTCTAGCTTTGTCAACCACAGATCAGCATCTGTGGGGTCAGCTGTCCCAAAGTACTCGGTAGCCCCAACACGACGAAGTCGCTCGAAGGTCTTACCGATACCTTGGCCTTCAGGCTGGACAGGTGGCCTAGGTGCAGGCATGGGCATCCTGTCAGTTATGTGTGTCATGGCAGTCATAAACTGCCCGAACATCATCTGAACTGCTGGGTTACCCATGTCAGCTGGGTCAAGTTGGGGTGGCTCCCTGGGTTGCTCAGGTAAGGGTTGCTCTATTTCTAGGTGCCTTGCACCTCTCTGAGGTGCACCAGCACTACTTTCCGCCACATACTCTTCATGTGGCTCAGACATCCTTATATATCTTCTTCTCCTGAAGAGCAGAAGATTCTATTAGATAAGGAAGGAACACTAAGGATAGACTCGACATCCTAAGTCCTATGCCTCTGTAGACTCAGCGAACCTGGAGCTCTGATACCACTTAATTGTGGGCTCTGATCTCCAAAACCCGAGATAAACACATAAACCTCAAAATAAACTTAGCGGAAGCGATTTGATTAGCAGCGGAATACCAAAAATCATCGGAAATTAAAACCTTTTGAGATAAGACATTGAAACCATAAAACTTCCTTCATAAAAGGAGATAAATTGTTTACATCTCTGTCAAATTACTTCTTGACTAATTATACACATCATGATACAAAATCTCAAAAATCAAAACAAAATCTCAGACCAACAACTCCAAGACCTGAGAGTACAGAGGACACATAGGACTGACTGTCTATCTACACCACATAGCAGACTGAATCTCCACCTGAGATTTAATGCTACTTCTGGTGTTGCTGCTGCTGGGTTTGGTCACCTGTAGAACGGTTTCTCCGTCTTCGACGATCACCTAAAAAGTTGAAGTCTACGGGGTGAGACAATTTTAAATAATTGTCCCAGCGAGAGTTATAACTCTCCACTAGAAACTTTATATAGCAATCAAAGAACAATAGAAGCAATAGAAGCCTTCTAAGTAATCGACAACAGATAGATAACTCAGCAGAGTAACAAATGTAAGCAATATGAATAACATATTTACTTATACAGTGTAACATCAATCCAGTATCTCGTAGTTTATTCTAAGAAGATATACTACGCGGATGATTATGTTTTACAAACATTCTTAAGCCCTACGGAGATGAGGTATACCACTCATACTCCAACCGACCACTGTTAAGTCGCCTTGATATCATACTAGGTCATCGAAAGAGCCGGATTCTCATGACCTTCACCTTCCTCAGTCAGTAAGAGGATTGTTTGCAGGACATCTTGTGTCTCTGCTGTTATAGCTTACCTGGGTAATCTGGTCCTTCTCTATTTTAGAGTTATAGTGGCTTTCTGTACTCTCTTCGTCATCGGAAGATTTCGTGTTTATCTCTCATCGATGCGGTATCTGTGCTTTCTTTGGGAGATTTGTGGTACATTACTTGGTATGGATTTGTAGTGAAGGGTTGATGGATTACACATGTACATCAATACCTACACTAGGATGTAAGGTTCTACACATACATATACCCCACATACTCAAAAGTATGTGATCCAGGAGTTCCCTTAGGAAAACCTGTTTCACCATCATTTGGTCTCTGACAATGATGGATCTATGATCAGGGCTCTACATAGTATGATTACACTTGATTAGTTAGGTACATTTCAGTATTCTTTTAACATCATACATGTTCTAAGTCCCTCCTTGCTTCTTAATCACGTCCAAGCCATCTAAACTTAAGAAAATCTCATCAACATTCAAGATCTAAGGGTAGAAAAGATCAACCTTCAACTAGGGTACATACATGAAAGTCTCCATACACATACATGGTGAATTTTATGCACAAAGATCACTTTTCTTATCTGATTATTTATTGATGCATCTCTTTCATCATTTATACTCTAAATGATGCCAAAATTCATATAAGATGCTCTACAAGGTGTACTTTACAAGTTTCACCCACAATTTGGGTAAATTGCACTTTACTCCAAATTAGGGTTTTTAAGCACTAGGATCATCCCACAAGCTGCATCCGAATGACCAAGATTGGAAAATCCATCATGCCTCATCATATTCACTCATATGATGTCTCATCATCAAAGGAACATCTAAACTTGTGAAATTTGCAAGTTAAACCCTTAAACTGGGTAATTTGCACATAGGTCCCTGCATTACAAAACAATACTACAACTTTGTTTAAAAAGAACCAAAATTGAAAGTATATGTTCCTGAGGAACTTAATTACATGCCAGAGAGTAATCACAGGTTTTTAATTACATATTTAGGCAAAACTTCTAGGGTTAGGTTACAACCCAGTCAGGGATGTTACAGAAATCATTATAATATTCAGAACTATTTGTGAACATTACAACAATTATGATTAAAACATCTATAGCTCTAACTTAAATAAGTTCCAGGTCCATCTCGGTCGACAATTACTCGACCGAGAGCCCACCTGCGCACAACGTCAGGTCCACTCTCGGTCGACGAATTGTCGACCGAGAGTGGACCTGGATGCTGCACGCAGGTGGGCTCACTACTACAGAACCTACCTTTAGTGTCGGTTTCTAAGCGACACCTATGTGGGAGACACTAAAAGTCCACCCATTAGGCGTCGGTTCCAAAACCGACGCCCAAACTCTTCGCGCGCCACCGAAAGCGCGTCATCAGGGGACTATAGGTGTCGGTTATTAGATAAGAAACCGACACCCAAACTCTTTGCGCGCCACCGAAAATGCGCCATCATGGGACTATCGGCGTCGGTTATTAGTTAAAAACTGACGCCCAAACCCTTCGCACCACAGAAAGGGTGCCATCTTGGGCACTATCAATGTCGGTTATAAGTAAAAAACTGACGCCCAATCCCTTCATCTTGGGCACTATCAGTGTCGGTGATAAGTAAAAAACCGACACCATATATCTTCCAACACGGCCGTGGTTTTAAGGAAATAGACGTCGGTTTATTGTAGGAAAACCGACACTATAGCATTATGTGTCGGTGATTTACAAATAACCGACACCCAAACCATGGCCATGGTGTTAAGTAAATAGACATCGGTTTATTGTAGGAAAACTGACACGATAGCATTATGTGTCGGTTATTTACAAATAACCGATGCCTATTGGTTTTTTTTTCTATCAGTCTGCAGACCTACTGTGGCTGGTCGCAGGATGAGAAACTTGTTCAGTTCAGTTATGAACTGTAGGTTTTACGACATCCATTGATATCAGCCGAAAACAGGCCGCAAACCTGCAAAATTAACAATAAAAAAGTAGCACATGCATTTAGCAATATAACATGCAGTTCCATTTTATTTTCACACATTTATAAACATCCACACATGCTAGCAATCTGTAGTTCCATTCATTCACATTCACACATGTAGAAACATTCATATAGCAACCAACACTTTCATTCATTTTCACTCAGACACATGTAGAAACATCCAGACATATAGAAACATTCACACATATATTATAATTCAGAAATTCATTTACAAAGTATCATTGTTTAGTCATTATTCGCTATTGGGATCCCAATTATATTTTAAAGCCCCCACTAATTGTATGGTTGTTGCCCATTGTTCTCTTACTTCATTTAATTCTCCCATTGTATAGGGAGCATTAACATTTGGTAAGTCCTTTCGTGTAATGGGGTCAGCTTTAAACACCTGTAAAGAGAATGATGTATATATATAATTAATGAGCTATAAATGAGATTGATATATTTCGATCATATTATCTAATGAGACTATATAATACCTGAGCAATACATTCGATATCCAGTACGGTATGTTTGATAATCATGTGCATATATCGCATGACATAGTATCCACATGCCCATCCGTTGTCTTGTGTAGCACACTATAAATTCAAACATACAAAATATTAAAAAATACAACTAATTAAGCATTGTTCACATAAATAATATATACATATATTGCAGTCGGGAACTTACTTTCACGTTCTTCCAGATTATTGGCTGGTTATTTTTTGTGGGGACCTTTCCTCCAACCTTTTTGTACTCCTCAAAACCCCTACATGTTAATGTAACACAGAACATTGAAATTAAATAGTAATGTAATAACATATGTTAACGGATATGAAAAATGAAATATTTCTCACTGAAATATTGTCATTTTCATTATGTGTCCAAATCTTATATTCAATTTACCCCCCTTAGGATCTAGATAATACACAGTGAATGTCTCAGGGGCAATAACCAATAACTCCCAATGCCTACCCCTAGAGGAAAAAAAGTTAAAAATTAATAACTCAAAATCCACAATAAAATGTAATTTTCTTAAGTCCAAATTATAATAAGCAAAGTAAACTTACTCTAAATTGAATGGAGCCATTATCACCGTCTTCTTTTTTACAGAAAAATTTGAAAAAGCCGCACAGCAGTATTTTTGAACTGGTGTAGGGTCTTTAGCTACTAGACTAATCAAGGATGGAATAAAAAACCCTACATGTTCGAATCCAAAATCTGCACATATGTTGTCTAAGTAGCTGCAAAATATGTATTAATTACGCATGCATTAATAAATAAGAAACCATATCACCAGATCATACACAAGGTATATGGATGTATAAAGAATATCTCACCTTATCCATAGCTCTATCATAGATGTATTTAGTCAATCATATCGAAACAACTCCAATATATCTTGTATAAATAGTTTTGTTTCGTATGACTGACCTGTAGAATCTGAATCAGAAGAAATAGTTATAGGGGAGTTTATATCATGTTCCCCTAACCATACTGCCATACCCCTACAGTTAGGACCTAATGGGACAGGTAGGTCCTGTGGAACCCAACTAGGTAATGCAAGAGGTGGAAGTGGAGGCCTAGATGATGTGGGTGTCTTCTTTTTAACCTGTATATATATATAATTTCAGATCAACTGCCAGCATATACACACACTAACAATTGAACGTAATGTAAATTTATCATACCTTATCAGTAAAGAAGACATCCACTTTTAGCCACAATATCAGTCCTCCTATTGCCTCACCAAGCGTTTCACAATCTGGGTGGGCATATGGCAGTGGAGGATCCATCCACTGGGGGAATATATGTATCGGGCTCACCCGAATCCAACCAGCTGGTACTGGAGACCCGTGACACGTTTCCCCTGGTAGGGATGGGTAAGCCGACGCCTCTGCCACGACATGTTCTTTACTTTTTAGACGGCATGACTTCAACCCCTACAAATATTTGTGTAAAGAATGTTATATACATATATACATATCATCTTTTTTTGAAATGAATACAATTTCATATATATATGTATCATCTTGAATTAAAAAACTAGTTACTATGTCATAAAAATACTTACAGTAGATGTGCTAGGTGGTTGTTCTACAAGATTACTCCCAACCTCTCCAGTAGGAGTAGGAGTAGGAGTAGAGTCTGCAGTAGGTATTGCCTGGTAAGTGGCAGTCTGAGATGCCTGCCACTTTTTCATTTCTTCTTCGAGTTTCCTGTCAAATATCTTATCCACCTATACATGGATAAAAGAAACGTCAAATTCTAATTTTTGAATTCTCTTTTACAGTAACATTATAAAGAAAGAATAGGTTACCTCTTCTTGTGAAAGTCCCGCTTTTGGGACATGTTTGCGCTGGGATGACCCAAAAAAAGATTTGATGCCCACACCAGCGCCTGCAACCCTAACACGTCCAGGATGCTCTGGGTTACCCAGAGCAACTGTCAATTCATCCTTTGTTCCCTCAGGGATGAACTTTCCTTGTTTCCTCAGCTCGTGCAGCTCCCGCTAATCGCCAAAACAAAAATTTGTACTTAAGTAAACAACACAAATAATCAATATTCGAATGATTGCTGTAAGAGTTGTATTTTACCATTTTTTCAGCCGCCTCAGCAGTTGCGGCCTTAGTTATTTCTCCCTTCTTATTTTGCTTCCCAGCTATCCAGACATCATGACGAGGTAGAGGTGTGCTACCTATGGTAGAGGACTCCTGAGTAGAAGCAGACTGAGCAGCAGTAGCCTCAGCCTATAGTCTTTGGCGAATGCCTGCATACCCCTTTGGACCCATTGTGTGGTCATGCACATTCAGTGCACGCCTTGATCTTTGTGCCTCACTGAGGGCCTAGTTAGTATGAAAATTAATGATTTGGTTAGTAACACTAAATGTTAATCTTGAATAAGTGAATACAACATATATTAATTAATGAGATTGAGACTGACGCCTAATACCTTGAATTCATCAGTTTGTCTTGAAGCGACAAACGCGTCCCATTCTTCTTTGTCCAGGAAGTTCCACTGTTCAGTGGTTGTCTTCTTCCTCTTGTCGACTTCTTTTATGTATTCTCTGGTGAGATTTTTCCTATAGTTCCTTAGGACTCTCCCACAACGTTCCATCACGCATTTACGATGCAGCTTTTCATCCAATTCAAATATACTCTGCAAAATAGAATTGCTATTAACTAGTATCCAAAAATTTAGTAATCTACAAAATAGAATTGCAAATTAATAATAACTCACGCATAAATCCCTCCATATTAAATCTTTCTTCTCCTTAGAAACATTATGCCAAGAATCTAAGCGACAACCGAAATGGCTACAAGTAGCAAACCCAAGATATGAAATAAATGAATTGCGATTCACACCACATGCATTTCCTGCATTATCGAAATCCACAACAAGTTTGGGTCCATTGCCCTTTTGCGCAATTAACTTCTTCATCATAGTGATGCCCCTTCTCTTGTCAACTTTTTGGTGTTGTTGATCAAGTGCCTCAAGTGCTTCAGATGGTACCTGTGCATCATCAACCTAAATTTTGACAAAATAATTCACATTTACAAGACATAACTATAAATGGACATATAGATATAAATATATGATATATTTTTAAAACTTACATTGTGAGGCAGCGCATTGATATCCTCACCCTCACGGTAGTCATCAGCACGGTCATCAGGAGAATGGTCAGCCATCTGCAAATTCACATTCAAATTGTAAAGTTCACATTGTAAAGTAGTAATTCAAAGTGTAAAGCTCACATTGTAACATAATTCAAATTGTAAAGCTCACATTGTAAAGTAATTCAAATTGTAAAGCTCACATTGTAAAGTAATTCAAATTGAAAAGCTCACATTGTAAAGTAATTCAAATTGTAAAGCTCACATTGTAAAGTAATTCAAATTGTAAAGCTCACATTGTAAAGTAATTCAAATTGTAAAGTTCACATTGTAAAGTTCACATTCACATTGTAAAGTTCACATTCACATTGTAAAGTAATTCACATTATACCTCTAATATTGTGATTTTTTATCAATAAACAATCCGTCATTGTGATCTCCGCGCACATACAAGTCATCATTAGCTTCAATATTTGTTGGTGTTGGCAACCCAACTGAGAATGGATTGGAATCATCATACTTATCATAGTACTTTTCTTCATCTATAGGATCTTCAACAAACTTCAATTATACTCCCTTCAGGCCGATAACGGTTTCTAACATCACCTTTAAAAACGCTCATGTATTGTTCAAAGGGATACATCCAATACAAGAAAACCGGTCCCAAGATTTTCACTTCCCTAGTCAAGTGGACAACAAGATGTACCATGATATCAAAGAACGAAGGAGGGAAATAAATCTCAAGCTGACATAGGGTAACAACCACTTCTCTTTGTAAATTATCGAGAGTCTCAGGGTCAATAACATTGCTGTAGAGACTGTTGAAAAAGAAACAAAGTCTGGTCATTGCAAACCTTACATGCTTCAGCAATATAGATCGAATTGCCACGGGCAATATTTGTTGCATTAGAGTGTGACAATCATGCGATTTAAGACCTATCAACTTCAAATATTTCATTGATACCAAACTACGGATGTTGGATGAGTAACCATGTGGCACCTTAACATTTACCAAGCATTCACAAAAAGCTTTCTTCTCCTTTCTAGACAACGTGTAACAAGCGGGAGGTAAGTATGTTCTTTTATTTCCCATTTCACGTAATTCTGTTAATTCTGACCTTATTCCCATTTCACGTAGGTCCAATCTAGATTTTATCCCATCTTTAGTCTTACCTGGTATATTTAACAGAGTACCAATGATGTTATCACAGAAATTTTTCTCAACGTGCATTACATCGATACAATGTCTGACTGTCAAAGAACTCCAATAAGGAAGATCCCAAAATATTGACTTCTTCTTGAATGAAGAATTGTCACTCCGTGTAGTACATTGTGATCTCTTACCAAATTCATTGACAATGTCTTTTACTCTTTCATAAACAACCTCCCCTGGTATAGGTTTAGGTGCACTCCGTTTCTCATTCAATCCATTGAATGCTTTGTGCTTCCTACGATACGGATGGAATTTTGGAAGAAACCTTCGATGACCGAGATATACATTCTTACCGCCATGTTTTAGTCTTGTTGAATCAGTGTTCTCTTCACATATATGACACGCTTTAGCTCCTTTGACACTATATACAGACAAATTCCCATATGCTGGAAAGTCATTAATAGTGCAAAACAACATAGCATGCAAACAAAATGTCTCTCTTCGTGAAGCATCATAGGTCATCACACCTTCACCCCAGAGTTTATTTAAGTCATCAATCAGAGGTTCAAGATAAACATCGATGTCATTTCCAGGTTGTTTAGAGCCCGATATCAACAACGACAGCATTACATACTTATTTTTCATACACAGCCATGGAGGAAGATTGTATATAACAAGCATGACTGGCCAAGTGCTATGTTGGCTGCTCAATGTCCCGTACAGATTCATCCCGTATGTACAAAGCCCACGTCTTAGATTCCTGACTTCTTCACCAAATTCAGGGTACAATAGATCAATCTTCTTCCACTGTGGGGAATCAGACGCATGTGGTAGGATCCCATCATTATTTTTCTTAACATCTGCATGCCACCTCAAATTCTTTGCATCTATCGGATTGGCAAACAAGCATTGAAACTGTGATATTATAGGTAGATACCACATCACCTTGGCAGGAGAACTAGTTTTGGACTCCCCCGAAGTCGTCAATTTATACCGTGACGCACCACATTTTGGACAATCTTTCAAATCCGCATAGTCCTTTTGAAATAATACACAATCATTCGGGCATGCGTGTATCTTCTTGGCATCCATTCCCATTGGGCACAATAATTTCTTTACTTGGTATGTTGAGATTGGAAGCTCGTTTCCTTCAGGAAGCATTTTTTTCAACAAAGACAACAATAACGTGAAGCTTTTGTCGCTCCATCTATTGTTAGCTTTCAACTTATACAATCTCAACACAGCACTAAGCTTCGTAAACTTAGTACAACCTGTGTATAATGGCATCTCAGCATCATGCACAATGTTTCTAAAAATGGGAGGTGGATCGGTGTGTTGTACCCCACAACTATCCAGCTTCGCATCAACGATGTATACTGGAACTGGTTCATTCACATATACGTCATCGTAGGCAATTTCTTCTTCCACACAAGCAATGCTATCGACATCCACTGGTTTTGGGTTTGAAATCTCTCCATGCCAGTGCCATTCTATATAGCCTTGCATAATCCCGTTGCACATGACATTAGTTTTGATTTCGTCACCAGTGTTGACTTTCAAGTTGTTACCGCAATGCCTACATGGACAGTAGAACCTATCTCCAGGTTGTTTCCCATGTTCCTCGACAAATCTAATAAACTGGTCAAGACTAGAAATAAACTCTGGGGTGCAGCGATTGCGAATGGACATCCATGATCTATCCATTCTATGATCAAAGAGAAAACAAGTATATATTAGGACAAGATTAGGGTCTAGGGTTAACAAATACATGTGATGTCATTCTTATATATAATAAATGTGTACCACCTATCCCATTCTTGAATACCTAATCTCACTAGTAAGTGTATAATGTGTATTGGGTTTTCAAGAAAATTTCAGCAGCATTTCCCCGTTGTTCTCCAAGTACATATGTACTTAGAGAACAAACGAGGAAATGCTGCAGAAATTTTCTTGAAAACCCAATACACATTATACACTTACATCCTAAGCGAGATTAGGTGTTCAAGAACAGTCCCAAACCGGGGACTATCCAAGATTTACTCCTAATGAGTAAATCTTGGATGGGTTTCTAGGCCAACAAATAATGTGTTGTCATTCTTATACCTAAAATCCTAGTTCTTCAAGTTAGGGTGATTATTGATGTCTTTGAAAGCATGATTGGCAATTTAGGGAAAAGTTCATCATTTACATTCCAAGCATGTCACATGTGTGCATTACAGTTCATCATTAAGCAAAAGAAGGGTGATTAGGATTCTCTCCAAGAATATAGCTAAACTATTAAACAATGATTATAGCTAAACTATTAAACAATACACTTGCCACACATAAAACACCCTATACAACTATAAAACAAAAAAGTATTAAGTATATATGCATGATACAATAACTATTTTGCATCACATTACAACAGACTTATCATTGATACCTTACTAACTTATTGCTACATTTACATATCATCACTTGATCAAAAATTATAGCAGTACATTTAACCAAAGTATGCATTCTAAAATCTATGTCATGATTAGTTACATGTAATTTACTTGGATATACAGCAGTACCCGATTACTATGTCTTACATACAAAGTATGCATATTAAATTAACTAAGGCTTATCATAGAACATGTATTGTATAGACAATAGAGGATTCAGCTCAGTAGAAACACAAAATCAGTACCTAAACCCTAAAATCACACCTTTTTAGCATTTATTCTAACAAGTTTATGTACATCAATATGTGTATGAGCCCTAATTAAAACTGATTCTCATAGGAAGTAAATAAATTAAAAAAAAATGCCCAGCAGTAGGGCGGGCACCTTGAGGGAAGAGGAGTAGAGGAAGAAGAAGAAGGCAGGGTGGGCACCTTGAGGGAAGAGGAGCAGTGGCCGGAGCAAGTCCTAGCAGCTTCCGGTGGCAAGGAGAGGAGCGGCGGAGAGGGCGGCGAGGCTAGGAGACCTAGCTTCTACCGGCGACGGCAGAGAGGGCGGCCGGCGGGCGGGTGAGTGGTGACTGCTTCTCGCGGCGACGACGACGAGCGGCGAGCAAGGAGGAAGGGCGGCGGCGACGGAGCACGACGGTGGAGCACGAACGGCAAGGAGCGGCGGCGGCGGTAGGGAGTAAGAAATCGCCGGAGCTAGGGAAATCAGGAATGAAACAGGGAAAGGGGAAGAATCGGTCGGGAAGGGTGAGCTATTAAGTTGACAATAGGTGTCAGTTATTTAAAAAAACCGACAACTAAACCTACAGTGTCGGTTCTTTTAAAAAAACCAACACCTATACTACATTTTAGTTGTCGGTTTTTAAGTAAAAGCCAACCGACAACTATTCCTGTCTCGCTTTAGTTGTCAGTTATTTAGTTATGACCGACGCCATATGTAAAATTTTGGAGCCAATTTTTTCACTGGAATTTTGGTTTTGGCAGTTGAGTTTAGGTGTCGGTTGTTTATTAATTAACCAACACTTAATAAAAGCGGTACCCGTGCCTGGTCGACCTTCATAGATTGGATGTCGGTTTCTGTTATCAACCGACACTGTAGAGTTTAGGTGTCGGTTTTTGTATACAACCGACACCTTGAAAAGTGACTTTATAAGCCATTTCTGTAGTAGTGGCTCTCGGTCGACTAATTTTCGACCGAGATGGACCTGGAAGCAGCAATGGCGGCGGGCGGGAATGAAGGGGAACAACGAACGAAGGAAGCTCGAACTTATTTGGAAATGGCAGCGAGCTTCGTGTAGGAAGAGACGAACTTCACGGAGAGGCGGAGACCTTCGTGGAAGAGTGGAAGGCGGCGACGACGAGCTTCACGGCAACAAAGAGAGCTTCAAGGCAACGACGGGCTTTGTGAAGGAGGAGTGGAAGGCGGCGACGACGAGCTTCACGATCCTCTTCGCGGCGACGAAAAGCTTCACGATCCTTTTGGTGGCGTGGAGAGGCGGCAACAGCTTCACAGAGAAGCGTTCGCGGGAACAGCCGAATAAAAGAGGGTTTTGCGGCACCGTGGGAGAAAGATGAGAAAAGAGAAAAAGGTTTCGCGGGAGAAAGAAAGACAAAAATTTCAGCTTTTGTGTAAATCAAACGCAAACTCGGTTGACGAATTTGTCGATCGAAAAGACCTATAAGGTCGGTTATTAGGTAAAACTGACGCTACAGGTGCTTATACGAAGAAATATGGCTCGTTCGATCGATGATTTGTCGATCGAAAAAGGAAAAAAAATTTCGTACAAGCACCTCTAGGGTCGGTTTTTTTGTATAACCGACCCTAAAGGTGCTTATACATTTGTGAAAAACTAAACTTCATATAGTCGGTCGACAATATTGTCGATCGAGGAAACCGAAAGGTTTTTAGAAAACCGACCTTAGAGGTGCTTCTGAGAAAACAAATCTGGCTTCATTCGGTCGACAAATTCATCGACTGAATAACTGTCGGTCGACATATTTGTCGACCGATGATGCGTGGAAAACCGGTTCGAAATTTCATGTCGGTCGACAGAATTGTCGACCGGGGTGCGGTATAGAGTCGGTTTTAAAGGAGAAACCGACCCTATAGGTGCTTATACACGTGAAAGACGACTCTATCTCGGTCGAAAAATTCGTCGACCGAGACACTCTAAAGTGCATCCACAACCCTAATAATGATGTTATGTGAAACTTTAATATATGGTGATGTCGTATGAAACACTATTATGGGATAATGTTATGTGAAACCCTTATATGGAATGATGTTATGTGAAATCCTAATATGGAAATGTTATGTGAAACCTTAATATAGGGTGGTGTTGTGTAAAAACCCTAATGTGAAATTTCAATATGGGATGCTGATATTTGAAACCTTAATTGATAAAGATGGGAAACTCTAACCCTAATGAGGGAATAGAGATGTAATTTTTGTATTGCATGATTTTGATATAAAATTGATATGGTTGATATGAAATTGAGATGATTGTGTAACAAATATCCTGAATATCTTGGTCAGATATGACCTGAAGGTAATAGTTACCTGATAAGTGATAACCATGTTTAGTGATGAACTAAGGGTTTAAATACCCAGAATCAGCAAATGTGATGATGGTGGTATTGAGGGATGTGAATTCCCAACAATGAGATAAAAGATTGAGATCCCAATGCTTTTATAATGTTTTAAAAAGAATTGAACTATATTTAAAAATTCTGTCGGTCGACTATTTGTCTATCGAAAAGACCTATAAGGTCGTTATTAGGTAAAACTGACGCTATATGTGCTTATACGAAGAAATATGGCTCGTTCGGTCGATGATTTGTCGATCGAAAAAAGGCAAAAAAATTTTCGTACAAGCACCTCTAGGGTCGATTTTTTTGTATAACCGACCCTAAAGGTGCTTATACATGTGTGAAAAACTAAACTTCATATAGTCGGTCGACAATATTGTCGATCGAGAAAACCTATAGGGTCGGTTTTTAGAAAACCGACCTTAGAGGTGCTTCTGAGAAAAAAAATCTGGCTTTATTCGGTCGACAAATTCGTCGACCGAATAACTGTCGATCGACATATTTGTCGACCGATGATGTGTGGAAAACTGGTTCCAAAATTTCATGTCGGTCGACTTTTTGTCGATCGAAAGAGCTCTAAGGTCGGTTACAAGGCAAAAACCGACCCTAAAGTCATCCTCGGTCGACAATATTGTCGACCTAGTTTAACCCTATTTCAATGTTTTAAATTAAGTACCAAGTGTGTGTATGTGATTAACCAAGTGATGCTTTGTCAAATTTAGCCATAATTTATTTTTCAATCATTTGAAATAACAATATTCTTATATAACATGTATATGTCCAAATGAAGCCATGGAAAACACTTTTATTCATAACAATTTAATGCTCATACACTTTATAAGATGAAACATGACATACTTGCTTTATAAAAAAAATACATTACATCATTACAAAGATATCTCATAATCTCACTGGAAAGACCGAAGGATTACATCAATGTCTGGGTCTTTTCCAAGAAAGGGCTCAGCTCCATAATATTTGACCAGTGTCTGCCACTCCAAGGCACCTATCATGGTTAAGGCATAAGCCTCCAAGAAGGTGGGAACACGATCAAAGCGAAAGTTCGCAGTAATGTCTTGAAGTTGAATTGGGGAAAACTGAGTATGTGTGAGATCAAGAGATGGTGGAGGTGGAATTTGATAGTAGTTGTAGGAAGGATTGTAGAGATTTATCATGCCAGGATTAAGGGAATAGGGATATTCATCAGGTTGGCTAGGAGAGAGAGTTTGCATCCTTTGGTTTAAATAAGTCATGGCATGGTGATTATAATCCAATTTCCTACTTAGGTGATATTGGGTGCCAACAATGTATGTCAAGGTATTTTTAATAGGATCATGGGGTATGTTGGTAGGAGGAGGTGGTGGAGGTATGTCTTGGGTGGATGTCTTCCCTTCAGTCCTAGCCCTTTTGTGGCCAAAGTCAATTCCCATCTTTTCCACCGTATTTTTACTTATTTTTTGAGGTTTTCTATCCCATGTGTAACCTAAGTCGTCTTCAATATTCTTTTTAAGAAAATGTTGAGTGATTTGGCATACAAAGTCAGCATATGGTGGATTGCCAGAAAACTCAAACATATTCTTAATGATGATATGAATAAAGTTTATGGGAATACTTTTGAGAATGACATAGATAAGGTACATATGAAAGGTGGGTACTTCAGATTTGTTTGATATAGGATGGATATTGGTGGCAACAATGAGATTTATGATCCTAGCTTCAAGTTTTAAATTTATGGCATAATAGGTACCCCTATCTTCATGACAAATCGTATTGGATTGAAAGATGGCTGTTTTGACATCACTAAGGGTAATTGCATTGTTATCTTGAGAGAGTTTGTTGACTGGAGTTCCTCTAGTGAGATCAATAAAATTTTTATATTCTTCTATATCTATGTCAAGCATATCAAGAATACCCTCCTCAGTAAAATAGAATCTATACCCACTAACCATAGAGGAGAAGGAACCATGGTCAGGATGTTCAGCTAAATTGGCATAGAATTCATTAACTACTTTGGAGGAGTAGGAATGGAAGGAAGGATTTAGAAAATCAGTCAAATGTTGCACCTCGAAAAGTTCTTCCAAATCGACAATGCTTTGGAAGTCCATGACGTCGCCTGGCCATCGTGGAAGAGGAGGTTTTGCCGAGAGCCTGAGGTAGCGGTCGCCTACAGCTGCGTCGAGGAAAGGAACGTCGTTGATGAACGGCAGCGTTGAAGAGACTGTCCTTCCTTTCCTACTTACAACTTGCTTCTTTCTGCGCGTAGATGATGAAGCCATTTCGTTGCTTTGAAATGGAGAAATATCAAGCAAGAATTTGATGTAGAGAAGCTGAAGATTTTCACAAGAATACACTAGAGAAGAGCTAGAAAAGTGAGAATGTGAAGGTGTGAAGAAATGGATCATTTTGGGTGCCATTTATAGAAAAACAGATCCAATTTCGGTCGACAATTTGTCGACCGACTCCCGCAACGGTCGTTTTCTGGACCGTTCTCGTGGATCCCAACGGTCGTATTTATAGCCGTTATGACCGTTGAAATTCTAGCCGTTACGACGGTTGATTTTTTTAGCCGTTATGACGGTTGATTTTATAGCCGTTGTGACGGTTGGTTTTTCTAGACGTTAATCGGTCGACAATTCGTCGAACGAGATTGAGCCAGATTTCATTCGTTTAAGTACCTATAGGGTCGGTTTATATGATAAAACTGACCCTAGAGGTACATATTCATGTGTGAAATACTAAACTGGATCATAATATCTCGGTCGACAATATTGTCGACCGAGTTGACTTCTAAGGTCGGTTTTAAAGAAAACACCGACCCTAAAAGTTTCTTAAAAACTGACTTCTTTTCGGTCGACAAATTTGTCGACCGAGAAATGCTCTAAGGTCGGTTATAGGTGCAAATCCGACGCTAGAGATGCTTATACATGCTTGAACTATCTGAATCCAGAATAGAAATCGGTCGACGAATTTGTCGACCGAGGAAGAGCCAGATTTCCTTCGCATAGTATCTTTAGGGTCGGTTTTAAGACTAAAACTAACCTTAGAGGCACATATCGGTCGACAAATTCGTCGACCGAGAGCAAATAGACATCGGTCGACGATTTTGTCAACCGAGAAGCCCTTTAAGGTCGGTTTTGTAGGAAATAACCGACCTTAGAGGTGTTGCACCGAAGATGACTGTAAGGTCGGTTATAAATAAAAAACCGACCCTATAGGTGCTTGTATATGTGAAATTCAGCTCATATTCGGTCGAAGAATTTGTCGACCGAGATTGAGCCATATTTCATTCGCTTATGTACCTATAGGGTCGGTGTTTAGGATAAAACCGACCCTAGAGGTACTTATTCATATGTGAAACTGTACTGGATCCTAGTTTATCTCGGTCGACAATATTGTCGACCGAATATACTTCTAAGGTCGGTTATAAAGAAAAAACCGACCCTAAAAGTTGATTATACACTTGAAAACTGACTCCATAACGGTCGACAAATTCGTCGACTGAGATTGCTCTAAGGTCGATTATAAGTGCAAATCCGACACTAGAAGTGCTTATACATGCGTGAATTATCTGTATCCAGAATAGATATTTGTCGACCGACGTGGCCTTTAAGGTCGGTTTTGTATGGATAACCGACCTTAGAGGTGCTGAACCGAAGAGGACTGTAAGGTCGGTTATGAAAAAAATCCGACCCTATAGGTGCTTGTATACGTGAAATTCAGCTCTTATTCGGTCGACGAATTTGTCGACCGAGAAACCCTTTAGGGTCGGTTATCAGGTAAAACCGACTCTATAGATCGAGGCGCGAAACCAAATTTTTGCCACGGGAAAAATTGTCTATAAGGTCGCTTGTTCTAGAAAAACCGACCCTATAAAGATGTACTATAAGGTCGATTATTTTAAAATAAACGACTCAAAAGGTCTTAAGTGGTGCCCGCGTTTTTTATAGACATATAAGGTCGGTTATTTGGAAAACCGACCCTATAGAGATACACTACAAGGTCGGTTATTTTAAGAAAAGCGACCCAAGAGGTCTTAAGTGGTGCCCGCATTTTTATAGACATATAAGGTCGGTTATTTGGAAAACCGACCCTATAGAGTTACACTACAATGTCGGTTTATTTAAAAAAACCGACCTAAGAGGTCTTAAGTGGTGCCCGTATTTTTTTAGACATATAAAGTCGGTTATTTGGTAAAACCGACCCTACATGTAGTGACGTTATAATCCATTTCTGTACTAGTGACACTAGAGTAGAACTTACTGTAGACTCCTCTTCTTAGCCAATTGCTATATGGTGGGGTAGGGGACAGTGAGAGTGATGGAAAAATTATTAAAATTTATTGTTTGGTGATATGTGTAGGTAATGAGGATAAAGATTGCAACAAATTTTAAAAATATTATTTGTTACATGGTTATTGGGAGGAGAGGTGGAAATTATGTATAAAAAGCACTCTATACGTGTAAGAATTATGTTTACTAGAACATTTTGTTGTACAGGTGTTTAAATAATTAGTTAAGCTAAGTTTCTTTTGTTATCAAAGCACACGGTCCTCACAAAACCTCCGATCATCTAGAGACTTCATTTACACATTGCTCTGCTATGCTTCGTTTTTCTTCTTCTAATTCTTGTCCATGTCACCTGTTTTTCTACATAAACTCTAATTGTATCTAAATGTATTTTTCTTTTGCTTATAATCTCATGTAACACAGATTGGTTTTCAAACTCGTTAACATTTACGTGTATGCTTGTTTAGGAACGCTAATGTTGAGTAGGATTCTACTGTCCACCCGGTTGAGGAAGAATCTCCTCCCCTGCATGACATTGTTCCCGAGCTACAACAGCCAGATGGGGTAGTATCCAACACTATACCTTTTTTTCTCTTCCATATAATAGTAAGATACTTAATTGCTGTTTTATTTTCTTTCCAGTTCTATCGTCGTGCATTGAACTGGATTTCCGATTCCAGAGTTGGCAAGGTTATTACCAACGGTTGGAACTTTATATGTTATAGTTTTGGGTGGCTCAACACCAGGATCGTGAGGTAATAAGTTACAAGAAATATCTCAATAGTTTTAACAAATAAAAACTACTGCTGTAATTTCTATATTTAGAATAATTTAGACTCTCTTTTCAATCTATATACAATATGCAACTCATAATTAACCCTTATACATGCTTCTCAAAAGATTTTTACCTGTTTGATGTTAGTAGATACTATTTTTTTTCATAACGTATGACATTTCAATCTAAACGTATTAGCTGAGATTTAATTACTTGTTTATTTTTAATTGGATGGGAACGTTGAGGTTATTATGTATGTAGGTAGAGTAGTCTGCCCTTGATGGTGTTTTCAGCTGGCATGCTGAAGAACACGAATGTATAGGCTGTTAGCACAATTAAGTTTTGTTGACATCTGAATTGATCTCGTTGGCCATAGCCGTAACAGAGCAATCATAGTACCCACTCTGGAAAAAAAGACCGCATGGAGAACGTCTATCCCAACACCGCTCCATCTCCTGCGTACATTCCCCAAGGCCTAATCTTCTTTCGACTCCAACAATCCCATAGTCACGGTTTGTATAAAGCCGCTCCTCTTAAAAATGTACTATACAATATAACATTGTATTTCCCAGTAAAATATTATTAACTCTAGATTATTTGTGTATTTATGTAGTGATAATATAAGCACATAAATTGGCTCCATACCGGTGCATACCCAGATTACTATAAGCAGTATACGCAGGACTATCAGAAATTTGAGTCCCTAGTTATATTTGCATTAGAGAAACTTGCCGGATTTTCTAACTTTCAAATTTGAATCAACACGTTGGAATTCATAACCTAGCCATATTATTAAATTTAGAATTAATAGTTGATCCCGACCCGTATTTCTGTCATCCTATTCAATACATAACAACTCCATATTAGTCAAGAATAGATTTAGAAGCTGAATGTATTACAATTCTAGTTCCACTTAATTTAAACTTTTTCTAGACAGTCTAAGTCCCAACGCAAGAATAGAATTTGTATGAACCTGGAATTTACCCGTAAACTTGTAATTGTAACTGACCGAACTTAAATTTTGTTCCATTTGTCGATACTCACAACTGATTCAAATTATCAAATCTAGAATCTTGAAGACATTTTTTCTAAGTCTGAACATGAGGTTTGGGACACTAAATCAATAATTTTCAAAACAACTACATGTATCAAAAAATAATATCATTTGAAATTCAGTTGGACAAGCATAATGGATCGGTGCAAAATAGTATAATCTTTAGAAAGATAATTAGGCTAGGCGATCCTAGTTATCCATAGATTAGAACGCGTACTTTTAAGTGGGTCTGTTTCTTTAAAAAAAATATCAATTTGTTTGGTCTTAAGTCCGTGAATCCAATTCCTCTGACTTAAAAAAAGATAGGTTTCATATTCTAGTTTTGAAAATTCAAGTTGCTTGTGGACGCAAACAAAGTGCTCATTCGAAATTCACTTGTTTTTCTACATAAACTCTATTTGTATCTAAATGTGTGCTTCTGTTTGCTTATAATATAATCTCATGTAACACACACATGTTATCACACTCGTATAACATATACATGTATGTTTGTTTAGGAACGCTAACGTTGAGGAGGATTCTACTCTCTACTCGGTTGAGGAAGAATCTCCCGTGCATGACATCGTTCCCGAGCTGCAACAACCTCATGGGGTAGTATCCAATGCTATACTCTTTTTTTTTTCTTCTTTCGTTTTTTTCATTTTGTAATGATTCTTAGTTGTTATATTATATTCTTTCCAGTTATTTTTTAGTTCATTGAAATGGATATCAAGCTCTAGATTTGGCAAGTTTATGGCGTACTGTTGGAATTCGATCTGTAATCCTTTTGAGTCTCTCCAGAACCAGATCGTGAGGTAACAACTGACAAATTTTAAGAAATGTCTCAACAGTTTTAACAAATAAAAGTTACTGCTGAAATTTCTATATTTTAAAAAATTTAGACTCTTTTCAAGTTATATATGATTTGTAACTGATAATTAAGCCTTATACCTGCTTCTCAAGAGATTTGTACCTGTTTGATGTTAGTAACTACATTTTTTTATTGTATGACACGTCAATCTAAAACGTATGGAGATCTTTACCTGTTTGATGTTAGTTAGTACTAGTTTTTTTAGCTGAGATTTTATTAGTTGTTGAGTAAAACAAATGGGTTGAGGTTAATATGTTGAGATTTGAGTTTGCTGGGACCAGGGTTTGTGGTGGCAAATACCACATCACCCGGACCTCTATGTTTGTGCTACTGCTGATCCTTCTTTTGGGAGGAGCACGCTGCTCCTGAAGACATACGATGCCAAGCGGCATCTTATTTACCCTGGCTGGTGTCACTCCCTGCACCTAGCAGCGCCGGCGACGGCTTCTGCGTACAGGGCACAGCGGCAGATCGTGCGCCGTATACGACGTGGCCAGCAGGCGGCGTGTGGTGGAAATCACGAAAATTCGGGTTGGGAACTACATGCTCAATACGCCCACCTCGACAGTCCTCTAGTCATGGCCGTAGTCTTGGCCCTCCAAGGCTCCAACTGACTGAATACAAGTCTTTTCTCTGCCCAACCTCCAGCTGATTTTAAGAAACTGGAAACCATATTTTAACGGTGAACGTGCCAGCAGTTAGGCTCCGTGCAGGCCCTGCAGCCTTCTCCGGCGGACCAACGCTGGGGAACAGGAGTGCACACAGCACGTGCGCCCAAGGATGACGCGACCGGGCAGAGGCAGTATCAGCAGCCGGTGATCCTCCGCTGACTGGGTTGTCGGAGGTGTGGATAATGAGGCCGCATCTGTGGGAGAAGACGACCGGTGCTCCTGCATACCGCGCACATCACAACGCCTCCGTCAACGCATCTTGTTTTACTGGTTCCTCCACCTTTAGTTGGATCTCCCATGTCTGCTCCTCATGTACTTCCTCAGAGCAAGGTTTTCGTCCTTGAGATGCTTTGTCTCGGTCACCTTCATTGCCGCATATTCCTCTGTTCCTCTATCGCAGGCTCCTCTGCCTACTTTAAGGTTTCTCATTCCAGCACTTCACAAGTTCCGGCTGCTGCTTCGCCAGTTTCTTTTCTTTTTTCGTAGGACGGGGATTCTTTAAAGAATTCTTTTCCCAATACCACCCTCCAAAGTTTATAACAAATTCCTAGTAACCTCCACTCGGCAATCCTATATTCCAATTAAGCCCCTACAGTTAACTTCCCTTAGGGTCTGACTGGTTTGGTGTAACTGCAATTTTTCAAGAACTCATTTTTCCAGAACTGAAATTGAGTTCTTGGAAAAGAATTTTCAGGTGATTGGTTTAAAACTTGTATTTTCTAGAAAATCCGGAATTTCTGTCGAACAACTTCAAGACACTACATAAAACTTGATACAAAATGGCTATGGTATTTTATCAAACAACTTCATGACATCAAAGATCGAAGGGCATAAAAGGACTGATTCTCTGTGCTGTTCTGCTTCCTCCCACGAGTCACAGATTGGGGGCGAGGACCACTTCCAGCACGCGAGCCGCAGTGTCACCATCTCGCCTAGTGTAGGTGAATGGACGAACAAAGATCTGGTACACAGAAGTCTTGAACAACCTCCTGTGGCAGTAGCAGTTCACCGTCGGGCTGGGGTACCAGCGCCGACAACAGTCCTGACCCACCACCACGGAGGTTTTGCGGGAGACAGATTCCCCGCGGAGGCAGACATGGAGGGAAACGGGAGAGGGGAGGGAAGAAGAGAGAGGATGGTTGGGAGGAACAGCTCGCAGACTCGTGTCGGCAGTGCGTCAGCGGCGGCAGAAAATGGTCTTCACAGGAGCAGCCACAGAAGGGCACAGTAGAAGCGAACTCGAGTTGGAACCTGCGGAACTCGTTTTACCATCGTTTCAAATAGGAAGTCAGATCTGAAATTGTATTTATACTCCAGAAAGTTCTTGGAAAACCTTGGAACTGAAAATCTAGAGTTCCGTCAAACCAATCACGAAAAACATATTATGGAATATGACTTCGCGTGACCCTTAACAGAAGTAGCCATGCGTCATCCCACAGCTCGGCTGTTGCTCATTCAATTATACATAAGCTTAAATTAATTTAAAAAATGTACTATACAATATAACTTAAAATTTCACAATAAAATATTATTAACTCTAGTTATTTGTGTATTTATGTAGAGATAATACAAGCACATAAATTGGCTCCGAACCGATGCATACCCAGATTACTATAATCAGTATATGTAGGACTATCAGAAATTTTGGTCCCTAATTGTATTTGCATTAGGTATTCTGACTCTCAAAGTTGATACAAACTTGGATTCAAACTTGAATCGACATGTTAGAATTCATAACCAATCTGTATTATTAAATTTAGAATCAATATTTAATCTAGACCCGTGTTTCTGTCACCGTATTCAATTCATAACACATATCCATATTAGTGAAGACTAGATCTAGAAGTTGGATGCATTAGACTTCGAGTTCCACTTAATTTAGTCTTTTTCTAGTCCAAGTCCCAACACAAGAATGCAATTTGTATGAATTTGGAAATGACCCCTAAACTTGTAACTGTAACTGAATCTGACTGAACTTTAATTTTGTTCAATTTGTCGATACCCACAACTGATTAAGATGATCAAATCAAGGATATGAACATAGTTTCTTCTAAGTCGAACATAAGGTTTGGAACACTAAATTAACGATTTTCAAAACTATAATCTGCTAGAAATAATAACATTCAAAATTTAGTTGGACAAGCATAATGCTCAATACAAAAGTATAATCTGCAAGAAAGATAATCAGGCTAGGCGATCATAGTTGTCCATAGATTGGAACCCATACTTTTAAATGGGTTTTTTAAAGAAAAGTTATATCAACTTATTTGGACTTCAATCCCTGAACCCAATTCCTCTGACTTAAAAAAATTTAGTTTCATATTCTAGTTTTGAAAATTCAAGTTAGTTGTAAACTCAAACAAACTGATTAAATTGTGGGTCTAACTCGCTTTTCAGTTCTAATATTTAAAATTCTTATTGGCCAAATGTTAAATAAATTTAGGTCTAAGTTGTGACCTTGTCTAACTAGAAAACATTTTTAGGTCAAGTGGAGCTGCTTTTTTGCATTTAGCTTCTAGACCTAATTTTGATTAATCTAAAATTGGTAGAATCACATAAGGTGGCCAAAATACGGGTTCAAATTTATTTTTTATTCTCATTTGAAGAATCTAGATGGTTACGAGTTTGAACCTATTAATTAAAATATATGTCCAAGTCAGTATTGTATGTGGCCGTCAAAAACTCGGACTAGTTTTTCTAACACAGAATAGACAAGGCCCCAATCTCCAACAGTTCGAGTTTGCATTGGTCTAGAGCCGACTTATAATTCTCTAATTATTGTTCAATACATACATAAATAATTAATTACTAAATATGATGCTATATTGTATATATGTTCAATTAATTACAACTTATGTACAACAACCTGACTATACAATGACTACACAAAGTTATTTTCTTTAACGATAGTCAGGTGTGGGGGTTTATTTAGAATACAAACCAACTGAAAAGGGGTATAAGGAATTTATGATAAATGAGGGGGTTTCAAGAAATATTGGAAAACATGAGGGGGGGTACCGGGGACAAACTCTTCTTAAAATCATAACCACGATTGTGATATTTTTCTATGCTAGAACCATGACTGCCATTCCACCAATGAATACGAGTGGGTGGAGTGGTTCAATTGCTTCAAATTTGGTTTTTTATCACCATCTCCCAAAATTGCAAGTTAGTTGACACTGCAATTAGAGATCTGGTTAGAGGCAAGACATCTTGTTGGAGATATGACATATTTTTGACAAATAATTAACCAAAACAATAGTGAAGAATAAGATTTGAGAATACTGACTAGCAAGATTCAAAGTGAAGGCATGTGAAACTCAATTTTCAAAATGGACCCTGCCACTCATAGTAAGAACTTTTTGGTGGTCTATCTCTAAGGTTCAACTACCCTAACTCTTTCAGTATCAACATAATACCAATGGTTTTTGCTTGTCGCATCTTTTTGTACTGTACTAGTGCTTGCTTCTCTCCTCTTTAGACATTGTACTAATATTTATCGCCCTTCTCTTATCTACTTCTCTCCTCTTTAGGTACTATAACAATCAATTTACTTCTCTCCTCTTTTTGTATTGTATAAATATTTACTTATTTCTCCTCTCTTATCGACTTTTCTCCTTTCTTTATTATACTTCCCTTCTCTTTTTTGTATGATATCAACAATTTGTTTCATATATTTACTTCTCTACTTATCTTTTTTTTACTTCCCTTCTCTTTTTTGGTAATATATTAATATTCTTTTAGTCGTACAAATGCTTAATTTTGTCATCTCTTTTATCTGTCTTCTCTCCTCTTTTGGTACTATACTAATTGATTTACTTCTTCAATCTTAAATTTTCACTTCTCTAATCTTTTGTATTGGACAATGTTTACTTCCCTCTTGTCTACTTCTTTCATCTCTTTTTTCTACTTCTGTCATTTTTTAAAAATTTTGTATCAATATTCTTTACTATTGTGCCAATAGATACTTCTATCCTTTCTCTTGTCTACTTCTCTTTTTTTATACTTACCCCCTATTTTTTGATGTTGTACCAATATTTTTTGATACTATATAATGTTTACTTCTCTCCTCCCTCTTATATACTTCTCTCCTCTCCTTTTCTACTTACCTCCTCTTCTTTAATATTTTGATAATTTTGTACAATACCATGGTTTACTTCTCTCCTCTCTCTTCTCTAATTTTCTCATCTCTTTTTTACTTACCTTCTCTTTTGATTATTCTTAATGCTTTTTGGTAATATATCAATATTTCTTTCTCTCTCCTCTCTTATTTACTTCTCTCTATTCTTATGTTTACTTCTTTCTTGTAAGAAATACTTGAAGGAAGTACTTTTTTAATCAATATTGATTTGTACTTCCCTCCTCATTTTTCTACCTAACTTTTCTATTTGTCATACTTCCCTTCTAACTTTCTACTTCTCCCCTCTCTATTGGCTAATTCACTCCATCTCTTTTTCTATGCCTCCTCTTTTTTGTTCTTTATACTTACCTACTATTTTTTCTACTTCTCTCTTATATATTTACCTCCTCTTTTTTTTCTAACTCGCTCACATCAATTTTCTACTTTCCTCCTCCATTTTTTCTAATCTCCTCTCTTTATTGTACTCCACTCTTCTTTTTTTCACTTCCCTCTTCTTTTGTATATGAAAATCATTTCATAAATACAACTTGTATGGAAATTAATGCCATGGCATGTACTGCTTTATACATGATTTAATTGACACAGTAGGCAAAGAGTTTGTCTACATTCGAAACAATTCGGTAAGAAAATGAGGTTACAATATGCAATGTGTAGAGTTTTCAAAAGAAAAACACCGTTTAATAGAGAATTCCAATGGGTATATCAACCTCATCGTGTCTAGAATCCCAGAGTAGCACGATGTTGATTAGTTCTTGATCACATCCTTCCCTTCTCCCTCAAAAGTTACTTCCCCACACTTCAAAGGTTTCCTAGTGGAATCATTGACATCTTCAATGTGTGGACTGTAAGGACCCTGACCTTCGTGTAGGGTTTACCCTGTTTGTTTTGCTTAACCCTGGTGCTTTGGTGCTTGCTAATCACCTTTAGTGGTGATTAGGGTTTGGTTGTGCCTTGTTGAGAGTTTGAGGGGGGCTACTTGCAAATAACCCAAGTTTAGGGTTTTGTGTGCAAGTCTGCCATCTTGTGAGGTGTTTTCCTCTCTTTGTTTCCTCTAGGGTTGAGAGGAAGGTTTGGGCTTTTTGCTTGAGTTCTTTGGGCCTTGGTTGAGCTTGTTTGGGTCTTGAGGTGCCTTGTTTGGGCTTGGTTGAGCCTTGTGTCGCCCAAGTATTGCTTGTGTCACCCAAGGTGAGGTGTGTGTCGACCTAGGGTGTTTGTGTCGGCCAACAAGGAGGTGTGTCGCCCATGGTACCTTGGTTGTGTCACCCATGATGCTTGGTCTTGTTTGGTGGACACTTGGAACACATCTTGGACAAGTGTCTTAGACCTTGCTAGAGTGGTGGCTTGAGCCCTAGTACAAGTGTCCCTTGGGTGGACGACACCTAGCATGGATCAACCTTGTTTTCTCCTCCCTTTCCCTCTATATAGGTGGTTCTTTCCCTTGCCTTGACTTCCTTTGATCTTTTGGTCTTTCCTCCACCTTGAGTGCATGAAACTCCTTCCTTCTTTGCTTGTGTTGGCCAACACACTCCCTTGAAGAAGCAGTGGTGGCCGATACACCCCCCCTTGGAGGAGCTTTGGTGGTCGATATCTCTTGAAGCTTGGAGCTCTTCTTCTTCCTTGGAGCTTGGAGCTTAAGGCGGGTTGCATAATTCTAACCCTAACTACTCTATCTCTTGTTATAATCTTGTTTACATGTTAACAGTTTAGTTCTTGCTTAGTAGCCATGTTGGCCGATCCATGTGAGTTAGGGTTTAGGGAGCTACACTCCTCTCTCCCCTTTGGTCTTGAAGAATGAGATTGAGCTACTAGTGCCATGAGCAATACCCCTCCTTCCTAGTCGATTGAGGTGAGCTTGTGTCCTAGTTGCTTAAGCAACACCTTCTTCTCACCATGGGCTAGAAGGTGAGCTCGGTTTGGTGGTGAGCCATCTTTCTAGGGTTTGAGCACCCTTGTGTTGAAGGTAGAAGATGGTGACCCTGTTGGGTGATACCCTCCCTTGTCTTGATATGTTGGGCGATATGGTTCTTCTTATGATGGATGATAGACCAAGAGTGGCATGATGGTTTGCTTGAGTTGGACTATAGGGCCATGTTTGGCTAGCTTGTTTGGGTCGAACGATAGGCTAGAGAAAGGTGTTGGCCGATATGTCCTTGTTGGGCATGATAGTTGATGTGTGATGGGCGATAGGGCTTGGATTGTGACGGGCGTCACACCCTTTTCTTTGGTGTGTGTCGGTCGTTAGGCCTTGGTTTGTTGTGGAACGTTTAGTGGAGTAAGTTATATCTCTCTTGGTTGTTACAAGTGTGGTGACCTAGCCGTTATGCTAGCAAGAGTATTGGGCAATACCCTTAGGTGCTGTGACGGGCGTCACACTCCCGGGTGTGTCAGCCGACAGGAGGTGCAACGGGCGTTGCTCGATAAGCATGGGATGCCCGACACCCCCCCTGACGCGTGTTACCCCTTGCTGTGACGCTGTGTCGTGCGGGTTGGATGTTGTTGTAGCAACGCAGCGTTGTTGCACTCCCTTGTACCAGATGTTGTTGCTGTGTTTGGGTGAGGGTTGTGATGAGTTTTAGTGAGGGTTTTGTGATCCTATAGTGACGGTTCTTTGTACCATGGAGTTGTTTAGTTGTGCACATATAACCTTGCTTCTAAACGATGGTGATGCCTTGCTAGTAGTAACAATAACAATGATAATAGTAGTAGTGATGATAATAAGGAAGGTAGTAGTAATGACATGCATGAAGTGATCCTTATACTTAATGATGATGAGAATGGAGGTAGTTACACTAGTAGTTAGCAGGATGATAATAATAATGATAGTGGATGGTAACAGTAATGATGGTAGTAACAATAGTGCTTGTTCTGTATACTCAACATAACTTCTTGCATAAAATGAACACCTTGATTATTTGTATAACCCTGAGATAATGATAAGAAGGGATATGGTTTGTTAATGATGTGCTTAATACACTTGATCACCAGTTTGTGTAAGAATGATAAGTATAGTATCTTGAATTATATCTTGTGATAGTAAGTATGGTCCTTATGAAGAAACTATGATTATTGTGTATCCTAACCATGCAGGTGATGTTTAAGCCATGAAAAGGCTATGAGACATATGTGATGAGTAACATCACTTTGATAATTACTCTGGTTAATGAGATTGTATGTATGATGTGTTTGTCCCATGATGTTGATGTGAGCCTTGAAGAGGCGTTGGCGGTACATGATGAGGGATTGAGATCCCATGGTATGTGATGATCCTTGAGATGGATCTGGATGGTTGGCAAGAGGCCAAGTGATAACATGTGATGTTGGGTCCTTGAGACGATCAGGTTGACGTGATTACAATAATTTTATAATGTTGAGTTTATGTTTTTTACTTTCTGTTATATCTTGCATGTTATACAACTTGGTTGAATCTTGCAATCCATCTAAAAGATACTAATTAATCACAGTGAAATTTTTCATGTATTTGCCCTGGCCATAGATCCATCATCGTTAGGACTTGGTGATGGTGAAACGGGTTCCCCTGCAGGTTAACTCAGAGCGCATATTTTTGAATATGCGAGGGTTCTCGTAGCCTCAAATAGAGAGGTGAAATGAGTGCAGCTACGGTTGTAGACTCAGATATGTGATGAGCATGGTGAACATGGACCATGGTTCCGGATATGTGATATAATGAGCATGAATGCGTTCATGGCTCTGAGCACGGTGATTAGGCCCGTGGCTCAGCTTTACTAGCGTCGTGACCTATACCAAGGCGGGCTAGGCGGAGGGTAGCCTGAGGAGCTAACCCTGTGGCTTAAGACCACATGAGCATGAGACTGCGGTCCTGCTTTGTGTTCTTGTGTACTGACCACGAGGGGTGAGGTCGTGGATTCCGGCTCTTCCATTGACCTTGTATGGCACCGGTTATGGGCTTCGCAGCCGAAGGTTGGATTTGAACGGTACGGTTCACTTTCTCAGGGCATAATAAAACATAATCCAGCCGTTTAGCATATACTACTTAAGACAAACACGAAACATTAGTTGAGGCCTTGTTTGTTTAGTTACTCCTCTTACATCTTGTAGTTATTTATATGTTCTTCTATGGCAGTAGAACTTGGATATCCTGTTTTGTTAATCATGTTTCACATATAATACTTGGATATATCTGGTAAGCTTAGATAGCTTTATTCCAATAGACTGATCTTGCTATATCTTCTATCAGTCATCTGCTTAATGTATATGATCTTATGAGGTTTTGGCGGGGAGTTATTCCTCCCATTGTGACAATGTTCAATTGTCTCACCCCACTGGTTTACACCCTTTTTAGGTAGCCGAGCTAGACGTGGTGGTGGTCGTGGAGTTGCGGCCGAGTAGCTTGACGAGCAGTAGAAGGCAAGCGATGGATATGTTGTTGTTTTGGATGTTTTGTAGTAGAGTCTAGAGTCATCCCTGTACTCTCAGGTCCTTGGCAGTGTTTTGACGTGGTTTCACGATGAACGATCGAGAGTGTTTGTATATCCTGCTATTGGCCGAATGTGGGCCTTTATGTATATGGACATGTGGTGAACTCATGTGATGGATAGACAGCTGTTCCTTGAAGTTGTAGACATGTAACAGATCTCGTGTATGTATATATATGACATGTTTTTGTGCTGGATGAGGACTGGAATGTAATAGTTTCACAACTTATCAGTTTTCCGCAATTGGTTTTAATTAACCCATGTTTTCGATAATCTGTGGTTATGGTGATTTCCGCACGTTTTCGCGTAACACCTCGTTATCTTTGTGATAATGGGATGTGTTGCCACAAGTTTTGGTATCAGAGCTTTAGGTCCGTTGAGTCTACTGGGATTTAGGACTAGGTTGAGTCTGTTCTTATGAGTTTTCCAGGTTTTCTTATAAAATCTTCTGCCCTTAGCGGAAGAAAATCCAAGGTGTCTGGAAACCATGAAGAACATGCTCCTGAGCATAGTGATGCTGCATCAGTTGATGGAGCTTTTGAGCAGGCACATGAAGATCGGGTGCCTGAGGTTCCCCAACCTAACCCAGTCATATTTGAACATCCTGCCTACCAATAGCTTATGGGGCAGATGATGGCTACGATGAATCTCATGGTTGAGCGATTACCAGTGCCTCCTCCGCGAGTACAGGTTCCCCATGGAGAAGCATCGGGTATTGGTAAGACCTTCGAGCAGCTTCGCCGAGTTGGAGCTTCGGAATATGCTGGAACAACTGATCCAGCGGATGCAGATCTGTGGCTGACAAGTCTCGAGAAGGCTTTCCGGATCCTTGACATCCCCGAAGCAGACAAGGTTAAGCATGCTGTCTACCTTCTGAAAGGTAGTGTTGGTCACTGGTGGACCATTGAGGAGGAGAAGCGGCCTGGTGAGGTGATCTGTTGGGAAGTATTCTAGCGTGAGTTCGTCAGTCGATACTTTTCGAAGATGTATCTGGATGAGAAGATCAGTTAGTTTGATAGTTTGCGGTAGGGAATGATGAACATCACCGAGTACGAAGCCAAGTTTATGGATCTATTGAGGTTTTTTCCTCACATGGCAGCGACAGACGAGGAGAGGATTAGACGTTTCGAGGAGGGTCTGAGTGCCGAGCTAACGACACCAGTTTCTGCATTAGAGAACCGGGAGCGGTTTGCATTGTTTGTGGAATCCGTTTGGAGGATGGAACGATCTGTAAGGGAGAAGAGAGAGTCTATGGCTAAGAAGAGACCTGCTCAGTTCCAGGGTCAGAGGTTTGGTGGCTTCAAGAAGCCCAGGTTTTCAGCACCGACAGCGATGAGAGGTTTTGGTAGACCGTCTCAGTGGTCTCTGAGTAGAGGAAGAGGTTATGTTTCTTCACCATCTAAGGCTCAAAGTTTGGCTTCTGTGGCAGTGACATGGCCATCCAGGACATGAGTTGATGGTAGGACATGCTATGCCTGTGGTCAGATAGGGCATGTCAAGTCGATTTGTCCCTACAGGGATGAAGAAGTGACCCAGTAGCCGAGGCAGAATCTTCAGGAGTTAGAGAGACCTCAGCCCAGTGGTAGCAGAGGATGAGGATGCAGTCAGGCATCTCAAGCTCGATCGTCTTCTCAAGGAAGCAGAGGTCGTGGAAAACAAGCAACGACTCGATTCTATGCCATGAGTCAGCTGCAGGCGATAGTCAACCCACGAGTGGTGACAGGTCAGATGGAGTTATTTCATTCTGATATGTCTTCTTCTTGCTTTATATCTGTTCTGGTTGACCCGGGTGCTACACACTCTTTTATCGCCTATAGTATGCTTGAGAACTGTCGTTTACCTGTTAGTCGCAAGAAGGATAGTTTGTTGCTAGAAACCCCTCTTGATGGTTCCTCTTTGCTTCGAGAAGAGTGTCCATCTTGTGTCTTGTCCTTCTCGGGACATCACATCCAAGTGAAACTTATACCACTTGATATACATAGTTTCGATGTTATCCTTGGGATGGATACCTTAGAGAAGTATAAGGTTGTTTTGGACTGTGGTTCCAAGCAGGCAGTGTTTGATGATGTTGGACAGAAGTGGATCTTCTAAGGGGATAGGAAGATTCTTTTGACGTGTATGGTGTCATCCATGGTGGCAGATAGGTTGTTTCGACAAGGATGTGAGGCGTTCTTAGCTCACGTGGTGGATACCGTTGTAGTTACCAAGGCGAAAGGTCCTAGCCTTGAGGAGGTGACAGTTGTTCGAGAGTTTGCAGATGTGTTCCCTGAGGAGTTTCCTGGTGTTCCTCCACCCCGAGAGATTGATTTTGAGATCAGTCTGGTACCAGGGACGCAGCCAGTTGCACAGACACCGTATAGGATGGCCCCTGTAGAGATGGCAGAGTTGAAGAAGCAGTTGCAAGAGTTGTTGGAGAAAGGTTTTATCCGACCGAGTACGTCGCCTTGGGGTAAGAAGAAGGATGGTTCGATGCGGTTGTGTATAGACTACCGGCAGTTGAACAAAGTCACGATCAAGAATAAGTACCCGTTGCCGAGGATAGATGATCTGTTCGATCAGTTGTGTGGTGCTACAATGTTTTCGAAGATCGATCTACGGTCCAGATATCATCAGTTGAGGATAAAGATGGATGACATACCAAAAATAGCTTTCAGGACAAAGTATGGTCATTTCGAGTTTGTGGTTATGCCGTTTGGGTTAAACAATGCACCTACAACTTTCATGGATCTGATGAATAGAGTGTTCCGTCCGTTCTTAGATCTGTTTGTTGTAGTCTTTATAGATGACATATTGATCTATAGTCGGGACAGGCTAGAGCATGAGCAAAATCTTCGTCGAGCGTTGACTCTTCTTCGTCAACATCAATTGTATGCCAAGTTCAGTAAATGTGAGTTCTGGTTGGAAGAAGTGACTTTCTTGGGTCATGTGATATCTACTGAAGGAGTCAAAGTAGATCCGAAGAAGGTGGAATCTGTTGCAGATTGGGAACAGCCAAAGACACCAATGGAAGTTCGTAGTTTCCTTGGCTTAGCAGGATACTACCGAAGGTTTATCAAGGACTTCAGTGTGATCGCGTTACCGATGACAAAGTTGACCAGGAAGGATGTACCTTTTGTTTGGGATGATCGATGTCAGCAAGCTTTCTAGAGTTTGAAGGAGAAGTTGACCAGTGCTCCAGTGTTGATCTTGCCAGAGCCTGGGAAAGGCTATGTTGTTTTCTGTGATGCTTCCAAGAAGGGTTTAGGTTGTGTGTTGATGCAGGAAGATCATGTGGTTTCTTTTGCCTCGCGACAGCTCAAGAAGCATGAGGAGAACTACCCGACTCATGACTTGGAGTTGGCGGTAGTGGTTCATGCGTTAAAGATTTGGAGACACTATCTGTATGGGGAAGTGTGTCAGATCTTTACGGATCATAAGAATTTGAAGTATATCTTCACGCAGCACGAGTTGAACATGCGGCAACGACGTTGGATGGAGTTGATCAATGATTATGACTGCACTATCGAGTATCATCCTCGTAAGGCGAATGTGGTAGCTGATGCACTTAGCAGAAAGTCTTCTTCCCTTTCTTCAAAGAAGGAACAGTTGAGTTCTCTGGTATGCCATAGGCGAGATATGTTTGTCTCTCTGCGGCAGATGAATGTGCAGATGGAAGTTTCTTTGTTGTCTGGTCTTTTCGCTCAATTGTGAGTCAAGCCTACGTTAAGACAGCAGATCAAGGATGCACATCAGACAGATGATGCAGTACAGTTGATCAGATCAGAGTTCGGCAGCGACAAGCGTGATGGGTTTCATGAGTCCGAGGATGGACTAGTTTGCTATCGTGATTAGATGGTGGTTCCAGATGTTGATGAGCTAAGGAAGTTGGTGCTTGAGGAAGCACACACATCGATGTATGCTATGCATCCAGGTGTCACCAAGATGTATCATAGTCTAAAAGACTTGTATTGGTGGCCCGGTTTGAAGAAAGATGTAGCTGAGTTCATGGCGAGATGTGCGGTGTGTCAGCAAGTGAAGGCTGAACATCAGAAGTCGGTAGGTACGTTGCAACTTTTGCCAATACCGTAGTGGAAATGGGATCATATAACCATGGATTTCGTAGTTGGTCTACCCAGGACAACTAGGAATCATGATTCCATTTGGGTGATAGTAGATAGATTGACGAAGTCTGCCCATTTTCTACCAGTGAAGACGACGTATACAACTGAGAAACTCGCTCGAGTGTATGTGGATGAGATAGTATGTTTGCATGGTGTGCCAGCAACGATAGTTTCTGACAGAGGTCCTCCGTTTACGAATCATTTTTGGGAACAGTTGCACAGAGCGGTGGGAACACAGTTGAGGTTCAGTACAACCTTTCACCCACAGACAGATGGACAGTCTGAAAGGACTATTCAAATTTTGGAAGATCTCCTTCGAGCTTGTGTTTTGCATTTTCTAGGCAACTGGGATGTACATCTGAGTTTGATAGAGTTTGCCTATAACAACAGTTATCAGTGGAGCATCGACATGGCTCCTTATGAGGCTTTGTATGGAAGGAAGTGCAGATTTCCTTTGTGTTGGTATGAGTCTGGTGAGTATCAACTTTTGGGTCCTGAGTTAGTTCAGCAGACGACGGATAAGATCAAAGTGATACAGCAACAGTTGAAAGTGGCACAGGATAGGCAGAAGTCTTATGCAGACAATCGTCGATGACCTTTAGAGTTCCAGGTAGGAGACAAAGTATATCTTAAAGTCTCGCTGTGGAAAGGTGTGCTAAGGTTTGGTCAGAAGGGTAAGTTAGCTCCCAGGTATATGGGGCCTTACCCAGTCATATCACGTATTGGCAAGGTAGCTTACGAGATAAAGTTGCCTCCAGAGTTGCACATGTTACATACAATGTTTCATGTCAGTATGCTGAAGAAAATTCATCCAGATTCAGGTACAGTGATACAGCCAATTGAGGTTGAGCTTGATTCCCATGTGACCTACGAGGAAGGTCCTGTGGCGATTCTTGACAGAAGGATCAAAAAGCTAAAGAGGAAGGACCTGGTTCTTGTGAAGGTTCTTTGGCAGCGTCGTAGCGTTGAGGAAGCGACGTGGGAGCTTGAGGAAGAGATGAGGAGGAAGTATCCCTCGCTTTTCTCTTCAGATTTCGGGGACGAAATCCCTTAAAGGGGGTTAGATTGTAAGGACCCTGACCTTCGTTTAGGGTTTACCCTATTTGTTTTGCTTTACCCTGGTGCTTTGGTGCTTGCTAATCACCTTTAGTGGTGATTAGAGTTTGGTTGTGCCTTGTTGAGAGTTTGAGGGGGGCTACTTGCAAATAACACAAGTTTAGGTTTTTGTGTGCAAGTCTGCCATCTTTTGAGGTGTTTTCCTCTCTTTGTTTCCTCTAGGGTTGAGAGGAAGGTTTGGGCTTGTTTCTTGAGTTCTTTGGGCCTTGGTTGAGCTTGTTTGGGCCTTGAGGTGCCTTGTTTGGGCTTTGTTGAGCCTTGTGTCGCCAAGTGTTGCTTGTGTCGCCCAAGGTGAGGTGTGTGTCGACCTAGGTTGTTTGTGTCGGCCAACAAGGAGGTGTGTCACCCATGGTACCTTGGTTGTGTCACCCATGATGCTTGGTCTTGTTTGGTGGACACTTGGAACACATCTTGGACAAGTGTCTTAGACCCTGCTAGAGTGATGGCTTGAGCCCTAGGACAAGTGTCCCTTGGGTGGACGACACCTAGCATGGATCAACCTTGTTTTCTCCTCCCTTTCCCTCTATATAGGTGGTTCTTTCCCTTGCCTTGACTTCCTTTGATCTTTTGGTCTTTCCTCCACCTTGAGTGCACGACACTCCTTCCTTCTTTGCTTGTGTCGTCCGACACACTCCCTTGAAGAAGCAGTGGTGGCCGATACACCCCCCCCTTGGAGGAGCTGTGGTGGTCGATATCCCTTGAAGCTTGGAGCTCTTCTTCTTCGTTGGAGCTTGGAGCTTAAGGCGGGTTGCATAATTTCTAACCCTAACTACTCTATCTCTTGTTATAATCTTGTTTACATGTTAACAGTTTAGTTCTTGCTTAGTAGCCATGTTGGCCGATCCATGTGAGTTAGGGTTTAGGGAGCAACACTCCTCTCTCCCCTTTGGTCTTGAAGAATGAGCTTGAGCTACTAGTGCCATGAGCAATACCCCTCCTTCCTAGTCGATTGAGGTGAGCTTGTGTCCTAGTTGCTTAAGCAACACCTTCTTCTCACCATGGGCTAGAAGGTGAGCTCGGTTTGGTGGTGAGCCATCTTTCTAGGGTTTGAGCACCCTTGTGTTGAAGGTAGAAGATGGTGACCCTGTTGGGCGATACCCTCCCTTGTCCTGATATGTTGGGTGATATGGTTCTTCTTATGATGGACAATAGACTAAGAGTGGCATGATGGTTTGCTTGAGTTGGACTATAGGGCCATGTTTGGCAAGCTTGTTTGGGTCGGACGATAGGCTAGAGAAAGGTGTTGGTCGTTATTTCCTTGTTGGGCATGATAGTTGATGTGTGATGGGCGATAGGGCTTGGGTTGTGACGGGCGTCACACCCTTTTCTTTGGTGTGTATCGGCCGTTAGGCCTTGGTTTGTTGTGGCACGTTTAGTGGAGTAAGTTATCCCTCTCTTGGTTGTTACAAGTGTGGTGACCTGGTCGTTATGCTAGTAAGAGTATCGGGCGATACCCTTAGGTGCTGTGACGGGCGTTGCGGTTGGGCGCTGTGACGGGCGTCACACTCCCTGGTGTGTCGGCCGGCAGGAGGTGCAACGGGCATTGCCTGATAAGCATGGGATGCCCGACACCCCCCTTGACGCGTGTTACCCCTTGCTGTGACACTGTGTCGTGCGGGTTGGTTGCTGTTGTAGCAACGCAGCGTTGCTGCACTCCCTTGTACCATCCGTTGTTGCTGTGTTTGGGTGAGGGTTGTGATGAGTTTTAGTGAGGGTTTTGTGATCCTATAGTGACGGTTCTTTGTACCATGGAGTTGTTTAGTTGTGCACATATAACCTTGCTTCTAAACGATGGTGATGTCTTGCTAGTAGTAACAATAACAATGATAATAGTAGTAGTGATGATAATAAGGAAGGTAGTAGTAATGACATGCATGAAGTGATCCTTATACTTAATGATGATGAGAATGGATGTAGTTACACTTGTAGTTTGCAGGATGATAATAATAATGATAGTAGATGGTAACAGTAATGATGGTAGTAACAATAGTGCTTGTTCTGTATACTCAACATAACTTCTTGCATAAAGTGAACACCTTGATTATTCATATAACCCTGAGATAATGATAAGCAGGGATATGGTTTGTTAATGATGTGCTTAATACACTTGATCACCAGTTTGTGTAAGAATGATAAGTATAGTATCTTGAATGATATCTTGTGATAGTAAGTATGGTCCTTATGAAGAAACTATGATTATTATGTATCCTAACCATGCAGGTGATGTTTAAGCCATTAAAAGGCTATGAGACATATGTGATGAGTAATATCACTTTGATAGTTACTCTGGTTAATGAGATTGTATGTATGATGTGTTTGTCCCATGATGTTGATGTGAGCCTTGAAGAGGCGTTGGCGATACATGATGAGGGATTGAGATCCCATGGTATGTGATGATCCTTGAGATGGATATGGATGGTTGGCAAGAGGCCAAGTGATAACATGTGATGTTGGGTCCTTGAGACGATCAGGTTGACGTGATTACAATAATATTATAATGCTGAGTTTATGTTGTTTACTTTCTGTTATATCTTGCATGTTATACAACTTGTTTGAATCTTGCAATCCATCTAAAAGATACTAATTAATCACAGTGAAATCTGTCATGTAGTTGCCCTGGACATAGATCCATCATCGTCAGGACTTGGTGATGGTGAAACGGGTTCCCCTGCAGGTTTACCCGGAGCGCATATTTTTGAATATGCGAGGTTTCTCCTAGCCTCAAATAGAGAGGTGAAATGAGTGCAGCTACGGTTGCAGACTCAGATATGTGATGAGCATGGTGAACATGGCCCATGGTTCCGGATATGTGATATAATGAGCATGAATGTGTTCATGGCTCAGAGCACGGTGATTAGGCCAATGGCTCAGCTTAACTAGCGTCGTGACCTGTACCAAGGCGGGCTAGGCAGAGGGTAGCCTGAGGAGCTAACCCTGTGGCTTAAGACCACTTGAGCATGAGACTGCGGTCCTGCTTTGTGTTCTCGTGTACTGACCACGAGGGGTGTGGTCGTGGATTCTGGCTCTTCCATTGACCTTGTATGACACCGGTTATGGGCTTCGCAGCCGAAGGTTGGATTTGAACTGTACAGTTCACTTTCTCAGGGCATAATAAAACGTAATCCAGTCGTTTAGTAGATACTGCTTAAGACAAACACGAAACATTGGTTGAGGCCTTGTTTGTTTAGTTACTCCCCTTACATCTTGTAGTTATTTATATGTTCTTCTATGGCAGTAGAACTTGGATATCATGTTTTGTTAATCATGTTTCACATATAATACTTGGATATATTTGCTAAGCTTAGATAGCTTTATTCCAATAGACTGATCTTTCTATATCTTCTATCAGTCAGCTGCTTAATGTATATGATCTTATGAGGTTTTGGTGGGGAGTTATGCATCCCGCTGGGACAATGTTCAATTGTCTCACCCCGCTGGTTTACACCCATTTTAGGTAGTCGAGCTAGACGTGGTGGTGGTCGTGGAGTTGCGGCCGAGCAGCTTGACGAGCAGTAGAAGGAAAGCGATGGATATGCTGCTATTTTGGATGTTTTGTAGTAGAGTCTAGAGTCATCTCTGTACTCTCAGGTCATTGGCAGTGTTTTGACGTTGTTTCACGATGAACGATCGAGAGTGTTTGTATATCCTGCTGTTGGCCGGATGTGGGCCTTTATGTATATGGACAGGTGGTGAACTCATGTGATGGATAGAACTATTCCTTGAAGCTGTAGACATGTAACAGATCTCGTGTATGTATATATATGACATGTTTCTGTGCTGGATGAGGATTGGAATGTAATAGTTTCACAGCTTATCAGTTTTCCGCAATCGGTTTTAATTAACCTATGTTTTCGATAATCTGTGGTTATGGCGATTTCCGCACATTTTTGCGTAACACCTCGTTATATGTGTGATAATGGGATGTGTTGCCACATGGACCTCATAAGTTTCCAGCCGTCTGACCCCTCCATGATTTCCTTTTTTCATTTTTCCGATAAGAAAATGATAAATAACGAGTAGAAACTACAAAAACATTGCACCATGATGCATTTAGTCTAGATACAGACAATGTACTTGCCAAAGAGAGGAAAACACATGTTACATGCCAATGAGAGAACAAAGATGGTTGGTAAGAAGCAACAAATATCAATACATATCTAGATTCCCACCGGCAAGGTGTGACTTTGGCTAGAGGACTGGCCGTCAAGAGCTTGTCTCATCTACTATCTCTAGTTTGCTTCTCTACTATCTAACAAAGAGGCTATTTGCTAATCTAATGTGAATCATGACCCAATTGACCATCAAACTCATGTGTGAAACAAGCTTTAATGATGTTTGCGGTGTTCATGTTGCTCGAGGTGTTAGTCTACCAAGTTTGAATAAGAACATAGTAGATCCTTCTTCTCCTTTGATAATTGAATATGCTCTATTCGATGTAATGCCTAGGACTTATTGTATTTAACTCATGATAAAATATTAAAATAGTAAAAATGTGAATGCATCCTTTTTGACGTGTGTGCATTTTATATTAAGGAAGTTTCTAAGAATAACATAAGCGTAATAGATTCTGAGCGCAAAACAATCAGACACAAAATAAGAACATGACATTTACGTGGTTCTCCCAAGGCGGGCTACTTCACATGTGGCAACAAATTATTCATTGCAACATACCAGGGTTACAAAAAGTAGACATTCTTACATGTAGGAACTTACATAAACAGATAACAAAATGCTAAAACACTAATCTTATTTATATGTCCAAATACACACTTCTATTACAAGTTGTACAACCAAAAATGAAGTTACGAACAAGGACTTCATTTGGTTGTCTTATTCACACAATTTGTTTCAACCTCAAGCATTGTACCGCCCCCTAAAGGGGTGGCCTCCCCTGACCCCTCTAGCTTGTTGATCAAAGAGACCCCATCCAAACTAGTGAGTAGATATTTCTGTGGGAGATGTAGCTTCTACTACAACCAAAAACTGAAAGGGGTCATTGATAGCAATCAACATTGAGAAAATCCAAACCATGCTTGAATTTGGTCTAAGGAATTGCTTTGGTGAGGATACTGATTGGATTTTCCATTGTGCCAATATTCTTCACCACAATCCTCTTCTCTATCCTAATGAAGTGATATCTGGCCTCAATATGCCTGGTTCTATGTTGATTCACTTGATCCTTTGCCAAACATATAGTTCCCAAACTGTCATAGAATACTATTTCTTGATCATACTGAAGGACAAGATCATTAATTAGCCATTTTAGCCATATTACTTCCTAGGAAGCTTCATGTAGATCCATGTACTCAATCTCTATCATGACAACCTAACAGAGTTGTGTACTGCAGCCTTCCAACTGACAACAAAATCACAAATGGTAAAGACCTAGCATGTCATAGACCAACCATCTGGACCAACAACATAATCTTAATTTGAATATCTTGTGACTAGACATTCAAAACCACATTCATAGATGATTCCAACATCAATTAGATGTGTTTCATTGTATACTAGTGTTTACCTACTAGTGTTCCTTCCTTGGTTGATGCATGAATATACTAACAAGAATATGTGTGTTTGGTTTGATATCACATATCCTGACTGATGAGATTCTATCATCAACCAACAAACACTCTAGTCGTATATGTCATTGTTGTCTATTAGCCTTCTACAATAACATCCAATTAGGGACATAAAAAGAATGTCCATACTATGATGCTCCGCGCCACACAAAGCGAGATTACTGAAACATAACTGCGGAAGAAAGATTAACATACAATTTATTGGAAAACACTAAAAATTAAAACCTTTTTCATCAACCCGTTAAACATCAAGAACCTTCATATATAAATCCTTTTGTGCCTCAAAGCATATATAAGGCATGCTATCAACCTGTAAACAAAGAACTATTTTGAAACATATATACATGATTCCACCACATCTATAAATAACATGTATACAAGCCAGCCATATAAAGAAGGTTCATTCGCAAAAAAATATACCAAACATTCCCAAAGACCTGAGTGTACATGGATGACTCTAGGACTCTATCAATAAAAGACATCCAACAACACTTGCAACCTTATCAGCTACTACTCCTCTTGCTTCTCCTCAACCTCTACTGCACAATCTCTACCTCTTCATGCTTGTCCACCTAAAAAGGGTGTGGGAAACCCACATGGTGAGATTCCAAATCCCAACGGGAGATGTAACTCACCACCAACTCTATTATTATCATAGATAAGATAAACTAAGCTGCAATATATTTATCATTATTGTGAAGCAAGTAAGGATTATTAATAGGAAAATCATTTACTATATGATTCATGGAACATCTTAATAATTTTAAAGGAATATGAAGAACATGTATATTTCCACTCAACAACTTGTATAAAGATCAAGCAAGGCCTCAACCAATGTTTTCATATTTTTGTGCTACATAATATACTACACGGCTAATTAGGTATTTAATTATGCCCCAAGGATTTGAGTCGTACCACCCAAATCCAACCGACCACTTTATAAGTTGAAATCGGTGCCATACAAGAAATAATAAAAGAGCCATAATCCACAATCTCACCACACCTCTTGGTCAGTATAACAGAAAACACTACAAAGACATATTAGTCAATTGCAACAATGACATATAGTCAAATTTTGGGATTGGATCATGCATGGCCATCCACACATATAGTCATCACTAGCACACCTTGGTACATGTACGACGCTAGAAGAACGAGATCACACATGGCTGTTCTAACAAAAAGGAGTGGCTCACACATGGCCATCCATACCATACGAGATCGAATCACGCATGGTCGTCTCACACATCCTATATTTAAGGACACAAGGAATTACTCGAATTGTATCCCACATATTCAAAAATATGCGCTCGGAGTTAAACTTGTTTCACCATTTAGCGAATTGCTGACACTAAATGGATTTATGGCATTGGGCAAACTATACTATCAGATTCCACTTGATTAATTAGATCAATTTAAACATCTTTAAGCAACAATCATGTTACAATGTATAACCTCTAAACAAGATCTACATAAACAAGGACATGACTCATTACCAGAACAAAATGAAACATGTTAGGTATGATCTCATCACATCATGTCTCTTTATGCCTGTTATTTATCCAATGTCCATCACAAGGACCAATGTCCATCACAAGGACCGATTTCCATCACAAGGACCGATGTCTAATCAAATCATAACCACCATAGCTCATACCTGGCTATGTACATTAATTGGTATCACATGCATGGTTAGAAACTGATAATAAGAAGGTAATGCATCATCAACATCATCATCTCATAGGAATCATGCCATACATTTTACATCATAATATTTACATTATTACAATCAGGGTTTCACTTTACACAATTAGGGTTTACAAGATTGGATCAACAACCACCCATAGATTACCACTTTCATCATCATTATGAGATGTGTTATGAGACATAGAAACATATTTCTCATTATCATTATAAAACATGTTATGATGTATAGAATCATAACTTAACACCTTTCATACAACTATTCCATAGACTATCACATCATACCATGAGACCCTAGTATCAAACATTATCAGAAGGTATCGACTAGAGTTCCAACATAGGGTATCAAATTGTCCTTCAAAGATATTGGGCATCCGTACCAAGGTAGGGCATCAGCCTACCTACCCAATGTGTGTATCAATTTAGAATATACTAGGAGAGCAACCAAGATATTGGCCTATCACTTGGGATGGTGTGTTGGTTTAGCATCACCACATGTATATTGGGCACAACACCTCAAAGAGAGGGTGTCATACAACCCCTTCTATCGGGCAATGCCATCATGGGGGTGATGGGCGTCGAGGGGATAACGAGCATCATTAGTGTATCAGGCAACACCCAAGATGATAGGGTGATTAGGTTTGAGCAACATATCAGGATCTCCTCATACCGGGCAACACATCACATATTGACAACACTTCAGCTGTAAGAGTGTCGGACTGCAATGCCCCCAAGAAACGGGCTAGCAACACATTGAGCCATAACAGACTACAATGATAGGGTGATTAGGTTTTGAGAAACATATCAGGATCTCCTCATGTCGGGCAACACATCACATATCGGCAACACTTCGGCTGTAAGAGTGTCAGACTGCAATGCCCCCAAGCAACATGCTAGCAATGCATTGAGCCATAATGGGCATCAATACTATCACCAAGATGGGTCGACCTCTGCCCTAGTGAGATGTTGCAAAACATGATGGCCAAACCATAAAGGCCAGCAGCCTTGGTATCCCGATCAAACTCCATATCAGTTTAACAACCACCAAACCAACTAACACCCTCAACTCATACTGGCCTAAGCCTACCTAAGGCTTGACGATCTAGGCATCATATGATCGTGTTGACCTAGACCTAACCAAGGTAGTGATGACCTGCCACAAGGGTAACGGTCAACAACATCAAAAGTCATGACAACCACCCAACATATCATCCTACCCAAAACCTAACAGTCTAACCTACATGTCGGCCCCCACATAAATATCGTCCACCTCATCTTTAACCTGAAGACGACATTACTAACAAGGAAATGGAAAGGTGCAACATAAAGGCAACAACTTAGCAATGTTCCTTTTCTTAATAACATCACTCAAAACTAACAAGAAGAGTTACTACCATGCAAGATACAATGAGCCAAAGATAAAGAGAAAATATATAAAGTAAAGAGGTGAAAATAACAAAGAGGATTTAGAGTTATATAACCCACCTCAAGGATAACCACCAAGCTCTAAGCTCTAAGGTCAAGCTCCAAACTTCACGAGCTTAAGGTAGAAGAAGATCCTCCAAGCTCGATCAGTACAAGACCTCCAAGTAGAAGAGGGAACCATGGTTAAGGGAGCATGAGAAGGAAAGGAGAAAACTAAGTTCCATGGTCGAGAAGAAGAAAGAAGGAGAGAAAGAAGAGCTAAGGATCATGGATTACCAAGGAAGAGGATGAAAAGAGAGCACCACAAGTTTAGGATCATCTGCTAAGATCCAAGGGAGAGCTCTTCTCAAGCTCAAGATCGGCCACCAAGGAGAGAATGTAGAGATAACCAAAAGGTTTCTCTTGCATGGACAGAAAGATATATATATATATATATATATATATATATATATATATATATATATATATATATATATATATATATACAAGAGAGATGAAAGAGAGAACAAATGAAAGTGTCACCACCAAAGAACTGTAGATGACACATGTCTACAAAGAAAGGCCACATGCAACAAGGTGGTAAGAACTATGCCTCACCCACTAGGTCACCTTCCTAGGTCAAGGCCGATACACACACCCACTCCATTCACAAACCGATAGGGATGAAACCCTAGAGGCACAAAATGATATGGTACATCTAGAGACACTAAAAAATTGATAGTATCCCCCTCAAGACACCCATATACCAACACAAGCCCCCTCAAGGCTCTCAAGCCCGAGACAACACTCCTAGGTGTAAGATACACCTCAAACATGAGCCCAAAAACACCACCAAGGAGCTCACCACCCATCCAAGACTCAAATAAGGTGTCCATCTCTTTCTCACTCCTCTAGATGATGCCAAGAGAGAAGGAACACACTAGAGGTGGAAAACTTGCATGTTAACCTTTATCTTAGGTAAATTACAATTTGCACCAAACCTCTCCATAAAACACAAGCATCAAGCTCAAACAAGGAACTCAAGCCTACACCATGCCCTATTTACATCTCAGATGATTAGAGAAAGGATCTAAGCAACATACTTAAGCAAAATAAATAGGGTTATCCCAAAACATGAGTCAGGGTCCTTACAAGCCATAACAGGGATTTTGCCCCTGAAATCCTAAGAGAAAAGAGAAGTCTACTTCCTACTCATCTCTTCCTCGAGCTTCCATGTGGCTTCTTCAGCACCACGATGATGCCAAAGAACTTTCACCAGCACAAGGTCTTTCCTCTTCAACTTCTTCACTCTCCCGTTAAGGATCAACACTGGACCTTCTACATAGGTCACATCCTCATCAAGCTCCACCTCCATAGACTGCAACACCAATTCTGTATCTGAATGACATTTCCTCAACATACTGACACGGAACACTGGATGTAACCTATGCAACTCAGGTGGCAACTTCAACTTGTAAGCCACCTTCCCAACTCGTGCCATCATTGGGTAAGGTCCCATATATTTGGGAGCTAACTTGCCCTTCTTCCCAAACCTCAGAACACCCTTCCAAGGAGAGACCTTTAGATACACCTTGTCTCCCACTTGGAACTCCAAGGGTCTATGGTGATTATCTGCGTATGACTTCTTCCTATCTTGTGCTTCTTTAAACTGTTGTTGTATCACTTTGATCTTTTTTGTCATATGTTGTACAAGCTCAGGACTGAGAAGCTGATACTCACCTGACTCATACCAACACAACATGGATTTGCAATGTTTTCCATACAACACCTCATATTGTACCATATCAATGCTACTCTGATAGCTATTATTGTAGGTGAACTCTATTAGACTAAGATGTACATCCCAACTTCCTGAGAACTGAAGAACATAGGCCCTCAACAAATCCTCCAGGGTTTGAATGGTCCTTTCAGATTGACCATATGTCTGTGGGTAGAAAGCAGTGCTGATCTTTAATTGGACCGAAAGCTGTGTGCATTTGCTCCCAAAAGTGACTCATGAACTGAGGACCTCTATCAGGCACAATAGTAGCTGGGACACCATGCAAACACATTACCTCATCAACATATACTTGGGCAAGCTTCTCTGCTATGAACGTTGTCTTCATGGGAAGAAAATGCGCTGACTTGGTCAACTTGTCAACAATCACCCAGATGGAATCATAACCTTTGGCCAACCTAGGAAGACCTATTTGGTTTTACATGGTCAGAGTAGGCAGTGGAAACAAAAAATTTACTTGACCATAAACACATAACCAACCGATCTCATCAACATCTTTGTAATGGGAAGGATGGTTTTAGCGAGTTATACCTAGTCCTGAGGCTTGCTCAACGACTATACCTCATAACAAGTGTGGTCTTCAACCACCTGTCTTTGATGGTGTCTGTGCAGCTCCTGGTCTTGACCCAAACTACGGTTGACTGTTGTCCTCCTGAGCGACAAAAGTCTCCTGCCTCTATATATAGTCCACACAGACTATCGGGAACTCTAGTCATACTAAAGAATAGACCAGAAGGATTTATCCCCTTCTATTGGCGTACTAGTCACCAACACACTATCCCACAATCAGTTTCTATTCTGTAGTTGTCTTTCCCTCATTGTTCCTCCCTGGATAGGTAGAACTTGCTTGGGCTCTCTTGGTTACCAAAACCAGAGAAGACAACAATTGTCAGAGCAACTGATTCTCAGAAAATCTGAGTTGTGTGTCTTAATAAGCCCCATGTACCCCTCTATTTATAGTAGAGGGTAGGGTCAGGGTTCCCAATCTGTGTGGGAGTACAGGAGTATGGAATTTCCATGAGTAATTTGCACTATGGTAGGCAAACCAGTCAGTTGGGAGTGTGAGGCAATCGGTTCACCTAGTGAATCGGTGATTACACTTTCTAGACTTGTCTGCAATTGACTTTTCTATTTCATTTCCATCTCATGCAAAGATTAATTCTTGTCCCAATCGAATTGAACAAGTAAAATGAAAAACTTTTCTCACAAACCTGGAAAACTCAACACTTCTCATTTTGTCCAATTGAACCAATCGATTCACCAGAGTGAACCGATCGTCTCACTATCCATGAGCCAATTGGTTCACCCAGTGAACCTGTAAGGACCCTAACCTGCGTTTAGGGTTTACCCTTTTTGTTTTGCTTGATCTTGGTGCTTTGGTGCTTGCTAATCACCTTTAGTGGTGATTAGGGTTTGGTTGTGCTTTGTTGAGAGTTCGAGGGGCTACTTGCAAATAACCCAAGTTTAGGGTTTTGTGGGCAAGTTTTCCATCTTGTGAGATGTTTTCCCTCTTTGCTTCCTCTAGGGTTGAGAGGAAGGATTGGGCTTGTTGTTTGAGTCCTTTGGGCCTGAGTTGAGCTTGTTTGGGCCTTGGAGTTCCTTGTTTGGGCTTGCTTGAGCCTTGTGTCGCCCAGGGCAGGTGGTGTGTCGCCCAGTTGCTTGGAGTGTCGCCCAGTAGCTCTTGTTGTGTCGCCCAGATAGCTTGGCTTGGTTGGTGGACACATGGTGCACATCTTGGACAAGTGCCTTATGGCTTGCATGAGAGGTGGCTTGAGTTGGTGGACATGTGTCCCTTGGGTGGGCGACACATAGCATGGTTGTACCTTGGTTTCTCCTCCCTTCCCTCCTATATAGAAAGCCCTTCTCCTTGCCTTAGTCTCCTTTTCTCTTTTGGTCTCCCCTCCACCCTTGGTGCACGATATCCCTCTCCATCTTGCTTGTGTTGGCCGATACACTTCCTTGGAGCTGAAGTGGTGGCCGATACACTTCCTTGGAGCTGAAGTGGTGGCTGATACACTTCCTTGGAGCTGAAGTGGTGGCCGATACACCTTCCTGGAGCAGCCTGGTGGACGACAGCTTTGGACCTTGGAGTGCTTTGGAGCTTGGGGCTTAAGGCGGGTTGCATAGTTTCTAACCCTAACTCTCTTACCTCTAGCTTTAACCTTGTTACATGTTAGTAGACTAGCTTAGTTCCTTGCTTGAGCATCTTGCTTATGCACTTTAGTGGCCGATATCCCCCTCTAGGGTTTTAGGGTTCCTTTGTATACCTTTGCTTTCTAGGGTTTGGGGCTTCCTTGTGGTGAAGGTTGAAGATGACCTAGGGTTGGGCGATACCCCTTCCTTGTGAGTGTGTTGGGCGACACACTTGCCCCTAAGTTGAACGATATGAGTAACCTTGGGTTGAGCAACACCTTTGTCTCTGAGTTGGCCGACATGGTCCCCTTTGTTCTTGTGTTGGCCGACATGGTGACCATGTTGGGCGGCATGGAACCTTGGGTGGACGATAGGATGAGTCCTTGTGGGTGGCCGATACCCTTGCCCATGAGTGGCCGATAGGGTTAATGGCCGATAGCCCTAATGGCCGACACCATGGTGGGCGATACCCTAATGGCCGATAGCCATGTTGGGCGATACCCTACCCTATGTGCATGAGTGTGATGGTCGATAGGGTTAGTAGAGTGTGTTGGCCGATAGGGTAGTAGTGGGTGATGGTCAATAGGGTTAGTGAGGTTGGCCGATACCTATGTTGGATGATAGGTTTTAGATGAGGGTTATGAGGCTATAGTGAGGGTATGAGTTCCTTTGGTGATAATCTCTTTTGTGGTGGAAGAGGATGCTTATGCATAAACCAAATAAAATGATGGTGGTGTTTGGGTTATCAACAATGTAATATGTTGCCTTGCAAATAATAAGGATGCTAATGGTAGTAACAATGATGTTAGCCCTCATGTAATAGATGGATGATGTGACCCTTATGCTTAATTATTAACGATAATGAGAATGATGATAGTTACACTAGTAGGTTGTTTTATGATAATAATGTTGGTAATAATGATGCTAAGTGACAGTTATATTAAAGGTTGCCTCATGATAAAGATGACAATAGTTGGTGGCAATAGTAATGACCTTGTTAATAATAGTGTTGGTTCTGTATACTTAACATAATTTCTTTATACTTTGATTGCTTGTATAACCTTGAGATTGAGAGTAAGCATCAGTATGGTTTGATTAATGATGTACTTAACATACTCGGTTACCAAATAAGTGTAAAAATTGGTAATTAGATTATCTTGAATGATCTTTCATGATAGCGAGCATATGCCTTATGTTGAATCTACGATTATTGTGTACTCTAACCTTGCAGGTGATGTTTTAGCCATGAAAGGGCTATGTGACATATGTAATGAGTAACATTGCTTTGATAATTACTCTATAAGAGTATGCATGTGATATGTCTGTCCCATGATGATGAGGTGAGCCTTAAGAGACAATGGCAGTGCATGATGAAGGGTTGAGACCCTGTGGTATGTGATGATCCTTGAGATGGATCTGGATGGTTGGCAAAAGGCCAAGTGATAACATGTGATGTTGGATCCTTAAGATGGATCAGGTTGATATGAATAGATCATAATATAATGTTCTTTACTTTCTGTTATACCTTGCATGTCATACAACTTGGTTGAATCTTGCAATCCATCTAAAAGATACTAATTAAGCACAGTGAAATACATCATGTAGTTCGCCCTGGCCATAGATCCATCATCGTCAGGACTTGGTGATGGTGAAACGGGTTTTCCTACGGGTTAACCTGGAAGCGCATATTATTGAATATGTGTAGGTTGCTCCTAGCCTGAAAATGAGGAGGTAAGAGTGTAACTTCGGTTGCAGACTCAGATACGTGTGTAGAGCATGGTGAACATGCCCTTGGCTCAGGATATGAGATGTATGGAGCATGAATACGTTCATGGCTCAGAGCACGGTGAACAGGCCCGTGGCTCAGTTTTACTAGCGCCGAGACCTGTACCAAGGCGGGCTAGAGAATGGGTAGCCTATGGAGCTAACCTTGTGGCTTAGACCACTTCAGCATGTGACTGCGGACCTGCTTGTGTTGTACTCATGTACTGACCATGAGGTGGGAGGTCGTGGAGTCCGGCTCTTCCATTGACCTTGTATGGCACCGGCTTGGGTTTCGTAACCGAAGGTTGGATTTGAACGGTACGGTTCAAATCCTCAGGGCATAATAAAACGTAATACAACCGTTTAGTATTTACTGATCAAATCAAACACGAAACATTGGTTGAGGCCTTGTTTGTTATACCTTGCAGGTTATGTGGCAATCTGTCTTATCTTGATAATCAGGTTATGTGACATTATATTCTGTTCTAATAATCCTGTTACATGTTGATATACCTTATCTTGATAATCATATTCTTTTGAAAGACATCTGGTTATAAGTTTTAGTACAGATGGTATGCTTTCCGGTAAGAATGATCTTGCTATATATATATAACTGCTTCCGATATATCTGCTCATATTATAATTGTTGTCATAGTTATTTTGCTGAGGGTCTGTAGTTGCGGTGGGGAGCTATGTTTCCCGCTGGGACAATTGTTCAATTGTCTCACTCCGCTGGTTTACACCCTTTTTTAGGTGGCCAAGGTAGATGTGGTCGTCGTTGTGGTGTTGCGGACGAGCAGCTTGAGGAACAGTAGAAGGAAAGTGTTGGACATGCTGCTGTATTGGATGTTTTGTAGTAGAGTCTAGAGTCATCCCTGTACTCTCAGGTCCTTGGCAGTGTTTTGATGATGTTTCACGAAGATCGTTCGATGATATCTGTATATCCTGATGTTGGCCGGATGTGGGCATTTATGTATATATGAACATGTGGTGAACTCATGTGATGGATGGACAGCTGTTCCTGAGCTGTGGACACGTGTCAGATCTTGTGTATGTACATATTTATATGACATGTTTCTGTGCAGGATGAGGACTGGAAAGTAATAGTTTCACAGTTTATCAGTTTTCTGCAATCGGTTTTAATTAACCTGTGTTTTTGGTAATATGTGGTTATGGTGTTTTCCGCACGTTTTCGCATAACTCCTCGTTATCTGTGTGATAATGGGATGTGTTGCCACAAGTTTTGGTATCCGAGCCCTAGGTTCGCTGAGTCTACAGGGATCTAGGACTAGGTTGAGTCTGTTCTTATGAGTTTTCCAGGTTATCTTACAAAAATCTTCTGCCCTTAGAAGAAGAAAGGCCAAGATGTCTGGAAACCACGAAGAACATGCTCCTGAGCATAGTGATGCTGCATCGGTTGATGGAGCAGATGGACGGGCACATGAAGATCGGGTGCCTGAGGTCCCCCAAGCAGACCCAGCCATACTTGAACTCCCTGCCTACCAACAGCTTATGGGGCAGTTAATGGCTACGATGAATCTCATGGTTGAGCGATTACCAGTGCCTCCTCCGCGAGCACAGGTTCCCCATGGAGAAGCATCGGGTATTGGGAAGACCTTTGAGCGGCTTCGCCGAGTCGGAGCTTCAGATTATGCTGGAACGGCTGATCCAGCGGATGCAGATCTGTGGCTGACGAGTCTTGAAAAGGCTTTCCAGATCCTCGACATCCCCGAAGCAGACAAAGTAAAGCATGCTGTCTACCTTTTGAAGGGTAGTGCTGGTCACTGGTGGACCATCGAGGAAGAGAAGCGGTCTGGTGAGGTGATCTGTTGGGAAGTGTTTCGGCACGAGTTCGTCACCAGATACTTTCCGAAGACGTACTTGGATGAGAAGATCAGTCAGTTTGAGAAGTTGCGGCAAGGAACGATGAACATCACCGAGTATGAAGCTAAGTTTATGGATCTGTTGAGGTTCTATCCTCACATGGCGGCGACAGATGATGAACGGATCAGACATTTTGAGATGGGCTTGAGTGCTGAGTTGACAACCCCTGTGTCTGCGCTGGAAAACCGAGAGCGGTTTGCTACGTTTTTGGAATCAGTTCGACGGATCGAGAGGACAGTAAGGGAGAAAAGAGAGTCGGTGTCTCTTAAAAGACCTGCTCAGTTTCAAGGATGAAGGTTTGGTGGCTTCAAGAAACCCAGGTTTCCAGCATCGTCAGTGATGAGAAGTGCTGGTGTACCATCTCAGTGGTCTCCGAGTAAGGGAAAAGGTTATGTTTCTTCACCATCTAAGGCGCACAACTCAGCTTCGGTGGCAGTGACAAGGCCATCTAGGCCACGAGCTGACAATAGAGCATGTCATCTCTGTGGACAAGTCGGGCATTGGAAGTTCAATTGCCCGAATAGAGATGTTGAAGTGACGCAACAACCGAGGCAGAGTTTCTAGAAGTCTGAGAGACCACAACCCAGTGGTAGCAGAGGACGAGGACGCGGTCAAGCGTCTCAAGATGGATCGTCTGCTCAAGGGAGCAGAGGTCGTGGATAGCAAGCTATGGCTCGATTCTATGCCATGAATCAGCCGGAGGCGATAGTCAACCCGCGAGTGGTGACAGGTCAGATGGAGTTATTTCATTCTGATATGTCTTCTTCTTGCTTTATATCTGTTCTGGTTGACTCGGGTGCTACACACTCTTTTATCACCTATAGTATGCTTGAAAACTATCATCTACCTGTTAGTTGTAAGAAGGATAGCTTGTTGTTAGAAACCCCTCTTGATGGTTCCTCTTTGCTTCGAGAAAAGTGTCCATCTTGTGTTTTGTCTTTTTCGGGACACAACATTCAGGTGGATCTCATACCACTTGATATGCATGGTTTCGATGTTATCCTTGGGATGGATACCTTAGAGAAGTATAAGGTTGTCTGGGACTGTGATTCCAAGCAGGCGGTGTTTGGTGTTGCTGGAGAGAAGTGGATCTTCCAGGGAGATAGGAAGATTCTTCCGACGTGTCTGGTGTCAGCTATGGTGGCAGATAGGTTGTTGCGACAAGGATGTGAGGCGTTCTTAGCTCACGTTGTGGATACCGTTGTGGATACCAAGGCGAAAGGCCTTAACCTTGAAGAAGTGTCAGTGGTCCGAGAGTTTTCAGATGTGTTTCCCGAGGAGTTTCCTGGTGTTCCTCCACCCCGAGAGATCGATTTTGAGATCAATCTGGTTCTGGGAATGCAGCTGATTGCACAGACACCTTATAGGATGGCTCTAGCAGAGATGGTAGAGTTGAAGAAGTAGTTACAAGAGTTGTTGTAGAAAGGTTTCATCAGACCGAGCACGTCACCTTGGGGTGCTCCCGTGTTGTTCGTTAAGAAGAAGGATGGTTCGATGCGGTTGTGTATAGACTACCGACAGTTGAACAAGGTCACGATCAAGAATAAGTACCCGTTGCCGAGGATAGATGACATGTTCGATCAGTTGCGTTGTGCTACAGTGTTTTCGAAGATCGATCTACGGTCTGGATATCATCAGTTGAGGATAAATGCGGATGACATACCAAAGTCAGCCTTTAGGATGAGGTATGGTCATTTTGAGTTTGTGGTTATGCCAATTGGATTAACCAATGCACCTGCTGCTTTCATGGACCTGATGAACAGAGTGTTTCGTCCGTTCTTAGATCAGTTTGTTGTAGTTTTTATAGACGACATCTTGATCCATAGTCGGAACCGGCTAGAGCATGAGCAACATCTTCGTCAAGCGTTGACTCTCCTTCGTCAACATCAGTTGAATACTAAGTTTAGTAAGTGTGAGTTCTGGTTGGATGAAGTGACTTTCTTAGGTCATGTGATATCTGCTGAAGGAGTCAAAGTAGATCCGAAGAAAGTGGAATCCGTTGCGGATTGGGAACAGCCGAAGACGCCGACGGAAGTTTGTAGTTTCCTTGGTCTAGCAGGATACTACCGGAGGTTTATCAAGGACTTCAGTTTGATAGCTCTACCGATGACGAAGTTGACCAGGAAGGATGTACCTTTTGTTTGGAATGATCGATGTCAGCAAGCTTTCCAAAATTTGAAGGAAAAGCTAACCAGTGCTCCAGTGTTGATCTTGCCAGAATCTGGAAAAGGCTATGTTGTTTTCTGTGATGCGTCCAAGAAAGGTTTGGGTTGTGTGCTGATGCAGGAAGATCATGTGGTTTCTTTTGCTTCGCGACAGCTTAAGAAACATGAGGAGAACTATCCGACCCATGACTTGGAGCTGGCAGCAGTGGTTCATGCGTTAAAGATTTGGAGACACTATCTTTATGGGGAAGTGTGTCAGATCTTTACAGATCACAAGAACCTGAAGTACATCTTCTCACAGCAAGAGTTGAACATGCGACAGCGTCGGTGGATGGAGTTGATCAATGATTATGATTGCACTATCGAGTATCATCCTGGTAAGGCAAATGTGGTAGCAGACGCGCTTAGCAGAAAGTCTTCTACTCCCAAGAAGGCACAGATGAGTTCTTTGGTATGCCATAGGCGGGACATGTTAGTCTGCTTACGGCAGATGAACGTACATATGGAGGTTTCCTCGTTAGCTGGACTTTTAGCACAGATGCAAATCAAGCCAACGTTGAGACAGCAGATCAAGGATGCACAGCAAATGGATGATACAGTACAGCTAATCAGATAAGAGTTTGGCAGCGAAAAGCGTGATGGGTTCCATGAGTCCGAGGATGGAGTGGTTTGCTATTATAATAGGATGGTGGTTCCAGATGCTGATAATCTGAGGAAGTTGGTGCTCGAGGAAGCACACACGTCGATGTATGCTATGCATCCAGGAGTCACCAAAATGTATCATAGTCTGAAGGACTTGTACTGGTGGCCCGGCTTGAAGAAAGATGTAGCTGAGTTTGTGGCTAGGTGTGCGGTGTGTCAGCAAGTCAAGGTTGAGCATCAAAAGCCGGCAGGTACATTGCAACCTTTGCCTATACCACAGTGGAAATGGGATCATATAACCATGGATTTCGTAGTTGGTCTACCCAGGACAACTAAGAATCATGATTCCATTTGGGTGATAGTGGACAGATTAACGAAGTCTTCCCATTTCATACCTGTGAAGACCACGTATACAGCTGAAAAGCTCGCTCGAGTATATGTGGATGAGATAGTTCGTTTGCATGGTGTGCCAGCAACGATAGTTTATGATAGAGGTCCTCAGTTTACAAGTCGTTTTTGGGAATAGTTGCACAGGGCGATGGGAACGCAGTTGAAGTTCAGTACCGCTTTCCACCCGCAGACAGATGGACAGTCTGAGAGGACTATTCAGACTTTGGAGGATCTTCTTCGTGCTTGTGTTTTGCAGTTCTTAGGCAGTTGGGACGTACATCTCAGTTTGATAGAGTTTGCCTACAACAATATCTATCAGCGGAGCATTGACATGGCTCCCTATGAGGCTTTGTATGGGAGGAAGTGCAGATCTCCTTTGTGTTGCTATGAATCAGGTGAATATCAGCTTTTGGGCCCTGAGTTAGTACATCAAACGACAGAAAAGATCAAGGTGATACAACAACAGTTGAAAGCGGCACAAGACAGGCATAAGTCTTATGCAGACAATCGCCGACGACCCTTGGAGTTCAAGGTGGGAGACAAGGTGTATCTTAAAGTCTCTCCGTGGAAAGGTGTGCTGAGGTTTGGACGGAAAGGTAAGTTAGCTCCCAGATATATGGGGCCTTACTCAGTCATAGCACGTGTTGGAAAGGAGGCTTATGAGTTAGAATTGCCTCCAGAGTTGCATAGGTTACATCTAGTGTTCCATGTCAGTATGCTGAAGAAAAGTCATCCGGATACAGGAACAGTGATACAACCAGTTGAAGTTGAGCTTGACAAAGATGTGACTTATGAAGAGGGTCCTATGATGATCCTTGACAGAAGAGTCAAGAAGCTGAAGAGAAAGAATCTGGTTCTTGTGAAGGTCCTTTGGCATCACCGTGGCGTTGAGGAAGCCACATGGGAGCTTGAGGAAGAGATGAGGAGGAAGTATCCCTCACTTTTCTCTTCGGATTTTGGGGACGAAATCCTTTTGTAGAGGTTTATGGCTGTAAGGACCCTGACCTGCGTTTAGGGTTTACCCTGTTTGTTTTGCTTGATCTTGGTGCTTTGGTGCTTGCTAATCACCTTTAGTGGCGATTAGGGTTTGGTTGTGCTTTGTTGAGAGTTTGAGGGGCTACTTGCAAATAACCCAAGTTTAGGGTTTTGTGGGCAAGTTTGCCATCTTGTGAGATGTTTTCCCTCTTAGCTTCCTCTAGGGTTGAGAGGAAGGCTTGGGCTTGTTGTTTGAGTCCTTTGGGCCTGAGTTGAGCTTGTTTGGGCCTTGGAGTTCCTTGTTTGGGCTTGCTTGAGCCTTGTGTCGCCCAGGGTAGGTGGTGTGTCACCCAGTTGCTTGGAGTGTCGCCCAGTAGCTCTTTTTGTGTCGTCCAGATGGCTTGGCTTGGTTGGTGGACACATGGTGCACATCTTGGACAAGTGCCTTATGGCTTGCATGAGAGGTGGCTTGAGTTGGTGGACATGTGTCCCTTGGGTGGGTGACACATAGCATGGTTGTACCTTGGTTTCTCCTCCCTTCCCTCCTATATAGAAAGCCCTTCTCCTTGCCTTAGTCTCCTTTGCTCTTTTGGTCTCCCCTCCACCCTTGGTGCACGATATCCCTCTCCATCTTGCTTGTGTTGGCCGATACACTTCCTTGGAGCTGAAGTGGTGGCCGATGCACTTCCTTGGAGCTGAAGTGGTGGCCGATACACTTCCTTGGAGCTGAAGTGGTGGCCGATACACCTTCCTAGAGCAGCCTGGTGGACGACAACTTTGGACCTTGGAGTGCTTTGGAGCTTGGGGCTTAAGGCGGGTTGCATAGTTTCTAAACCTAACTCTCTTACCTCTAGCTTTAACCTTGTTACATGTTAGTAGACTAGCTTAGTTCCTTGCTTGAGCATCTTGCTTATGTACTTTAGTGGCCGATATCCCCCTCTAGGGTTTTAGGGTTCCTTTGTATACCTTTTCTTTCTAGGGTTTGGGGCTTCCTTGTGTTGAAGGTTGAAGATGACCTAGGGTTGGGCGATACCCCTTCCTTGTGAGTGTGTTGGGCGACACACTTGCCCCTAAGTTGAATGATATGAGTAACCTTGGGTTGAGCAACACCTTTGTCTCTGAGTTGGCCGACATGGTCCCCTTTGTTCTTGTGTTGGCCGACATGGTGACCATGTTGGGCGACATCGCACCTTGGGTGGACGATAGGATGAGTCCTTGTGGGTGGCTGATACCCTTGCCCATGAGTGGCCGATAGGGTTAATGGCCGATAGCCCTAATGGCCGACACCATGGTGGGCGATACCCTAATGGCCGATATCCATGTTGGGCGATACCCTACCCTATGTGCATGATTGTGATGGTCGATAGGGTTAGTAGAGTGTGTTGGTTGATAGGGTAGTAGTGGGTGATGGTCGATAGGGTTAGTGAGGTTGGCCGATACCCATGTTGGATGATAGGTTTTAGATGAGGGTTGTGAGGCTATAGTGAGGGTATGAGTTCCTTTGGTGATAATCTCTTTTGTGGTGGAAGAGGATGCTTATGCATAAACCAAATAAAACGATGGTGGTGTTTGGGTTATCAACAATGTAATATGTTGCCTTGCAAATAATAAGGATGCTAATGGTAGTAACAATGATGTTAGCCCTCATGTAATAGATGGATGATGTGACCCTTATGCTTAATTATTAACGATAATGAGAATGATGATAGTTACACTAGTAGGTTGTTTTATGATAATAATGTTGGTAATAATGATGCTAAGTGACAATTATATTAAAGGTTGCCTCATGATAAAGATGACAATAGTTGGTGGCAATAGTAATGACCTTGTTAATAATAGTGTTGGTTCTGTATACTTAACATAATTTCTATATACTTTGATTGCTTGTATAACCTTGAGATTGAGAGTAAGCATCAGTATGGTTTGATTAATGATGTACTTAACATACTCGGTTACCAAATAAGTGTTAAAATTGGTAATTAGATTATCTTGAATGATCTTTCATGATAGCGAGCATATGCCTTATGTTGAATCTACGATTATTGTGTACTCTAACCTTGCAGGTGATGTTTTAGCCATGAAAGGGCTATGTGACATATGTAATGAGTAACATTGCTTTGATTATTACTCTATAAGAGTATGCATGTGATATGTCTGTCCCATGATGATGAGGTGAGACTTAAGAGACAGTGGCAGTGCATGATGAAGGGTTGAGACCCTGTGGTATGTGATGATCCTTGAGATGGATCTGGATGGTTGGCAAAAGGCCAAGTGATAACATGTGATGTTGGATCCTTAAGATGGATCAGGTTGATATGAATAGATCATAATATAATGTTCTTTACTTTCTGTTATACCTTGCATGTCATACAACTTGGTTGAATCTTGCAATCCATCTAAAAGATACTAATTAAGCACAGTGAAATACATCATGTAGTTCGCCCTGGCCATAGATCCATCATCGTCAGGACTTGGTGATGGTGAAACGGGTTTTCCTACGGGTTAACCTGGAAGTGCATATTATTGAATATGTGTAGGTTGCTCCTAGCCTGAAAATGAGGAGGTAAGAGTGTAACTTCAGTTGCAGACTCAGATACGTGTTTAGAGCATGGTGAATAGGCCCTTGGCTCAGGATATGAGATGTATGGAGCATGAATACGTTCATGGCTAAGAGCACGGTGAACAGGCTTGTGGCTCAGTTTTACTAGCGCCGAGACCTGTACCAAGGCGGGCTAGAGAATGGGTAGCCTATGGAGCTAACCCTGTGGCTTAGACCACTTCAGCATGTGACTGCGGACCTGCTTGTGTTGTACTCATGTACTGACCATGAGGTGGGAGGTCGTGGAGTCCGGCTCTTCCATTGACCTTGTATGGCACCGGCTTGGGTTTCGTAACCGAAGGTTGGATTTGAACGGTACGGTTCAAATCCTCAGGGCATAATAAAACGTAATACAGCCGTTTAGTATTTACTGATCAAATCAAACACGAAACATTGGTTGAGGCCTTGTTTGTTATACCTTGCAGGTTATGTGGCAATCTGTCTTATCTTGATAATCAGGTTATGTGACATTATATTCTGCTCTAATAATCTTGTTACATGTTGATATACCTTATCTTGATAATCATATTCTTTTGAAAGACATCTGGTTATAAGTTTTAGTACATATGGTATGCTTGCCGATAAGAATGATCTTGCTATATATATAAAACTGCTTCCGATATATCTGCTCATATTATAATTGTTGTCATAGTTATTTTGTTGAGGTTCTGTAGTTGCGGTGGGGAGCTATGTTTCCCACTGGGACAATTGTTCAATTGTCTCACTCCGCTGGTTTACACCCTTTTTTAGGTGGCCAAGGTAGATGTGGTCGTGGTTGTGGTGTTGCGGACGAGCAGCTTGAGGAACAGTAGAAGGCAAGCGTTGGACATGCTGCTGTTTTGGATGTTTTGTAGTAGAGTCTAGAGTCATCCCTGTACTCTCAGGTCCTTGGCAGTGTTTTGACGATGTTTCACGAAGATCGTTTGATGATATCTATATATCCTGTTGTTGGCCGGATGTGGGCCTTTATGTATATATGAACAGGTGGTGAACTCATGTGATGGATGGACAGCTGTTCCTGAGCTGTGGACACGTGTCAGATCTTATGTATGTACATATTTATATGACATGTTTCTATGCAAGATGAGGACTGGAAAGTAATAGTTTCACAGTTTATCAGTTTTCCGCAATCGGTTTTAATTAACCCGTGTTTTTGGTAATCTGTGGTTATGGTGTTTTCCACACGTTTTCACGTAACACCTCGTTATCTGTGTGATAATGGGATGTGTTGCCACAGAACCGGTCGGTTGGTGGTCCAGATTGTTCAAAACACAATCAATTCAGTTCTCAATCAATCTGACACTCTAATCAGTTAGTTCAACACTTGAACTTGATGATTATGAGTCAAGTCTATTGATTGAATGTTTGATTGGGTACCTAAACACTTTAGTAATCAATCCAAACATCATTAATTGATAAACTCCTCTTCCAAGTTAATCCTCTGTGTGTGACCCTATAGGTCCCATTTCACATTTGCAGTGAATGTCCATAACTAGCTTATGAAATCACAAGTAAAGAGCGGTACCTAGTCGCACATAAGTGCTACCCACGTGAAAAGGAAAGCTAGAGAACAACTTTCAATCCTATAGTCTACGACTGGTATTCCAGTGAATGTATAATTCCTTTGTCTCTGATATCCTGAATGAACTCAAGGCATGGAGTTCTCATCCTTTCAACGTTCATTCATGTTTCTTGAACTAGAGCAGACTGTCTAAGATATTTGTGACATCAATATCATATATTAATTCACATGTGCATGCACATGCCTTTCTCAATCTCGCTTATCAAGTGGCCTAGACATCATACTCCCTTAGGAGGGACAAATCCCATATCTATCACTCATAGTCTATCTCATGTGTCAAAGCCACCCAATCATCACCTTTATAATAACCCATGTTTTAGGACTACATTTGATGTTGTTAAAGTGTACCCAATCACAATTCGATGGGTGCAGTGATTTTAGGTCTAAGAAATCACAATCACCACCATCACTATGAGAGATGATTTTGACTACAATGTCATGGTTCCATGTGTCACTCTCATGCTAGGTCTGTCGGATACACTGTTCTCTAACATGTATCTATGTGCTTGGTTTGATATCATAAATCATGACTAATGAGACACTATCATCAACCAACACACACTCTAGTCCTTATGTGTCATTATTGTCTATCAACCTTATACAATGACATCTGACTAGGGACATAACAAGAATGTACATACTCTTAGCCTCCGTATGATCTCATTATTCAAGTCACGTACTTGGAGACATACGTCATTGAGTATTGTCATTCTTTATACATTTACTTTTCTCCATCATTTATCTCTTTATTGATTGAGCTAGAATAAATTGGAAGCTTGCCTTTGATATTTATCAAATCAATCATAACATTTTCTAATCCAATCATCATAACAGACTCCCACTTACACTTAGAGCCAATCACTTTTGAATCATATTCTTAGTGATCTCTAAACATGTCCTACATGTTTTCGTTGAGCTAGTGCTAATCCAGTGAGTTAGCATCATTTTGCTTTAGTCGGTGTATTGCATGTTTCACATCTCCTTGATGTATGACATTTCGTATGAGATGGAGTTTCCATAATATACCTATCTGATATTCCTTGCCTAACAATTAGCTCCATAGTGTAATATAGTATTTTTACTTTGTCATCAATGGTTGGAATATCTATAAATTCATCTGCATGAACTTCTAGTGTCATACCCACATCCCATGATTACCACAAATCATGAGATTAGGGCCTGACTATAAGGATTACACTTAATACAAAGTTCGCTCCCGACTTTTCTTCTTTTTCAAACTCTTTGTTTTCTCACATTCAATCACATAAACAAACTTTACAAGAGAATTAAACTTTTATTACTCTAATACGATCTCAACATTAAAGATGCACATCCATACATTCATTCTGTTTCTCACACTTCCATGTACATACGACGTGATAATTAGATACATTCTCTCTTAGCAAGGAAACAAAGATACAAAACATCATTTATAACTCTCTCACATCTATAAAAGGACCTAGAGTGACAGACACCGACTGAACTTAACTAATCTCATACTTAACTCATGAGGTAGATCTACTCTGATGCTTTGACCTTCTTCAAGTCCATGTGGTTTACCTAAATTTTTTTAAGTAGAGGGGTGAGCCTACTCACTCAGTGAATGAGTACTTCAAAGAAATAGTCTAAAGCACTGATATAATTACATATATACTTTTGAGCAACTGATATCAATTATAACAACGATAATTGCTACACTGAGCAGATCTAAAACAATACAGTTAAAATAATAGAGAATGTAAATATTGCATTTAAGGAACAACTACTATGAAATTGTACTCAAATCTTTCTTAACTTTTTTTATTTATAAGAAACTCTTTAAGCCTGTATGATCATATTTTAGCTTATTCCCTGATCAAATGCAGTGTACTCTACATATGAAGACTCATTGTGCACTATGATCACAACATACAACACTTAGCTAACACCCTGGGACTGCTAAGCCTGATTATGTCACTGGTCTACAACAATATAATGGCACTCTAGCATCGACACACCTGTGGGCCGTAAAACTGGACTCCTCCTCTAACCTAAGCACACAGGCAGAGAGTCAAGACACCTATTGGCTTTTCTGTACTCTAGTGACACCATGATCTCTAGTTGATGTTGGACACTACATTCTATATTTTTAGGAGACTTCCACTAAGGCTTCGTCCCCCGTACCACCTGGTAGTATGTTTCTCCCCCATATACTGGACACTGCCAGGGTTAGGTCGTTTCACCCCTAAGGTGTAGACCTCTCAGAGGGGTTCTACGGGGCTCAAGGCCCATAAGTCTATTATAACTTTGATTATATCTTTCTCTTAGATAGATTTCTTTTAACTATGTATCTTACTGACTACTCAGACTACTAAACTGAATGCTTAACATATTCTTTACCCTTTTCTTAGGAAAAGGGTTTCTCCTTATTCATGCACATACAACATTTCTCATGTATTCATACATATATCATGTCTACTAGAACAAATATTCTCATTCAACATATATATCATTCTAAACTTGACAGAGCAGTATAGTAATATTCTAAGTAATCATCATACTATACATATACTGATAGACTAAAATTCTTAAATAAATAGAATACATGTCAACTTGACACTTTATATACTAGAATCATGCAATTGAACTGTTAAGCATCACCACATCTCATACTGAGAACATTGATATCACAACACTTGATTCATTGAACACCCTATCCTTAGGGTTTCATTTACCTGATTCACTTATCACATGGCTCTCATAAGGATTTCATACGACATAAACATTTACTGAATAAAGACTACTTAAATCATATACAATCAATATACGTATGAAACCTTGGAACTGAGATAAATTTAGGTTTCCATGCCATTCACTGAGATATCATGCATCAAGAATAAAATTGAATAAATAAAGTCTATCATGTCAAGAAAATCCCTTCAAATGGATTTCACAATATCTATTCGTAAATATCCAACTTTCCTAGCATCTAGGGTTTCACCCTCTTTACTTAGATATCAAATAAACACTATTCATATTAAATGTAATCTAAGATAATATCTGACATATATGTACTATGAATTCAAATAAACAACCATTCATAACCAAGGCGATCCAGATAAACAAATTTCTCTATTTAATTATACATCAATTTTAGTCATAGACAAATTCCCTATATTTAGTTTACTATTATAATCTCTGTGAATACTTAGAGAATTCTCATTAGGATATATTGTATACATTTATAATGTGATTTTATCATCTAAAATTCATCCAAATAGAGGAAGAATCCATTTTATATCATTTTGTAACAACTTAGATCAAACAGACAATTCAGGGTTTGTAGTCGCATGCTAAGAAATTGAAGATTTTGGATGATTTAACAAATTTTCATGTAATATACTGTTTAAAGGAAGATCTCACTCATCCTAAGGTGTTAAAACACCTTAAAAACGCAGCTCATCCCTAAAAATCTTGATCTCATATCAAATCCCTAGCAATTCACCCAAATTCTTCTTCCTTTCAACTCAGAAACCCTAAAAATGAGGGATTATGAAGAAAGAGTGAGAAAAGGGGAAGTTTTGATACCATTTCTGATAAAATCAGAGGAGGGACGGAATATTGACATGTGAAAGAAGATTCAGCATGAAAGGCTATGCAAAGAAGTTAAACTTACTTGATTTCATCATATCTCAGATAGAGAAACCCTAAATCAGCACTTCCACCTCTTTCTCCTCTAAAACCCTAACTCTCCCTCACTCTCAAGGATTTTGTCTCTGGATTGAATCACGAATTATGAGAACTCCTAGTGTGTTAGGTTGACCATATAGAGAAATTGAGCTGCTTGGGTCAATTGTACATTGACCCCCACTATACTTTCTCTTATTTTAGCTGAATTTTATGTCATACAAATGTTATTCATCTACTGAATATCTAAAAGATCATCCAAAAATTATGAAATTTTATATGTTATTTATGATTGTGTTTTCGATCCTCATTAAAAATCTTATATCATTTGGAGTTACCAATAACTAAATAAAAATCAAATACTACACTACTATATTGCAGTCAGCAACATGGTCGGTCGAGTTTGAAACTCGACCGACAAACATGTCATACCATTCTCCAAAAATTCTGATATTTTTCAATAGTGTTAAAATTTAATATATAAAAATTATATCCAAATTTGAATTTAAACAAAGTTACACATAAAATACCAAAAATCATTTAGTGATACACTATTACCAAATTCTGTATTCATATATCATCAAAACCCTAATTTGGGCCAATTAGGGTTATATTTCTCAAACCCTAATTTCTCAAAGTAATAGCACACTTAAAGTTCTTATTAGGTTTATAACATCATAATTGAATTATCATCATTAATTAGATTTAAGAAATGATCAATCCAATTTAGCATGTAATCATCCAGGTAAACCCTAGTTTACCCATTTAAGCTCAGATGCGGTCATAACAATTCCTTCCCCCCTTAAAATATTTCGTCCCTGGAACATAAACGTGCAAGAAAAGTACATTCAAGGTTTATTTTAAGCTTTTTAAATCTTACATGTCATTATATTTTTTTATTTCATACTTGAATGCAGTTTTCAAATTAAGTCCTTTAATTCTTTACTAAATCACAACATGTTTGAAATAGTTTTCAATGATTAAAAATAAATTCTCTATGCCACACTCAATCATAGGATAGAGAGATAAACAACCATTTCAATATTTTCATACTCTTGAGGTGTTACCTCAACATTGATAATCTGACCCAACTATCTCAATTCATACGACTCAATATATACTAATGTTCTGTATTACCTTTAAGTCACAAAAGAGAGTTCACCATGTTGTTTTGAATTTTACTATTATGCTACTCAAATAGCAAAACAGTCTTGAGTTGGAAGACTAAATCCAACAACAATTGTACAATACCACCCACGACATCCCCATTGGATCATGGATGCATAAGGTGAAGCATTACCATCACATTCCATACTATTCTCAAGTATGAATCCACACATAATTCAAGGTGTAACCATCAAGTTATAGCATACTAGGGTTTCAACAAAAGTAATAGAGTACTCCATGATTGTATTAGTCATTCCAGGACTATTCATACCCAATTACCATCACTTAGTTATATTAAAGCTAGGTATAACAAGCTATACCTCATTAGGGTTACATATAAATACAATATGGTTATCATCCCTTCTATTCATATGAGTGAATAGGTAAGACTACCTTATTCAGGGTAACCCTCCATTTGTTCCATCATTATTCAACCCATATCACCATACCACAATTGTACAATACTAAGATGAATTACTGGTATGAAAGACTACAACTATCAGACACCTTTAATTAACATATTGTTTGCACATGTACACTAAAATCATACGTAGAACCAATTTACATCCCTTAATATACCTTCAACACATTATACCTCTAAAAACAAATTCACATATTACTAAAAGCCATTATTTTCTCTTATCTCTCTCTTCGTTCATTACTACTTACTTTTTGCTACTTATCCTTCTCATTTTAATCATGTATATTAAACATCCTTAAAATTGAAACATACAAGGTATGAATAGATTATTCATCATTCTTGCTATAACTGCAAGAATTTATTTCATATCACACTTCACTCATATTGTATTTCTCCTTTTATTCAAAACACATCTCTTATATTTCAAATATATTTCTTATCCTTTACTCTGAATCATTTCCATATTGTTTATCTACTTTTCAAATTAGCTACCTTTTAAACCTGGATTACTATCAATGCTAGTTTACTTCTCATAGTGCAAATTTCATGATCTCATTATATAGAGATGCTAGTATTCAAGGTCAAATCACTAGTGACAACCCTTGAACTACTACAACTCTAAACATTCTAGGGTTTGATCTGTATCACTAGCATGACATTATTATGATGCGACTTTATTCGCTTAATTTGAAATTCAAACTTTCAATCTAACAAGTTTTACTAAAGTCTTCCTTATCTTATCAATTGAATTTCCTTTCTTCTAATTGGGCATTCAAATAGATTACATTCTCAATTTACCCAACTATAGTTTCATCAACATATTGTGTGTTAGTATTACATTCACAAGATGTCCCTACCATGGTGGTTATGCATCATATATCATTCATTTTCTTATCACTTCATTCCCACCTTGCTCTCATTAAGGAAGATATGAAAGAGAAGATGATTTTGAGACTTAGAATTCTTATATTCAAACATTCCCTTAATACATTTGTCGTATGTAGGTTTAATTAGTTATCAACAGGGATACTTGACGAATTAGCACTTGCTATAATCTCACAACCACTTTCTTTTATAATCTATATTACTCCATCATGTTTCAAGCCCTTCCTTACTTTCCATAATCCTCTTACCATATACTACTCTTCCACCTGCCATCTTTAACTTCTAATCTTTCTCTTATGACCATGTTGCTTATTCATGTGTATGATCATGTATACCATGTTGCACATATTTCCTTTTATCCTTCGACTAATGTGAAGTTGAAATTCTAAATCATTAATCTCTCTACCAGTTTCAACTCATGTTTAATACATTGCATATCCTTCATTTTAAATCAAACGGATCATGCATGGGTCAAACTTAGTATCTCTTTCAATCAAGTTCTTCCCTCCTAAATATAGTCCATCTTTGTATGACTTATTCATTGGTAAAGCTATATTTTTGTTCTTCTTTTAGAAACTAGTTTGTTGTTCTATAGAGACTTAGAATCCAAAGGCAGTAAGGATGAATGTATTAACTTCACATTAAAGGTATACATTCCATGCTCTCAATTATATCATAACCCTCATTCCTTAATCAAGATCATCATTTCCGACATTTATCTTTGTTTTAACTTAGTTTCTTATCCTAGTCTTATGATTTACATGTTCATCCAATTCACTTTACTTTAACTCTTCTCAAGACTCTTCACTTCTATGTACTTATTGTATACTCAACTCTTTTCTTCTATTTTGCCTTTGTTTTGGAGTACATAAAAGCATTATACTCAATTATATGATCCATTCCTCATGATTGATTCTTACTATCTTGGCCCTTACATACTTTTCTCATATCTTTTCCATATTTCATATTTAGAGTTCATATAATACTAATCATTAAACTTAATCTGAGCCTTATGTTGTGTTCCTTTATTCCCAATTAAGGGTTTCTCAAATGAGGCCCCATAGTTGAATCTCAGATATTAGTTCTAATTGGTTCTTAGCTATTCTAATATTTCCCATATGTTTCAACATCTTAGTGTATGTACATTCTCACTATGAGGTGGGTCTAATTTATCCAGAGTCTACTCTTATTATACTGTTAACATGAGTCATTAGATCCCAGTAACGCATCCTACTAGCCAGACCAGGCCGAACCTGTAGTCCAGAAGCTAAGAGCTACTAAGGATTAACCTACTCCTATTAAACCCAAACACGTGGAAAGAATATGCACTTAAAACTCTTTTAAACATAACTTATGGTCTACTTAATACAAATAATATAAACAATAACTGAATCACTTCATCATACACAAGAATATAAAAGAACTATATATATTCTACAAAATGATAATCTGAATTCATATATAAGCGCATTTCTATTGATCTCCAATCAAAGAAGCAATATAAACCAAGAGTGGTATCACATTCTATGTTTAATCTCTTACTCCTTCATTACTTTTGGTCTCCTAACCCTAATATTTCTAGGGTTTCTCTCTAGCCTATTCTCCCACTACATGCCTGGCCATGGCATCCATAGAAGAATAGACATAGTGGCTTGATACTGGTCAATGAAAGTATTTAGATACCGAGTCAGGGTATCCAAATACCCAAACTTCCCAGAGCTATAGACACATCACCTCCTATCTTCCACACTTATAACTCGAACTTTCTATCTTAGTGGTCCCTGACGACTCAACCTAAGCTCTGATACCAAGATGTCATACCCACATCTCACGATTACCACAAATCATGAAATTAGGGCATGAGTATGAGGATTACACTTACTACAAAGTTGACTCCCGACTTTTCTTCTTTTTCATACTCTTTGTTTTCTTGCATTCAATCACATAAACAAACTTTACAAGAGAATTAAACTTTTATTACTCTAATATGATCTCAATATTAATGATACACATCCATACATTCATTCTGTTTCTCACACTTCCTTGTACATATGACATGATAATCAGATACATTCTCTCTTATCAAGGAAACATAGATACAAAACATCATTTATAACTCTCTCACATCTATACAAGGACCTAGAGTGACAGGGACCGATTGAACTTAACTAATCTCATACTTAACTCATGAAGTAGATCTACTCTGGTGCTTTGACCTTCTTCAAGTCCACGTGCTTTCCCTAAAATTTTTTTAGTAGAGGGGTGAGCCTACTTGCTCAGTTAATGAGTACGTCAAATAAATAGTCTAAAGCACTGATATAATTATAGATATACTTTTAAGAAACTGGTATCAATTATAACAATAGTAATTACTACATTGAGTAGATCTAAAACAATACAGTTAAAATAACAGAGAATGTAAATATTGCATTTAAAGAACAACTACTAGAATGTAAATATAATTACAGATATATCTTTCTCTTAGACTGATTTCTTTTAACTCTGTATCTTACTGACTACTCAGACTACTGAACTGAATGCTTAACATATTTTTTACCCTTTTCTTAGGGTTTCTCCTTATTCATGCACATACAACATTTCCATGTATTCAAACATATATCATGTCTACTAAAACAAATATTCTCATTCAACATATGTATCATTCTAAACTTGATAGAGCAGTATATTCAAAACACTATAATATTTTGAGTAATCATCATACTATACATACTGACAGACTAAAATTCTTAAATAAACAAAATACATGTCAACTTGACGCTTTATATACTAGAATCATGCAATTGAACTCTTAAGCATCACCACATCTCATACTGAGAACATTGATATCATAATACTTGATTCATTGAACACCCTATCCTTACGGTTTCATTTACCTGATTCACTTATCACATGGCTCTCATAAGGATTTCATACGACATAAACATTTACTGAATAAAGACTAATTAAATCATATACAATCAATATATGTATAAAACATTGGAACTGAGCTAAATTTAGGTTTCCATGCCATTCACTGAGATATCATGCATCAAGAATAAAATTGAATAAATAAAGTCTATCATATCAAGAAAATCCCTTCAAATGGATTTCATGATATCTATTCGTAAATATCCAACTTTCCTCACTTCTAGGGTTTCATCCTCTTTACTGAGATATCAAACAAACACTATTCACCTTAAATGTAATCCAAGAGAATATCTGACATATATGTACTATGAATTCAGATAAACAATCATTCATAACCAAGGGGGTCCAGATAAACAAATTTCTCTATTTAATTATACAACAATTTCAGTCATAGACAAATTCCCTATATTTTAGTTTACTCTTATAATCTCTGTGAATACTTAGAGAATCCTCATTAAGATATATTGTATACATTTATAATGTGATTTTAGCATCCAAAATTCATCCAAATAGAGGCAGAATCTATTTCATATAATTTTGCAACAACTTAGATCAAATAGACAATTCAGGGTTTGTAGTCGCATGCTAAGAAATTGAAGATTTTAGATGATTTAACAAATTTTCGTGTAATATACTATTTAAAAGAAGTTCCCACTCACCCTAAGGTGTGAAAACACCTTAAAACACATCTCATCCCTAAAAATCTCAATCTCATATCAAATCCCTAGCAATTCACCCAAATTCTTCTTCCTTTCAACTCGAAAACCCTAAAAATGAGGGATTATGAAGAAAGAGTGAGAAAAGGGGAAGTTTTGATACCATTTTGGATCAAATCAGATGAGGGATGGAATCTTGATATGTGAGAGAATATTCACCATGAAAGTCTATGCAAAGAAGCTAAACTTACTTGATCTCATCGTATCTTGGATATAGAAACCCTAAATCAACAATTCCACCTCTTTCTCCTCTCAAACCCTAACTCTCCCTCTCTCTCTAGGATTTTGTTTCTCTAGATTGAATCAAGAATTATGAGAGCTCCTAGTGTATTAGGTTGACCATATAGAGCAATTGAACTGCTTGGGTCAATTGCACATTGACCCCCCACTATACTTTCTCTTATTTCAGCTGAATTTTCTATTATACACATGTTGCTATAATTCATCTATTGAATAGCTAAAAGATCCTCCAAAAATTATGAATTTTTTTTTGTTATTTAAGATTGAGTTTTAGATCTCCAATAAAAATTTCAGATAATTTGGAGTTACCAATAAATAAATAAAAATCAAATACTACACTACTATATTGCAGTCAGCAGCATGGTCGATCGAGTTTCAGACTCGTCCGGCAAATAGGTGAGGACATTCTTCAAAATTCTGATAGTTTTCAATAGTGTTCACATTTAAGATATCCAAATTATATCCAAATTTTAATTCAATCAGAGTTACACATAAAATACTAAAAATCATTTAGTGAGACACTATACTTATCAAATTCTATATGCATATATCATACAAACCCTAGTTTGGGCAAATTAGGGTTATATTTCTCAAACCCTAATTTTTCAAAGTAATAGAACACTTAAAGTTCTTATTAGGTTTAAAACATCATAATTGAATTATCATCATTAATTATATTTAAGAAATGATGAATCCAAATTAGAATGTAATCATCCAGGTAAACCCTTACCCATTTAAGCTCAGATGCGGTCATAACATCTAGATCCATATAGTTACCTCTGGTGTTCATAACAAAAGGATACTTGACATTCCTTTTAGAATTAAATGGCTTTTAGTTTTTACTCAACATGTTTCGATTTATCAGCACAAATTCACTTTTGTATTTTGTGACAATTTTTCAGTCATTTTGGAAGCTTGCATCAGTGTAACTCATTTACACTCAAGTCTTCCTTTTATTACCATAGAACTAATTCTTTAATACTTAATAAGTACTTAAATAATTTCTTTATGGTATTCCAGTAACTCTCACTATAAGTTGACAAACATCCACTTGTCATGTCCATTACATACGATATAAATGGATGAGCACATCATATTGTCATGTCCAATACATACAAGATGATGAATGCATATGCATTTTCTTGTCATGCCCGATACATACAAGATAATGGGATGATTACATGAATGATATATCCAATTGCAAATGCATAAGGCATATATCTTTGTATTCCCATTCTTCATAAGAATTTGGGACACTAGGCATCTAAGAGACTAACTCCATGTAATATGGACAAGTTTTCTCCCACTGAATCTTTGCATATTGAACCCTTCAGCATAGACTACCAATGTATGCTCTCTCTTTATCAGGTCAAGATATTTTCAAGAACTATCTCAATAGATGTCTATTCCTATCACATATGAAATTTCTCTTTATTACTTGAAAGAAGGTATTTCCACACCAGTTTCAATTCCTCATCGTCATGTGGAATATGAACATGCTCCCACTAAATCTTTGTAATCACGAATACTTTCTTTATTTTGATATATCAGTCAAACCTTTTGACTATATAATTAAAGTAAAGACCCCAGTTCCGAGGTGCTTGCATTTAATCAATCATATTGATTAAACTCTTACAACTTATAGATTACATTTGCATTACTGGAATTATAAAACCCTTTAGGTCGTGTCACGTACACAACCTCATGTTATTCCTTCTAGGAATGTGGTTTTAATATCCATATGCCAAATTTCATAGTATTCAAGTTCCAATAGCAAGCATGATCCTTTATGGCCTATAGCCACTGCAATTGGATAAATAAAATCATCAAGTTCAACACTTTGAATTCACTTGAATTCATTTCAACCAATCAACTCTTCAAATGTCATCCATGTCAGTATTAACTCCTAAGACCCAATTGCACTTATGGGTTTTATCCCTATAAGTGCTACCATTAAGGTCATACCTTATTTGGTTCACATGGAAGTCATTTTGGATCTTATGGCCTCAAGCCGTAGCTCAAAATATGGTTCCTCAACATCATCTAAATAGATTATTGTCTCATCATCATATGACCAATTCATCACCTGAGAGTTTGTAGGATATCATTATCCATTAAGCTCAAGGTGTTTTCTACTAGATATATGAGGTGTATCCGTTACATAATGAATTTGAGAATCCACGACACTTGAGATTCTTAATCTCCTTTTGTACCTTTATTTATTGTAAAACATGTTCTTTAGAAGAATTCTAGAAGATTAGTTATTTGTTTGATGATCATTCTCTTACTATTTAGAGTATGATTCCTTCTTTAATTTAGACATCATTATGCCTTAATCATGAGTTCTTTATGATACACTATCATAGTTACTCACAAGGTCCTAAAACATTTGGTTTAAATATCTCATACATTGACCATATTGAAGAATTAATACTTTTACCAAGTTCGTTCTTCATTTATGATATTCTTGAACACTTCAAGATATTCATATTGGTATTTCATTAAACACCATATATGAAGTATTAGCATTTATTCCAATAGGTATTCGTGTACATCAATATGTATTATCCCTAATAGAATAGTCACTCTCCCACTACATCTAGTGAAGATTGACTTGTCATCAATGCCCAATAAATAACACATTCATATTTCTTAATGGTTCATTAACCAAGGGAGTCTAGTTTATCCATCAACATGGAACCTAGAGATGAATTTCTCATTCATTTATTTTGATGATAATGCTAATTTATTGTTTGAGTCATCAATAACTTTTAGGTATTATTATTTTATCTCATGCATACCAAGTACCACAAGATAAATAAGGCATTGCCATAAAAGATCATATCTTTGAAATTGAGACATGAACTTTATTAATAGACATCCTTGTCATTACAAGATGCATAAAAACATGTTTCTATTTATTGAAAAAATGAAATAGCAGTTCATAACTCTATTACATGCCCTTTGGGCTAAAATAAACTAAAAGGTACTACTATCTATGGAAACAACACTTGCTCCAATGTTGATGAGTGTTCTTTCTTGGTCCTTTCATAAAGACCATCACTTCTTTTTAGATCATGCATATCATATATGTTAGATCTATATCTTGGTATCATTTACCTACGATGAAGAAGCATTTTAAGGTTATTTCATGATACCTGAGGTGGAGACTTCCATTCCCTCCTAGTTCTTCTTTATTTCATCTATGTAGAGAGGGCAATTTCTCTTCCAATGTCCTGGCTCATTACAATGGTGACATTCGCCTCCCTTGTTCATCCCTCCCTTGGCTTTGAGAGTTTAAGATGACTTGGGATGTTGGCTAGCAACATAAACTTTCTTTGCTTTACCCTTGCCCTTAGAATTTCCCATCTTTCTATTAATTATCATCACCGATTTGGGTTTGTCTTTCTTCATCTGTGCTTTGGCTGTCCTTAACATGCCCAACAACTCTTTCAGTGGCCTATCAAAGTTGTTCATGTTGTAGTTCATCATAAACTGACTGTAGGATTCTGGCAACGATTGCAATACCACATCAGTAGCCAACTCTTAGTTTAGAGAAAATCCCAGTCGAATTAGGTTCTCTACATACCCAATCATCTTGAGTGTATGAGGGCCTACTGGATATCCTTCTGTCCTAATGCACTTGAACAATGCCTTGGAGACGTCATATCTATATTGTTGTGCCTGGTCTTGATACATGTTCTTGAAATGTTGAACCATCTCAATGACATCCACGTTCTCATGTTATCTCTGCAACTCATACTTCATTGAGCACAACATCAAGCACTTAACATCAATGGCATCCTCAATATGCTTTTTGTAAGCATCCTTTCCAGCCTTTGGTGCGGTGGGAGCGGGTTCTTCTGGATCTGGTGTATCTAGAACAGAGCATTCGCTCTTGAGTGAGAACAATTCTCAACGTCCTAAACCAGTCATAGAAGTTGTTCCCATTTAGCTTGTCCTTCTCAAGGACTGATCACAATAAAAGGTGATTGTTGTTGGTAGCCATTTATTCTACAAAAAGGAAATTTGCAATTTTAGTCCAAAAATCCTTTGATTTGATTTGATTTGATTTGAAAATTAATGATATTTAATTAGGTCTTTAATTAATGTTCATTTCTCACTATTTTATCTTCAAATTGATAACCCTCATTATCAATTTAGAAGATTGCAGCATACAACCTTCTAGTGAGTAAGATCTTGATTTCATCTAAGCCATGGACCAGCTAGGACTGTCACCCAGACTTAGAGTCTTTTAGGTAGGCAACCTTTTCTAATTGCATCATATGCAATTCTTGATAGATGTCATGTGAAACTCCTTGCCATGTTCATGTTTATGCCTCAAGGTGCTTGATCCAATCCAGGTCACCTTGTTAAGTCCAACCTAAAAGCCAACACAATGAATATGCACTTGCGAATCTAGACCTACATATTCACCATTACACTTCCACGAGATAGAGAGTGCACCACGCGAAGATATGCCCACACTTAGTCAATCAAGCTTTTCATGTGTGTTGCTTTTGGAAGGCATATTCAACTTAATATGTTTATTGAGGGGTTTGAATATGCTTATATATGCATATATGTATCCAGTCACAACATATACATTACTTATCATATATATGTTATATCCAGTAAATGAAAACATGAAATAATGATAAAGTGATGATTATGGTCGTCCTATTATAGTTCCTTGGCACCACAAGGAGCTACGGTCATCTAAGGTCTACATCACATGCAACCTGTTATTGATGAAGATCTATGCTTTCCAATCCGAGTTGACTGGTTCAACCTTTGAACTGGTCGACTCACCTCTTGGTCAGTTGGTTTGTCTTCACCATCCAATCATTTGGCTCGTCCAGATGGTCAACTCGTCTAGTCATCTGGGTTTCTCATCGGTCCACCAACTCTCCTCAGTCGGTCATCTTGGTCCATCAAGCGGTCATCTTCAGTATTCATTATAACAAGAAATAAATCTAATCCTATTTTACATAATCTTTGTGAAACCTTGAGTTACATTTGAGGGGAGAAAAGGTATAAGAGAATCTTGAGTTATCTCGAGTTACATTCTAAATAGAAGAAGAGGGCTCAGTACATAGACTGAGATGTAAACAACCATAACCAACCACACACATGCAGATAGGGTTTATAGGCCATAACCATGCTACACATCCACCATCAAAACCATTTTAGGGCAAAGCATATCGATTTCATATATATATCATATCATATATGTATATATTAGTTTGGGATCATGTGGTATTAATAGTATATTCCCAATAGTCATTTAAATATTTGCATCGTATGCAATAAATAAAAGACGGTAAAACCAAAATCCAATCATATCAATTATCCCAAAATATAAAGTATTGATGTGGCTCTGATACCATTATTGGGTTTTACATGGTCAGAGTAGGCAGTGGAAATAAAAAATTTATTTGACCATAAACCCATAACCAACAGACTGCATCAACATCTATGTAATGGGAAGGATGGTTTTAGCGAGTTATACCTGGTCCTGAGGCTTTCTCAGTGACTATACCTCACATAAATTGCAGTCTTCAACCACCTATCTTCGATGACGTATGTGCAGATCCTGGTCTTGACTCAAAATCTAGTTGACTAACGTCCTCCTAAGAGGTAGAAGTCTCCCACCTCCATAGATAGTCTAAATGGACTATCAGGAACTCTAGTCATCCTGAAGAATGGACTAGAAGGAGTTATCCCCTTCTGTTGGCGTACTAGTCACCAACACACTCTCCCACAACTAGTTGTTGTTCTGCATTTGTCTTTCCCTCACTATTCCTCCCTGGACGCGTAGAACTTGCCTGGGCTCTCTCAGTTACCAAAACTAGAGAAGACAACAACTATCAGAGCAACTAATTCTTAGGAGATCTGAGTTGTGTGTCTTGAGAAGCTTCTTATACCCCTCTATTTATAGTAGAGCGAAGGTTCATGGTTCCCAGTATGTGCGGGAGTAGAAGGGTCTGGAATTTCCATGAATAATTTGCATTGTGGCAGGCGAACCAGTCAGTTTACTAGTGAAATGATTGGTTGGGAGTGTGAGCCGATTGGTTCACCCAGTGAACCAGTCATTTTACTTCCCAGACATGCCTGCAATTGAATTTTCTATTTTGTTTCCAACTAATGTAAAGATTAATTCTTGTCCAATCGAATTTAACAAGTAAAACGAAAAATTTTTCTCACAAACTGGGACAACTCAACACTGGTCGTTTGGTCCAGTTGAACCTATAAATTCACCAGAGTGAATCGATCGTCTCATTGTCCATGAGCTGATTGGTTCACCTAGTGAACCAGTTAGTTGGTGGTCCAGATTATGCAGAACACAGTCAATTCAGTTCTAAATCAATCTGACACTCTAATCAGTTAGTTCAAAGCTTGAACTTGATGATTCTGAGTCAAGTCTATTATTTGAATGTTTGATTGACTACCTAAACACTTTAGTAATCAATTCAAACATCATTCATGGATAAATTCCTCTTCTAGGTTAATCCTTTGTGTGTGACCCTATAGGTCCCATTTCACGTTGGTAGTGAATGTCCATAACTAGCTTATGACATCACAAGTAAAGAGTGGTACCTAGTTGCACATCGATGCTACCCAAGTGAAAAGGAAAGTTGGAGAAAAACTTTCAATCCTACAGTATGTGATTGGTGTTCCAGTGAAATGTATAATTCCTTTATCTCTGATATCTTGAATAAACTCAAGACATAGAGTTGTCATACTTTCAATGTTCATTCATGTTTCTTGAACTAGAGAAGACTGTCTGAGATATGTGTGACATCAATATCATATATTGATTAGCATGTTCATGCACATACCTTTCTCAGTCTCACTTATCAAGTGGCCTGGACATCATACTCCCTTAGGAAGGACAAATCCCATATCTATCACCCATAGTCTATCTCATGCGTCAAAGCCACCCAATCATCACCTTTATAACAACCCATGTTCCAGGACTGTGTTTGATGATGTTAAAGTGTACCCAATCACATTCGACGAGTGCAACGATTTTAGGTCTAAGAATCACAATCACCACCATCACTATGAGAGATGATTCTGACTACCATGTCATGGTTCCATGTGTCACTCTCATGGTGGGTCTGTCTAATATCCAATTCTCCAACATGTATCTATGTGCTTGGTTTGATATCATATATCATGACTAATGAGACACTATCATCAACTAACACACACTCTAGTCTTCATGTGTCATTGTTGTCTATAAACCTTCCACAATGACATCCAACTAGGGATATAACAAGAATGTATATACTCTTAGAATCTGTATGATCTCATTGTTCAAATCACGTACTTGAAGACATACGTCATTGAGTATTGTCATTCTTTAGACATTTATTCTGCTCCATCATTTATCTCATAATTTTTTGAGCTAGAATAAATTAGAAGCTTGCCTTTGATATTTATCAAATCAATCAAAACATATGCCAATCCAATCATGATACATACCAACAAGACCAACCATAAAGTCCATAGTTACGTGATCCATTTCCACTGAGGTATAGGTAACGATTGCAACGTTCCTACAAGCTTCTGATGCTCAACTTTGACTTGTTGACATACTACACATCTTGCAACAAACATAGCAACATCTTTCTTCAAGTCTGGCCACCAATACATATCCTTCAGACTGTGGTACATCTTGGTAGTACCTAGGTGACTAACATACATGGATGAATGAGACTCTTCTTGTACCATCTTCCTCAGGTTATCAACATTGGGAACTAATATCCTGTTATGGTAACAAACTGTCCCATCATCTCACTCATGGAAGCCATCATGCTTTTCACTGCCAAACTCTGATCTAATCTGTTGTATCACAATATCTATCTATTGAGCTTCCCTGATCTACTGTCTCAGTGTTGGCTTCACATGTAACTGTGCCAACAATTTGGCTAACAAAGAGACTTCCAACTTGACACTCATCTGACGCAAGGAGACCAACATGTCTTGCTTGTGACACATCAAAGAACTCAACTGGCCTTTATCCATGGATGAGGATGAAGATTTGCTGCTTAATGCGTCTTCTACAACATTTTCCTTTCGAAGATGATAATCAATTGTCCAGTCGTAGTCTTTGATCAACTCCATCCAACGACGCTGCCTCATATTCAACTCCTACTATGAAAAGAAGTACTTTAGGTTCTTGTGATCTGTAAAGATCTGACACTTCTCCCCATATAGGTAGTGCCTACAAATCTTCAAGGCATGAGCTATTGTAGCTAACTCCAAATCGTGAGTCGGGTAATTATCCTCGTATTTCTTAAGTTGTTGAGAAGCAAAAGAAACTACTTACTTGTCCTACATCAACACACATTCCAAACCATTCCTGGATGCATTAAAAAAGATGATGTAACCTTTTCCTTGCTCAGGTAAGACCAAAACCAACCCACTTGTCAACTTCTCCTTTAAAGTCTGAAAAGCACATTGACATCTATCATTCCAAATGAACAGTACATCCTTCCTCATCAACTTAGTTAGGGGTAGGGCAATAGCACTAAAGTTCTTAATGAAAATCCAATAATAGCCCACCAGACCTAGAAAACTACACACTTCAGTCGGGATTTTAGGTTGTTCCCACTTTGTGATAGAATCTACCTTCTTAGGATCCACTCGTACTCCTTCTATAGATATAACATGCTTGAAGAAAGCTACCTCCCTAAATCAGGATTCACACTTGCTATACTTGGCATAGAGCTGGTGTTGTCTTAACACTGTCGACACTGACATAGATGTTGTTCATGTTGTTTAGTATCACAACTATATATCAAGATGTCATCTATAAAGACCACCACAAACTAATCAAGGAATAGTTAGAACACCCTATTCGTCAAATCCAGGAACACTGTTGGTGCATTGATCATCCCAAATAGCATAACCATGAACTCATAGTGATCATACCTCATCATAAAAGCTAACTTTGGTATGTCATCCTCCTTGATCCTTAATTGATGATATCCTGATCTCAAATCTATCTTTGAGAACACAGTTGTGCCATACAACTAGTCAAACAGATCATCTATCTTTGACAAAGGGTACTTATTCTTCATTGTGACTTTGTTCAACTACCTGTAATCTATGCACAACCTCATAGATCCATCCTTCTTCTTGTTCTTCTTCACAAACAACACTAGAGTACCCCAATGTAACGACCCCGTCTCCCGGTAACCCCCACTTAAGGGAGACCAAGAGATCAGAGTCATTATCCGAATAAACTGGATCAAAGGTTTGACAAATAATCAATAATAATTATGAAATTCTACTAACTAAACTAGAATTGGGTATAAAATTAAAACTTTTCTTAGCTTTGAAAAACTTTGGAAATCTATCTATCCAGAGCTTGAATCTACTCTATTTAATCCTCCTTGCACTGTATTTCTTATTTTCACAATGTGTCACTTTACTGTTGGGTCATTTCAGGGTTGTACCTAAAATGCCGACAAACGAAGCGTCGGTCAGCATATCGAAATATACTGGTATGTTGGGACAACCAAAAATTTGCATTTATGGATACCAATCTAATTATCACAATCAAGATAATTAACAAGACAATGTACACTTTCCAGTATGACATTCTCCACCGCTTTTTCCCTAACCCTGGCATACCCACCTCAGGGTTTCTTTTGCTAATGACTTAAGGCCACCTTCTCAATCCCGAGCTTGGTGCCTGGGGTCACCACTCATGGTGCCCTCTATTCATGCAATATCATAGGCCACCTTCTCATTCCCGAGCTTGGTTCCTGGGGTCACCACTCATGGTGCCCATGGGTCTACCCATCCTGGGCCTAACCTTTGGCATCATCCATTAGGGTGGCATGTAGGTGTGAGAATACACACTTATTTATAATTGTGATAACCATAACGACTTTATAATTTTGCAAGTATGAACATACAACTGTTTTGGTTGCATTCACTACGAGGAAACATTTGGAAAACCCTCGAGAAACTAATGTGATTATCCATAATTAACCACATACCTGTTAAGTAGACTTGAATGAAGATATACTCAACCAATCAAGAAATCAAGCAAGTACACATAGGTTGATCCTGAAAAGGCATCAAATTTCTCTATCATTAATCATGTCATCATGATCTATTAATCCTAGTTGTTTTCTAGGGTTATTTGTCATTTTTAGGGTTTTGAGCATAATTAGGGTTCCACTTCATTTTTATTACTTTAAAACCTAATTTTATAAAATTACTGTACAAACCCTAATTATTTCATCTTTCTTTCACAAAAGATTCTAAGTTCATCTTTTAGCAACAGGAAACCCTAATTTCATATTATGAGTACTTTTCTTTTCTTTTTCCCTAATTTAGGGTTTCTAAGCATATTAATCAACATATTAGGTTTAAAACCCTAGACTTTGCAATTCCATCATCAAAACAGGTTAAAATCCATCTTAATCATTAATTAAGTTAATAATGCCCAAATTAACTTATTTACAAGATCTTTATCAACAATTAGGTTTTCTAATCACAAATTAACACTTCTTTTCCATCAAAATATGCACTTTTGCAAAAATATACAGATTTAGGTGTTCAAACCATTTTTAACGTATCCCTCATATTTTTCTAATCATTTTCCATGTATTAACTTTTCTCATCTGAGTTTTCTAGCTCAATATATGATTTTATCAAGGAAAACCCTTTTATATTGATTTACTTGCTATTTTTAGAAAAACCAAGATCACCCGATCCATGGTCCGTGGGTCCACTGAGGATCCAACGGCCGTGGATGTGTGCACCCTTTATTTGCAATCAAAAGAAGCAGAAGACCATTCTAACCTTGACGCGACTGAAGGAGGTGAGCGGCAATTTGGTTAATCCATGGGTCTTCTTCTTCTACCTCTCGACCTCGTCGCTGTAACAGCGATGGTCAACCGTGAGGTTGACTTAGGGTTCTTGTGCACCTTTTCTCATGCTGATCGGCCAGGGAGCTCTGCCTCCCCTCGATGAAGTTGTCTAGGGCTCCAATTTCCCACCAAGAACGTGCCACCACCCTCCTCTATTCGCTGGACTCCGGCGAGGTTTGGCACTGGAACAAGGGTGCATGTCAAAGTGGTTGGAGCAATTGAAGGCACAAAGTTGTTACTTGCAACAATCCGTGGCAATTGGGATAGCAAACATGGGTGTTGGTTCCCTCCTTGACCCTCTCCTATATATAGGGTTGAGTTCAGGTTCGCAAGAATTGGGGGTTTCCCAAAACGAAGGCCAAACATGCACAAACCAGGGATGTTTCCCTGTGATTTCATCTCCTGAGTCCAATGGGACTATAATTAGATGATCAATCTCCCTGGATCTCGAGGAATTCAGAGAGGAAGAATCCTCTGGATTCTCACAGAGTTCTAGTCCCAGTGGGACTTAGACAATGACCGTCTACTGTTGGATTAAGATCCAACAGTCTGTGATGTCCGCGTTTGAACAAAAAGGAAAATCTTTTTCCTAATTCTGAATAAATCCAAATTTTAGCAATTTCTTAGAAAATTCGTATCTCCCAAATCCTTGCCTTTTTAACTAAAATTTTAAGGGAAGTTTTGTCTTGGCAGTATCATGCTTTGTACGAAATTTGAGAAACAACTTGCAATGTATGAGAAGGGTTTCTTCTCTCCCAAGTTATCTATCCAATTAATCCAAATTAATTAGTATTCTTTTTCGTTTTTCCATTATCTTATTATTTTGGGTCCCTTGGACCACAAGAAATCCTCAAGGCACGGATTTGCACATTGGGGAATATCTACTTGCTTTTATCCTTTTATTTATGTCTCTTTCACATATTCTCCTTATCTTTTTATTTCTTCATTAAAATATCTCTTTTTGAGGCTTTCTCTTTATTTCTCTTTTATTTTCCTCATTGGTATTAGGAATCCTTGGGATACGAAATTCCACCAAGTATAACTCAATTATACCTCTTTCCACTTATTTCCCACATTTATCATTGTTTTTAATTTCTTTCTTAATAACTCCCAATGTCGACGATGGTGACGACGTGACGGTGTGGAGTCTGGCTAACAATGGTCAATTCACCGTGAAATCGGCCTACTACAAGCTCTGAGAAGGGAAAGCATTAGGTCGGACGGGAACTGGGCTAAAATCTGGAAGTCGAACCTCTCTTATAAAATCAAAACTTTTGTGTGGCTGATGAGACATGATGCGCACCTCACAAAGAGCCGAAGGCTTAAGAGGAGGCTGACGAACTGCAGTTCCTGCCGCAGTTGTGGAGAAGAGGAGGAAACAATGCTTCGCCATCAAAGACTGCAGAGACGCTAAGGTCATTTGGGAGGAAATCCATGACATTGTCGGCGACCTTTACCCTGTGCTTTCAACAGAGGACATCAAGGATTGAATCGAAGCCATGCTCAAGTTGGAAGAGGGAGAGAGATCGGATATCTTCATCGCCTGTTGGGTTATTTGGAAGGCTAGAAACGCACATGTGTTGGATGAAAGAAGGATGGATAAGCAGTCCATTGTGGCTTAGATATGAAGGGAGACTGCGGCGCACAAACAGGCTTTCCGGAGGCAGACCACGATGGTAGCCATCATCAGCCCCTCCTGCTAGACGATGCCTCCTCCTGGAGTTATCAAGTTCAATTCGGATGTGGCAGTCAAGAATGGAACAGCCTGGAGCGCCTTTGTTGGTAGAGATGAAGAAGGGAAGTGGATCGGAGGTGCGTCTGTACGAACGCGAACCAAGGAGGTTTTTGAAGCCGAATTGGAAGGTATCCTGCTTGCAATGGAGGTGGTGTCGGATAACAATATCTCATGAGAAGCCTTTGAAACAGAGTCCTTGGCGGCGGTTAAAATGTTACAAGCAGAGATTGCTGACTACCCAAGATACGCCAAGCTTATTAGAAGGATCAAAAGGATGTGTAAGCCCAAATAGTGCATCAGTTACATTGGCAAAGACGACAATATGGTGGCTGATCAATTAGCTAAGTCTAACTTTAATAAACAACAAGCATATGTCGAGTATGTGTCTCCCCCTGTGGGTTGTATCGATCTTCTTTTTAGTGATTGTAATGGTAGCAGTACTACCATGCTTATGAATTCTTGCTTAATTAGTGATTGTATTTTGTCATTTACTGATGCTCGCAAGAGGAGGGCGGGATGAATAAGATTGCCTCCTGACTTTGCTAAAAAAAGAAATACTTAATTGATCCTTTCTTTTCTTATTGCATTTTCTTGGCAACTTTGGACTCCTTGGAACCCAAGGAACCCAAGAGGCATGAAAGCCAACTTTGGATTATATTATTTTTCCTTCTAAAGGTTTCTACATTTTTCTTTTCTCTATTTCTTATTAATAATGGAGTTTCTTTTGTCTTTTCCTTGTTATTGGGCCCAATAGCCAATAAAGCCCACAAATAAATCAACAAGGCTATTTTAAACGAAATTCATTGATTCAAATCAAGTCATACCATTATTAGTTCCAATATCTTTAATATGAGAAATTACATTTCTCTCCAAAAGAACCCAAAAATTGGGGTTGTAACATTCTTCCCCTCTTATAGGAATTTAAGCAAACAAACAAATAAGATAAGTCTTTCTTATGTCCATCAAGGCTCCCATGTGGCTTCACCCTTTCCATGGTGCTTCCCAAGAACCTTCATCATATCATATTATTCCATCTGAGTTCTTTCTTACCTTGGTATATTGTACCCTCATAGGTGACTCAGGACATTTCAGCCTCTCATAAAGCTGAATAGGTTCAGGGCTCAACACATGGCTTGGGTACCTCACATAGTGCTCTAGACCAGACATATGGAACTCATCACACATTACTTATCCTGAGGGGAAAGGTTGAACATAACCTTCTCCACTAATCTGTCTCAAATATACCCAGATATCGGGGACTCAGCTTTCTCAGTTATAGCTTAGAGGGGTCGGATTTTTACATCACATATTCTCCCACAGTGAACTGCATGTCAGTCTACTTTGCATCAGCTCGCAACTCATGTCGCCCCTGGGCTCTCTTTCAGCCATTGCACGATCAAGCGACTTCATATGCACACATTGTGGTTCTTTTCTGACCTTCGTGAGGCCTCCTTCACCAACATCATGTTAATGAAGTGGTGACCGACACAACCTCCCTAAAGAACTTCTTGCATCTTGAGAAAGGCTATGGTGGTTAACGTCACATCTTAAGAACTGTCTCTTTGTATCACCCTGAATGAGCACACATGCTCTCATCAGACCCTCTAGTCTGGATCATACTAACCATTAGTATGGGGTACTAAACTATACTAACATCGAGTTCTTCAGGTATCTACTTCCACCTCATGGGAGTGAACCTTTAGGTCATACTCAAGAACTTATGAACTTGCATCATGATGTAGTTGAACCATCTTTCTCTCTTAAGTAGTTCAACTGAATCTGTCCCTTGACAAAATTATTTCTTTATCATGTTATTTAGGTAAGGCGATCTACCATAACCCATATTGCATCTTGACCTTCCTTGGTCTAGGGAAGGCTTACCACCACATCCATAGTGGTGAATTCCCATTCCCTCTCGGGGACTCTTTATCCTCTATATCACTACACTGGGTTACTGGTGTTCGTCCTTCACCTCTTGACGTGCATGGCGACGAGCCACGTGCATTTTGTACACTTTTCACCTTAGGCATCAAAAATACTACTGTAACTTACTATCTTAGTAGTACCATAGTGTATCATGATCCCTTGTATGTCGTTATTTCTCAAGATCAATTTCTCAGAAACCCTAAACCTCTTTAGTCGGGGTCTCATCACCTTCTTTTCCAAATAAGTGTATCTGAGGTTCTACAACCATCTTTTTATCGCATCAAGGCCTAGGTTGGCTAACCAAACAACCACTAATCTTGTTCAAAAAATCTCATTATATCTGAGTGTTAGCCAAACTTATCTCTTTTTCTCAACTTAAGGTTAACCTAACAACCTCAACTTCTTCTAGCTTCCAGCTAAACTAGGTAGCTATATCTCAACCAGAGCATTCATTACCACTTCTTGTCCTTAGGTGTTAGGTAATGTTGAAGACATACACCTCCATGTATGATACTTATCATCTCATCTCAAACTCTAAGTTGGTCTTCAACAAGAAGCTCTGAGCTCATCCTAATGGTAATCAAAATTAACCTTGTATCACTTGCAAATTCCACATAGCTCATGATAAAACATCCTCAAAAGATGACTACACTATTCCTCTTAGTGTTTGTAAACCATACATGTATCATTCACTTCACCAGGGTATGTTATCATCCCTATCCTCTTACCTCTTAGCAACGTTCCAACTCACATCATCTTTATCCTTGGTGTATGACATGCGTACTGTCCTATCTCTCACTCCCATAACAAGAGGAAATAAGCATTTGGCTGCAGTCCAAATATAGAGTTCTTCCTATTCCAAGAGTAGAGATGGTACATCCCACCTTGCTAGTACACCTTTAAGTTGAAACATGCATCTTATGTCTGAACATCACAACCATCTTGATATCAAAGTCACTTTCATGGAAATTGAACTCGAACCTACTTGGTCCAAACATAATCCTTGGTCATCTCCTCTAGGTCCATAGGGTGCCGACACTTTTGGGGTCATACCTCTTCCCCCATGCATCCAGAGAGTTCCCTACTCATCGGCCCTTTGGGTCCCATGAGTTCATGAAGGTGATCAATCTCCTAACCCATGGCCCCCAGACAATGATAGTTGTTACCTCTTGACCCTATGGTCATGTTCAACTAGGGAATTAGGCAACTCCTACTACCATCGGTCTTATCCCCACCTGACCTTAGGATAGACTTTAGGATTCTAACATAGTACATTTCCACCTTAGAACCTTACCCAAGCATTCATCATCTCTCTCTATATTTTCATGGGTTGACTTTCATCCCTCCATAGGGGTCATGGCGACCTGTCTATCTTGGTCAGGCCCCATACCAGTTACCTCCATGGTAACACACCAACATGTGCTAGAGATGGTTATCTATGGGTCTACAGGTTCATTCTCTTACCATGTACTCTTTAATTAGCTTCTCAAGATCCTATTAGACCTCTTTAGGTTACCTCAAAACCAACAGAACTGGTTTACACCCTGCAAAAGAGTCTTCTCCCAAGATGGGAGGAAACTACACCTCTTGACAACAAGGTCACAACCGTCCTTAGGGTTTACATCCACATCAGCATGCTTAACCCCAGCAAACTACTAAGGCACAAGCAGACCACCAACTAGACCAAGCTAGGTCACACTTGTTTTCGTTCCTCAACACTGGATCCAAAACATACCTTTTCATGTCATCAACTTAGCTGTGAGGGGTTCATCAAACATACCTTAAACTTAAGGGGTTTATCTCTCCTCTAACCATGAGGAGTACTATGCTTGAATCTATAGAGACTAAAATCTCATCAAGGGCATCAGGAGCACTACCTCCCCTCTTAGGCCTAGGAACCCTAAGTTCACCTTTGGGTCTCCAACTGCATGCTCAACCTCTTAACCACGAACCAAACATGTCCAAGGTATGTCATGTACTCCCATGATCCTTTTATTTGAGCAACACCTTAGAGTTAATTCCTCCTCAAGGGCAACCAACAAGGTACAATGCCTTACAACTTGCTACTTTAACCTCCTCAAGGTATAAGGTACTCTTTGTCTCATCTCAGCAGGTAAACTCCTATACCATAGGTACATAGGTACCAAAAGCATCATCCTCTCTCTAGGGTTTGGTTCCTCTAAAGGCAACCAAGATATCATCATCCTCTAGGGTCAACATGAGGCAACCACTATCATCCACTTAGGTCGCATCATCCTCAACCCTCTGCTATTCCTCATGTCTTGGAATCTAAGCTTCCAACCTTCTTGCTTGAGTCCTGCTTTCTCTCTCTAGAGCTAACTCCACATCCAACCTTACTACCAGAGGTCATCTCTCCATGAAAAATCAAGCTCACAAGCATACCTCTACATGGGTGAAACCTAAGCTCGAACTTATGTTTTCTCAAGACCATCCATAACCCTTTATGCTTATTTTGTAAGCCGTCCATCATGCTCTCCTAGCCCAGGTTTCAACCTACTGTCAGTACTACTGACATACTCTGGGTGTAAGCTATACCCTGCTTGCATAAGCCCATAGGGTTCTATAGGTTCTTCTCTAACCCCATCAATGAAGGAGATAACCTTTTCTCTAACATGCACAACCCTCTCCAGGGTTGGGTCTCTAAAGGTACTAGGTCATCTAACCTCTTATGGCATCACAAAGGCATTGCCAACCAAACACCCGGTCAACCATGACATCTAACTCATCATGTCATCTCTCTCTCTAACCTTGACTTAGGGTTAGGGTTAACATCATCCCTAGAGGATGTTTCAGGTCTATACTTATGAAGGAGGTATCTACCTCTAAGACTAACTCTTTTTACTTACCCTCCTAACAAGAAGATCTAGCCTCAACTCTCTCCTGAGGGCATGACAACTTATGTCATACGACCTAGGCATGTATCTGCTCTTTAGTTTACGCTTAATCTATTAAGCTTATGTCCATAACATCTTATTTACATGCTTTTTATTAATTTAGTGGAGGATTCCTTAGACCTTATTAACCTTACCCATACCTCAAGAGGGTGAAGAAAAGAGAGAAAGCCCTAATCCTTAAGGTCCTTCACATAATTTGAGTTTAGAAGGGATGAGAAAGATGAGAGAGTCCTAAAGGTATCTTATTTCGAGTCATATCCTAAGACATCGGCCAGGCAGTCACACAATATGAGAGTCCTCATATTCCGACTAGCGGTGCGGAGGAAAATATTGCCAGCCCCTGGATGTGATCCTTTTCTAGACACCTCTGTCTTTTGGAAATTCCTCTAATAACTCCCTTGGGTTCTACAGAGTTTGTAAAATTTAATAATTATTAAAAATTGAATGAGGAACCTATGCTCTGATACCAATTGTAACGACCCCATCTCCCGGTAACCCCCACTTAAGGGATACCAAGAGATCAAAGTCGTTATCCCAACAAACCAGATCAAAGGTTCGACAAATAATCAATAATAATTATGAAATTCTACTAACTAAACTGGAATTGGGTATAAAATTAAAACTTTACCTACCTTTTAAAAACTTTGGAAATCTATCTATCCAGAGCTTGAATCTACTCTATTTAATCCTCCTTGCACTTTATTTCTTATTTTCACAATGTGTCACTTTACTGTTTGTTCATTTTAGGGTTGTACCTAAAACACCGACAAATAAAACGTCGGTCAGCATATCGAAATATACTGGTATGTGGGGACAACCAAAAATTTACATTTATGGATAACAATCTAATTATCACAATCAAGATAATTAACAAGCCAATTTACACTTTCTAGTATGACATTCTCCACCGCTTTTTCCCTAACCCTCGCATACCCACCTTAGGGTTTCTTTTGCCAATGACTTAAGGCCACCTTCTCAATCCTGAGCTTGGTGCCTGGGGTCACCACTCATGGTGCCCTCTAGTCATTCAATATCATAGGCCACCTTCTCATTCCTGAGCTTGGTGTCTGGGGTCACCACTCATGGTGCCCATGGGTCTACCCATCTTGGGCCTGACCTTTGGCATCATCCATCAAGGTGGCATGTAGGTGAGACAATACACACAGCTTTATAATTGTGATAACCATAGTGACTTTATAATTTTGCAAGTATGAACATCCAACTATTTTGGTTGCATTCACTGCGAGGAAACATTCGAAAAACCCTCGGGAAACTAATGCGATTATCCATAATTAACCACATACATGTTAAGCAGACTTGAATGAAGAAATAACTCAACCAATCAAGAAATCAAGCAAGTACACACAGGTTTATCCTGAAAAGGCATCCAATTTCTCTATCATTAATCATGTCATCATGATCTATTAATACTAGTTGTTTTCTAGGGTTATTTGTCCATTTTAGGGTTTTGAGCATAATTAGGGTTCCACTTCATTTTTGTTACTTTAAACCCTAATTTTATAAAATTACTTTACAAACCCTAATTATTTCATCTTTCTTTCACAAAAAATTCTAAGTTCATCTTTTAGCAACAGGAAACCCTAATTTCATATTATAAGTACTTTTCTTTTCTTTTTCCCTAATTTAGGGTTTCTAAGCATATTAATCAACATATTAGGTTTAAAAACCTAAACTTTGCAATTCCAGCATTAAAATAGGTTAAAATCCATCTTAATCACTAATCAAGTTAATATTGCCTGAATTAACTTATTTTCAAGATCTTTATCAACAATTAGGTTTTCTAATCACAAATTAACACTTCTTTTCCATCAAAATATGCACTTTTGCAAAAAATATACTGATTTAGGTGTTCAAACCATTTTTAATGTATCCCTCATATTTTTCTGATCATTTTCCATGCATTAACTTTCCTCATCTGAGTTTTCTAGCTCAAGATATGATTTTATCAATGAAAACCCTTTTACATTGATTTACTTGCTATTTTCAGAAAAATCAGGATCGCCTGATCCATGGTCCGTGGGTCCACTGAGGATCCAACGGCCGTGGATGTACACGCCCTTTATTTGCGATCAAAAGAAGTAGAATACCATTCTAACCTTGACGCGACTGAAGGAGGCGAGGGGCAATTTGGTCAATCTGTGAGTCTTCTTCTTCTTCTACCTCTCAACCTTGTCGTTGTAGCAACGATGGTCAACTGCGAGGTTGACTTCGGGTTCTCGTGCTCCTTTGCTCATGCCGATCGGACAGGGAGCTCTGTCTCCCCTCGACGAAGTTCTAGGGCTCCAATTGCCCGCCAAGAATGTGCCGCCACCCTCCTCTACTCGCCGGACTCCGACAAGGTTTGGCACTGGAACAGGGGTGTAGGTCAAGGTGGTTGGAGCAATTGAAGGCACAGAGTTGTTCCTCGCAACAATCCACAGTGATCGAGATAGAAAATAGGGGTTTTGGTTCCCTCCTTGACCCTCCCCTATATATAGGGTCGAGGTCAGGTTCACAAGAATTGGAGGTTTCCCAAAACGAAGGCCAAAAATGCACAAACCAAGGATGTTTCCCTGCCATTTGATCTTCTGATTCCAATGGGACTATAATTACATGATCAATCTCCCTAGATCTCTAGGAATTCAGAGAGGAAGAATCCTCTGGATTCTCATAGAGTTCTAGTCCCAGTGTGACTTAGACGATGACCGTCTGCTGTTGGATTAAGATTCAACGATTTGTGTTGTCCGCGTTTGAACAAAAAGGACAATCCTTTTCTTAATTATGAATAAATCCAAATTTTAGCAATTTCTTAGAAAATTCGTATCTCCCAAACCCTTGCTCCTTTTTAACTCAAATTTTAAGGGAAGGTTTGTATTGGCATTGAAATTTGATAAACAACTTGCAATGTATGAGAAGGTTTCATTCTCTCCCAAGTTATCTATCCAATTAATCTAAATTAATTAGTATTCTTTTTCCTTTTGCCATTATCTTGTTATTTTGGGTCCCTTGGACCACAAGAAATCCTCCAAGCATGGATTTCCACATTGGGGAATATCTACTTGATTTTATCCTTTTATTTATGTCTCTTTCACATATTCTCCTTATCTTTTTATTTCTTCATTAAAATATCTCTTTTTGAGGCTTTCTCTTTATTTCTCTTTTATTTACCTCATTGGTATTAGGAATCCTTGGGATACAAAATTCCACCAAGGATAACTCAATTATACCTATTTCCACTTATTTCCCACATTTATCATTGTTTTCAATTTCTTTCTTAATAAAGAAATACTTAATTGATCTTTTCTTTTTTTATTGCATTTTCTTTGCAACTTTGGACTCCTTGGAACCCAAGGAACCCAATAGGTATGAAATCCAACTTTGGATTATATTATTTTGCCTTCTAGAGGTTTCTACATTTTTCTTTTCTCTATTTCTTATTAATAATGGAGTTTCTTTTGTCTTTTCCTTGTTATTGGGCCCAATAGCCAATAAAGCCCACAAATAAATCAACAAGGCTATTTAAACGAAATTCATTGATTCAAATCAAGTCACACCATTATTAGTTCCAATATCTTTAATATGAGAAATTACATTTCTCTCACAAAGAACCCAAAAATTGGGGTTGTAACACCCAAGGTGATGTACTTAGCCTGATGATACCTTTGTCAAATAGTTCTTGTAGTTGTCCCTTCAACTCCACCATCTCTGTTGATGCCATCCTATATGGTGTTTGCGCTATGGGTTGCGTTCTGGGGACCAAATTGATCTCAAAATCAATCTCATGGGGTGGGGGAACACCTGGACTCTCTTTAGAAAATACATCCTCAAACTCCCTAACCGTCTCAACCTCCTGAATACTAGGACTCCTTGCCTCAATATTCATGTGTGCCAAAAACACCTAGAAACCTTGTCTCACAAGCTTTCTTGCTACCAATAGCTGATACAAGACACATTGGAAGAATCTTCCATCTCATTGGAAGATCCACGTCTCATTATCATCTACAAATATAATCTACTTGGATGAACAATCCAAGACCACCCTATACTTCTCCAAGGTATACATTCTAAGGATCACATCGAATCCATGCATATCAAGTGGTAAAAGATCCACTTGAATGTTGTGTCTTGAAAAAGAGAGAACACAGGAAGGACACACATCCTGCAACACTACAGAACCAACCAATGAGGTTTTTAGTAACAAACTATTCTTCTTATGACTAACAAACAAAGAACAAGTACTAAGCACTTCATGCACGATAAAAGATTGAGTAGCACCTGGGTCAACCAAAAAAATATAAAGCAATAAGAAGACAAATCAGAATGAAATAACTCCATTTAACCTATCACCATTTACTGGTTGAACACTGCCTCTGGATGACTCATATCATAGAATCTAGTTGTTTCCTGTTATCACCTCAATCCTCTACTTCCCTGAGCAGATGATCCATCTTGTGACGGTTGGCCACGTCCTCGTCCTCCTACACCACTATTCTGTTGTCTCTGTGAGCCCTACCAGCTCTGCCTTGGTTGCTGGGTCACTTCTCCTCTTTCACTAGACAGAACGGTTTGGTATGGCCAACTTGTCCACACTTATAACACATCTTGTTCCCATACCAAGGCCTAGGTGGTCTTGCCATATATGTTGATGCAACATTCTGGGCTCCTGTGGGTGGAAAACTACAACCTCTTCCCTTGCTTGGTGACCACTTTGTTGAAGCACTAAGCCTCTGCAAAGCTGGTGGTACAGAAAACCTCAACTTCTTAAAGCCACCTGACAACTACCCTTGAAACTATGCAGACTGCTTCTTGGCACTGGTCTCTCACTTCTCCTTCATGGATCATTCTATCCTTCGAACAAACCCCAAAAACACAGCAAACCTCTCTTGATTCTCTAAAGCAGTGACTGGAGTATACAACTCAACATTCAACTCCTTCTCCAAACGACGAATCCTCTCATCCTATGTTGTAGCCATGTGAGGAGAGTACCTCAAAAACTCCATAAACTTTGCTTCATACTTGTTGATTGTCATGGATCCATATTGAATCTTCTCAAACTGACTGATATTCTCATCAAGATACGTCTTAGAAATGTAGCGACTAACAAACTCACATTGAAACTCCTCCCAACCAACCACAACACTGGGTCTCTTATCCTCCTTTATGGCCCACCTGTGGCCAACACTCCCCCTTAGAACGTACACATCATGCTTCACCTTATCCTCTTCAGGGATACTCAAAATCTTAAAGGTCTTCTCAAGCTCATTTAGCCATAGATCCGCATCTTCCAGGTCAGCTGTTCCCACATACTAACCGCTCCAACATGACGAAGCTACTCGGAAGTCTTCCCAGTACCCAAAGATTCAGTATGGGGAACATGTGCCATAGGCTGAGGTGCAGGCCGTGTTGTTTCTTGCCCCAAAGCGGCCATCAGTTATGCAAACCGATGGAGGTCATGTTCTTTGTTTATGTCTGCATGATATGTTCTTGTTACCTATTAATTGGGATAGAGGGGATAATTATGTACAAAGTAAAGGAAAAGTCAATATAGTGAAATATGCCATGTAATATCCAAAATTTAGATGTTATTAATATCATACTCATATCAAAGGGAGAAATCCCATCTACATCACTCACAATCATCCCCATGTGTCATAATGCACCCGAGCATCACCTTTATGGTAACCTTTATTTAAGGTCATGGTTGATAATGTCAAAATACACCAAATGACATGTGATGAGTGTAGTGCCAGGTCTAAGAACCACAATTACCACCATCAGTATGAGATATGATTTTGACTACCAATTTTGATTTCCACTTGTCACTCTCAAGGTGGTCATGTCTGTTACATTATTCACTAACAAGTACCTATGTGCTTGGTTTGATATCATATATCATGATTGATGATATTTTGTCATCAACCAACACACACTCTAGTCTTATTGCAACATTACTATCTATCATCCTTCCACAATAACATCTGACTAGGGACATAATAAGGAAATACACACTCTTGTCATCCGTATGATCTCATTTTTCAAGTCATCAACTCGAAGACATACATCATTGAGTACTGTCATTCTTTAGACATTCATTCTTCTTCATCATTATCTTATAACTGATTGAATTAGAGTAAATCAGAAAATTACCTTTGTTTTTAATCAAATAGTTAACACATAATGCCATCACAATCATCATACGATTGACTCTTTGGGCATACATACCAACAAATCTCTCCAATAATTTCCTATTCATCATTTTTTCCATCCCGTTCTTCTATACAGTATCTCTGATTATGCTATGTCTAGTATGCCTTCTGACTTACAAAAACCATCAAACTCTGTCAAACAAGATTCAAGCCCATTATCTACTTTCTTTTTAGTCTGATTCCCAGTAGAGTCTTTCATTGCTTGAATATGAACAAAGCCTTACTCTTGTGTATCGTAATGAATACCCAATACCTACTTTATTAGTCAATGATAATAGAAATGAAGTATCATCCACCTCCTAAGGATGGAACATGAGAAGGGCCCCACATTCAGAGTGGATACAATCAAGTGTTGCTTGCATTCTTGGTACCACTTTAGGAAACAAAGTTCAATGCTACTTTCTATAGCATAATTTTCACAAAATTCAAAATGTGACTTATTTAAATCACCAAGTAGAGCATGCTAACTGAGTTTAGTCACCCCCTTATAAATCATGTGACCAAGTCACGCATGACACAACTTGGACAAATCATATTCATATAGCCTGGACGAAGATGATGAACTAGAAGAGATAGAGTTTGGCATCAATTCTAAGATATTGATATTACCATGCTCCTTGTGTCTACAACTACACCATTGTAGATTTCATCATCAAGAGTGTCGAATGAGATAAGATTCTTCTTAATTCTGGGAATTTCGTACTTCAATATGGGTTCTAACTGCACCATCATGTGTTTTGATATGAATAGATCCAATAACAACATTTTTGCATGGGGCACTATTGCCCATCAAAATGTATCCTTCATTGATCTTCTTGTAAGATGAAAACCAATTTCCATTAGGACATATGTGATGCAAGCGACACCAATCTAGAATCTATCAGTTCTTTGCACAAGCTTTATCTACAACTATAAGAATTAAGTCCTTTTTAGAGTTAGAGTCTATTTGAGAAACACCGACATGCAGTTTTTTCTTCTTTTAAGGACATTTTTTTCTTATTATAATGACTAGGTTCCTTACAATACTTACATATGTCTCTCAGATTGATCAATTTGAATCTGCTTTTTCCTTTTCCCTTCTTCTTTGATGATCAAAATTTTTGTTACCATCAAACCAACAAGCGCATGTTTATAAATATTACAAAATGCAGATAGAGAAAGTTTGTGACTATAAAACCATTTTGGGTATGTTGTTTGTCTATCTATATAGGCATATATAATGCATGCATCTAGATATTATGGTATATTTCTAAGTTAGCTCTCTTAGGACTGTTTAGGGTCTTATTATTACTCCATTTAGACCCATAAGTTTGTGGCTCAGAAATAGTGAGAAGCTTCCCTGACTAAATATGATTTCTACCCAAATGTGACATATACCACTTTGTTACATCACTTGGTTATGGTTTTTCTTGGTTATTTGTTCATATTTGGGACATATAGTCACCAAAAGGGTCTACATGGGTGAACAATTATATTAAGAATTTTTAGGCAAGTTTGTCATATTCATTTTCCATTAATTTAAGGTATAATTAGCTACATGGTTTAATTCATGAGAAAATGCCACAACAAGGTCATAATTTATTAATTTTCATATATTAGCCTAATGATTTAGGTCTACATATCTAAAGTTAGAACATATGAAGTTATGAACATTTTATTAGAATTTGATTAGTTTCCAACAACAAGTGCTAGTTTTAAAATCATACACAAGCCATACTGGGTGGATATAGTCTGTTTCAATTTCATTGCCTAAAGATTATGATTTAAAACATGTTATATTTGTATCTCACTTTCATTTTTTTATTTTTCTTATTATATATTACATTTTTTTCTTAATAAATATGATCTTCTAGATATGTAGTATATAACTAATTATACATACCCAGAAACCAGAGTCTATTACATGTTCTCGTTTCTAAACGTGGTTATTTTTATTTATGCTATTCATTTCATTAGGGGTTCAAAGGAAATCATGAACAAAAGACCATTATGCCCTTTAGCGCAAAAACAAAAGCAAGGAGAAACGAGAAGGGTAGAGAAGTAAAAACACTGGGATCATCTTCCCCAATTATTTTTATTTATGCTATTCATTTGATTGGAGTACTACTAAGATGGGTGACCAGTTGAGAAGTTAACCCCAGATTGCACATGGGTGTGGTTAAAGTGCACAATTAAGGCTAGTGGTGGTTTGTAAGGCCATTCGTCATTTCTGAAACCTTGCTAGAGCCTTGGGCAGTGGGCCCAAGCGTTATAGTTTGAGAAGTTGAATTAAGACCAATGCAGACAAGGCTCATTGACCTTTATTTATTTAAATTAAGACACCAAATGCTAAGTTGGTATCCCTTTATACCTTTAGGTGTTGATTGTCATCTTCAACTTGGTGTTGGTTGTCATCTACAACATGTTGAAATACTAGTAGAGAATATTCACCCATGATATACAACTACATCAAGTGAAGGCATGGACAAATGGTGGCATGAGACCACTCCTCAAGGTCCTATACTTATATTGGGCAGTTTTACTTGATCTATACTAGAAGGGATACAAGGGAGGTGTAGGTGGTTGAGAAATCTTATGGTGGAGATTTACAAATTGCGAAGGGTGGCTTCAATGTCAAAATATTCAAATGGGTTATAGATACACATGCCAAGGTTGTGTTGATGTAGTGAACACTGGAATACCACCCAAGAATTCATAGAGCTCATGTCAGTGAAGCATAGTGTTATGGTGACCCCAAGGTGTGACAGGCCTTTGATATGCTTTCTCAAGTTTGGGATGATATTAGTGGAGCTCAAAATGGTAGATTTAATAGATTTCTTGAGGACTAGGAAAGGTGATACATCAGTTTCCCCTACCTTCTCTTGGTAATAAAGAGGAACTTGGCGGTGGAGTTCCACATACATCAAGCAACACTCTATTGTCTTGATATGTAAAAAATGAGCATGCTTAGTTATATTTAAATTTTGGTATTTCTTTTTCACTTTTACTTGATAATTGAGACCTAATCTACATACAAATTTAGCTCCTTGGAATTTAGTACCAATTGTTCTCTGATATTTTTCCAATCTAATGGAAACATTGTAAAAAGCTCAAACTAATTGATCGACATATATTTACTATAAAAATATATGAACCAATGTTATTATTGTATATCATGTTCAATACTCAGATCATTCATCACAAAATTTTACATAGTTATTATTAAATCATATAAACAATTAACTTACATATTCTAGGTGACATATATAAAACACATAACATTAAGCTCATAAAAATAAATGATATACAAGTATTGTAATGTACATCATCTGGAATGAATATTATTCTTTTACATTCTAACAAATTTTAGTTTGAGATGAAAAATATCATGATAATGATACTTAATTCAAGCACCTCTCATTTCTAAGATCACATATGATCAACGGACCTAGCCCTAAAACATCCTAAAGATCAAATTTATTAGAATCACCATTTCCTATATACTCTTTTGTATTAATGAGTACGTCTTAATTAAGACAAGGAATGTATCTGGGTAAAGAAGGTAAAATAAAGGAAATAGGAGAGGGTATTACGTACATTTAGTGTTGACCAAATGTCTTAATTAAGACAAGGAATGTATCTGGGTAAAGAAGGTAAAATAAAGGAAATAGGAGAAGGTATTATGTACATTTAGTGTTGACCAAACCCTATTTCCCATTTAGATCCATCCCAAATAAACCTTGAATTCAGTTTGAGGTTGAGATTAGTGCTTTGTTTGGACATGAAGGTGGGATGTAGGATTCCAGTTTTAATTTTCACCAGGGATATATTTATTTTAAAACAAACTATAAGAAGAGTTGGTTGATCGCCTACTAAGGCTATGTCAACAAATTAGGGTGAATTTCTTGTCACACAAACAACTTACTTTCTTTACTGGTCTAAGAAAACTAGACCAAGTGAGCTTTGACTTGCCTATGTTGGAGGTCAAAGTTATTATTTACTTTAATGAAAAATAGAATTTTTAACACATGGAACCAATATAAGCTTTATAGTATTGTTCCTCTACCTCCTAATTACCCAATTGAAAAATCCTTCATCATTAATTGTGAAGTTTATATATAATCATTCTACACTTCATTCAAATCATATCCATGCTACTAAAATCTTTTAATTATATAAAATTCACCTTTACAAAGTATGAAAGCATGCAAGCTCACTTTTATAGAAGACTAAACAAAATCAATTTCAATGTTCCATTGTTTTCATAAAAAGAATTCTTAAAGCATCCATATTCTCTTTAGATGACACATTAATAATTTTAGTTTCAATCATTTAATGCAAATAGAATTGGTTGTGATCAACAATTGACAACATGTAAATCATATAAGTTAATATCAAGAATTAGAACCATAGATCAACAAAATAAACATGAATATACCATATATCTATCTAATAAAGTCTTCATCTGCCATTCGTCACTATTTTAACTCAGATTTGGACAACATTTAAATCATATTCAATTGGCTAGGCTGTCATATACATCATATCATTTATATAAACTAAACAACTTATGCCTTTGAAGACCATTATTAATAAACAAGATATACTCCACTACAAGGTAGGTGCATGTTGTTTTTCTGAGTGTTGTGTTCTGGTTGAAGAAAGAGAACGATTTTGGGGCAAACAAGATTCTAGACTTTATATTTTTTTTTACTTTTTTGACTAGTCTAATAATTTTATATCAGAACTAGAGTAATTTTGCTATCACATTCTCTTTCTTTATATATATATATACACACATATATATATATATATATATATATATATATATATAGAGAGAGAGAGAGAGAGAGAGAGAGACTAGTGTACACTCGAGTGTACCGGAGGCACCATACACCTCAATCATTTTTATAGATGCAGTAACTTTTTGAAAATTCTAAGCCATTGATCTTATTAAATATCTTAAGAACATACGATATAAAATTTTTTAGCTCATTTAGATACTTATAGGTCGTGCATCTAAAGGAGGCAAGAATCATACATTTCAAATTAGTTTTGTGCATAGATTTTGTTGCCCTTAGATGAATGACTTACACTCATCCAAATGAGCTCAAATTTTGTATGTGGCCTATTATTATTGTAACTATGAATATCAATGGATTGGATTTTAGAAAGACAAAGTCTAGATAAGCAAACACCATTGAGGTGTACAATGTAATCTGTACACTCGAGTGTATTCTAACCTAACTCCCTCTCTCTATATATATATATGTATTTATATATATATATATATATATATATATATATATATATATATATATATATATATATACATATATATATATAAAGTTGACATTTCTCAACATGAGTTTATTTTGAGTTACCACTATTTTAACTTGGAATCTTTCTAGTCAACTATTTTGTTATTATTATGGGCCTAAATTGGCTCTAATATATGATCATCAATTACAAAAATCATTGCTTCAAGTCAGAAGCAAATTAAACAAGTATGATGGTCCCATCCATATAGGTATACAAATTGTTGAATACAATGTGCATTGAGTATAATCCCAGCTCCACGTATATTTTTCCATATTTATTTGGACCACTTCATTGGGAAAATCCTTAGATGGCTAAATGATTTGTTTATGCATGATTTTGGTCAATGTATTATAGAGAAAACAAAAAATAGGCACGCTTGTCTTCTGCTTCTGTCCATTATGTTTATGATGATTGATGCAACAACCAAAAGAAAATGTGAGAACGTGGTTGGATAAGGCTAATTTGAAATTAAGATAAAATCTGTTGATTAGAAAAGAACTCTATTATCAAGTTTGACTATCATTTCTTTCAAATTATGTATTGAATTTTTTTTCTTATACTATATCCCAATTTGTGAGAAAAAAATGACAAATTTAAAATATGATATATGCAGCTTTCTGTGACTATTGCTCCTACCACTGTTTTGCCTCATTCTTTTAGTTGTTCTTGTGGCTCTATGTGTAACATATATGTCCCACAAGGTTTCACTATTTAGTCAAAGAACGACATGAAGATTGTGGACATGGCGTATGTCATTGTGGTAACATTTACCACGACTGGTTATGGTGACATTCACATTCTGGTCTAAAATGTCTGCTTCAGTGATAACGGTTCTGGGATCATTCACATACTTTGTCTTTTGTGGCACTATCATCCATTTCATGCTACACTTTGAGAAAAAAGTAGGCTTGAAGTCTAGAGCTGATAAGGTCCGTCGGTTAATTTTTTTGGAGGCGATCCTAGGCATTGTTGGGATAGGAGTTGCCGTAGTGGTTGACGGACATACAATTAGTGATGCCTTTTACCTTGTTGCGGCTTCCGCAACAAGTGTTGGTTACAGAGACAACTCATTCAAGCAATAACGGCGCGAGGGGGGGCAAGCAGGGGCAAGTGCCCCCCTCCAATCTTAATTTTTTTTTAATATATACATGTATATATTTAACATGGTATCACTTTTAATATTTATTTTTATACTTTATCTGCTACACACGCTTATTAACCTATATTTAAATTAAATAAACTTTTATTATTAATAATAATATTACCAATACGATTTTAAGTAAGAATTACAAATATAAACATATTAAAATAGGATAAATTTTATAAAAATAAATGATGCTTCTTTATTTTTATGCATATATCTCATTGTTTCATAATTAGCAATTATATTTTTTGATTAAATATATTAACAACTATACCAAAAATACATACATTAATGTCAATTGACTAACTATTAGTTTACACCTATTTTATAATGATTAAATAAGAAAGTAATATCTATAATTAATAATATACTTTATGATCTATAATCAATATTATATTTTATAAAATTTGAAATATTTTTATATCATGTATGAATAAATAAATAAATAAATGAATAACAAATATAACAAGTACATAGTTGTATGGTTAATGAGGTAAACAAACTAGTATCTAAAATTATATGTATACTTTATGGAATACGAAATACTTAATATAATGTATAAATAATGAAGTGTGTAACAATATAGCAAGTACATAGGTAATGAGAAAATAAAAAGTTGATATCTATACCTAATAATATACTCCATGAGATATGAAATAGTGTTATATTATATATACATAATTAAATTTATAACAAATATAGAAACAAGATTGTCTACAGGTGTATATTTTACGTGTGTGGATGTATGCTGATTCTTTTCTATTATGAGTATAATGTATACTAGAAAAGATAACGTCAAATGAAATATAATATTCCTAGTAGTACATGGTGTCAAGATAAATTTATTAATATTATTTTTAAAATATGTGTACTATTTTGAATGTTTTTACATCATTAAATAGTTGGTAAAATAATGTAGTGTCATGTATGTTATGAAATTAATTCTTAAAATTATACTTCTATTCACAAGTTGTGTAAATAGTATTTCTCTAAATTATAAATATTCTATGATGTCAAAGATAACAAAATTTTATATTTTTCTAGTTTTCAATGCAACATAAAAATAATAATCCTAATATTTTAGTGACCAATATATTGTCATAATAATTATTTATTTATTAGATAGAATTAATAAATAGGTTTAAAACATCATAAGTATCTTTATTTAAAAGTAAATTACTATAGTATTGCTTTCTTTATTCTTAAATAATAATAGAAATTTCCATGTGGTACTACTTATATATTCAATTTTCTTAGCTTTATGTTACTTTTTATTTATTTGAGTTGTCAAACTCATCGAGTAGGAAATTACTTGTGTGGTCTTAAAAAATAAATAATAATCCACACAGTCAATATTGAACATTAAAGTTTTGTGGTTTATTCGAAAAGATCTATATTCATGGAGAACTAATTTAATGCAATGTTAGGTCTTATTGAAAAATACTAAATTTTTTCCAATATCAGAAGTCACCATTTTAAACTCATCTTAAATATATGTAGAATGTTATAATATATATATATAGAATAATTGTAACACCCAGATTTTCATAACACATGAGCGGAAGCAATAATTTTTTTTCATCTGGGAGTGTCATAAACATGATAACCATTGTAATAAAAGTAAATGAAACACTTTGCAAAACTAGTAAAACTGATTCATACATAGCTTTTTGTCAACATAAAACTACATTATGTTTATGCATAAGTTTATAGTAAAAAGATGTCAATACTCAGGATCATCTAGGTAGATGGCACCCCACTAGGCAAGCTTGAAAGTCTCTTAAGTCTTTGTTGGTCTCTTTGTTCTTCAATTGCTCCAAAACCTGTGGACATCGCGTCCCCAGCCATGCATCGGGAAAAACAGTCGTTAGAGTAAGTGTCATGAGTATTATGAAATATACATTGCTAAAGAGCTGAAATTTGGAATTATAAACATGAACTAACATCAAACTGTGAGTAAACTGAAACATAAAATATCTTATTTCTCAATCTGAATCTTTATCTTTCTACCTTATCTTATACTGGATACATGTACCCTGGTACATGGATCTCAAGACCTACATCAAAGTACTTGGGTCATACTTATCTTATCTGATTCCCTCTCATCATACTCATGGATGAGATTATGGGCATCCTATGAATTAAGGTACCTTTTACTTACAATTTTTATCTGATTGTGGCCACCATTATACAATAAGTCCTCCTGAATTGGCGTATCTACGCCCTGAATTGGTACCGAAGTACCCTGAATTGGCACTACATGCCTCTGAATGACACTGAGGTGTCTCTGAATTGGCGTGGCTACACCCTGAATTGGTGTCACAACACCTCCGAATTGGAGTAACACTCCTCTGAATTGGCAACAGATGCCTCTGAATCGTCCCGGGACAACTGTATGAGGACTTATCATATAATGTCTTATGTGAAGGTTTCGACTTATTTATCTTAAGTCTAAACTTACTTAATTCTTAATCTGAATTGAAGCTAATTACTGATAGCTTTACTGAATACTGAATCTGAACTTATCTTATATTAAAATTGAACACTGAAAACTGAACTTATCTGAAACTGGTTATTGAGTACTGAGCATGTACTGAATTCTAAATCTGAATCTGAATATGAATCTTTTATTCTTAAATGATGAACTGAATCTGTAACTGAATGTGAATATGAATCTCAATTACTTCATAATTGATATTGGGTCTAAAACCCTTACCATGTATCTTTATTCAAAATCTGGCTACTCACACAGTGAGTAGTCTAAGTCTGAATCTAAATATCTTATTCTTGAGTTCTAAACTAAATCCATTATTGGATTAGATCATGTATCTCATTATCTAGGTAAATTTTATTCTAAAACTCTGATTTGTTAAGATTACTTCATTATACCAATTATATCATATATGAGTCTAATGTCTTATGAGACAAGATCTGAAATGAGTATAGAAATACTAAATATACAAAAGTAACTTAAGTAATGTGTATAGCTGAAGTATGATATATGATTCTTGGCAAGATAACTCATTCTCTGTTAAAACCTCATCAAAATGTGGTCTTAACGGACTTAAGTCTTAAATCATAAACCACAGAATAGAAATCTTATAAAATCTTAACTTGCATCTTAAACATACTCAATTTAGATAAAATCTCATTAAGTCTGATCTCGATACATTTGTATGAACTTAAATCTTAAACCTTAAGGTAGAAATCATATAGATTCTCATCGTGCAACTCAATCATGACTTAATATCTCATAATTTGATAATATCATCACAAACTCATGTTGCAATATCTTTAATGCCACTAGTACATTTATCCTAGAAATTGGGCCATGGTCTACCATGTGCAACACCCATATTCTCACATAATACTTAACTTTTAAACATCAACCTTATTAAGGAATCTATTTCACTTCCTAATTTCTTAGATCGCTACATATATAAGAAACCTTGATGACATGTCCCTATTTGAAATCTCAATACATGGTTACATCTATATTTAAGAGATATGATAGAACTATATTTTCTTATCCTTCTTATGAACTTAACTTCATGATCTAGAATCATTCCAATACACATCACTACTTAAGGTATTGAGCATATGAATTTCTATAATCATAAGCACATAAAATCTTTCTTACACATTTAACTTAGAATGTAGGACATGAAGGTCTTATCTAAGAAACATGTAAATGTACTTGGTTTGATAAACATAAATACTCATGAGCATGAACCACTTACCTGTGTCATAGAGTATAAAATCTTCATCTTGGATTCCTCTAGTCGGGTCTAAATCCTATAAAACTTGTGGTGTAACACTCCCTTGAAGTTCAATGATGAGTTTCACACCTATCACATTGATTTAACAAATATCAACATATATGCACATAATCCACTTATCTAACCTTTTCTCAAATTAAATTACCTTATCTATATCATTGAGAGTCTGGAGCCTCCTTAAACATGGTCTTCATATCTCGACCTTTCCAACGAGCCCTTAAACACCTTATTCTGACAACTGGATCAACCTCTATGAATTCCTAAAGCTTCTTAATAATATAAATCTGATCATTCTTATTACCTTATTTTACTGTGCCTTTCGGCTTAATCGGGCCTCATGACGCTGCGGCCCAGCAAGGAGGGACTCACCCTCTTCATTCGTAGGTGTGCAATATAGGGGTCACACTTCCCCTGTTCTTCCGCAGAAACAGGACACCGACACCTGCTGTGTCGTCTCCGGCGATTCTGACCGCCTGAGATAGACCAGCGACTCTAAGTGAACCACGTTGCTGCTGATCCTCCCCTTGATCGTGAGGCACGCATAAGCTGGTCCCCAAGCTTGACTCGACCTTTTCTACCTACACGGCCAAACTGGGAGCTCGCCTCCCCTGTTTCACATCAAAACAAGGCGCCACCGAGAGTAGGTTCTCCGGCAAGCAAGCCTTGCCTGATCCACACACGCGAACACGATCTAAGCTTCTCTTCATGTATAGCCTGGAGCCCTTGACACACTCACCACTTCCTTTGAGTCTCACGCCATCAGGGTTGAGGAACCCCAGTTTGCCTCCGCCCTTGCATCACCACACAACCTTCTTCCTCCTTTCTCTCTTCTCTCACCATCTAGGTTTCAAGAAAAACCCTAGAACCGAAATCGTAACCCCCTATTCCTCAAGTAACTACGACTTTTATAGCCGCTTATCCTCAGGTTTGTTGTGCAGATCCCTCCCTTTGAGGAGTTCTGTTCGGACCCTGTTTTACAGGGCGCCGACTCTCCAGTCCGCTGGGCTGGAGTGGCGACTTCTCACCTTTTTTATGTTTTGTTTTGATAAAAGTCCAAATCAAAGAAGTATTTACACAGACCACCTCATAGCTTCATTTGATCCAAAGTTTTGCAATATACACTTTATTATCATTATCTCTTCACATGAAAGATATCATATCCAAATTAATTTGATAGGCACTCTAATAATATATTTTAATCAATTATTGGATAATTACAAATTTAGTTACCTAGGCCTCTAGGTAAATCAAAATCGTACGAAATTTCTCCCACCATCTTATATTCTAATTGTCATTCTATTAAAAAAATATCTTGAGAAATTATTATGAGCATGATATGCTCCATTATCGGTTTTATATATAAAAGACCTATATGTTAACCTTAATTGATCCAAAACGACTTGAATTTGTTTCTATGGCCAATGGAACATTTTTGGTCTTTCAAGGAGTCCATAAGCTTAACTATATTATTGGTAATGAAACTAATTCTTGAACCAATATAATTTGTCAATCATAATTTTCGTATGATACATTAGGTCAACATTACTTTACTTCTTTAATAATGAGACCTAAGTTGGTCTATATCTCAAACTAGTAACTCAATTCATCAGCATATTATATATTGTCACATTATTGTTCACATGAATAATTCATTTATATTCATCTACACTCAACTACCAATCATACACATTTAATCTGTTATGTTTGTATCGGTGGACTAGTTGACTTATATTAATTACATACCTATCCATGGTTAGGTTCATTAGGCCCCTCAATATACACTTATTAGGAAATCCATATTAAAGGCTTACATCATCTAATAATTGGGGGATGTTACAATAATACATATACACAGATCTAAAACTAAGTACTCTACCAAGTGATGAGTTATATTTTCAACATATTTTTTCATTTATATAAGATCCACCTATTTTCCAATTTAGATCAAATTAAATAGGATAATTGAGACATGTCGAGACTCAATATGAATGCCATATATGTACTTAATATCATTTTTATATGTGCGCCCCCCATTAGGGGGTTGGCTCCGCCACTGCATTCAAGAACAGTTGGGCGAGATTCATAGCTTGCTTTTGGCTTCCGGTAGACCTGTCAAACGGGTGGGTGGGTTGGGTTTGGGTTGGGTCGTTGCGGGTTTGGGTCTCGCGGGTGCGGGTCAAAAAGACCCAGTTCTAAATGGGTGGAAGAAAGATAAATCCAAACCCGACCCAGCGGGTTGCGGGTTGCCCGTGGGTGTCCATATAAAATTAAAAAAAAATTACCATGCTAATGTTTGTTTACATAAGATATGGCACAAAACAATCACATTGACATGTAAACCTTTTTTATTTGTCCAAAATTTTTCTATAAGAAGAGCATCAAACAACAATACACCCATGGACAAAGATGCTACATGCTAGTAAAGAAAAACCTCTGAGTGGCTGAATTAATTACCAGTATTGTATAAATGCTAGAACAACAAATATAATACATATTTTAGAAGCTTAACTCAAAAGCATACATCTTTTAAATAGCGAGGACCACCTATACCTAACAACTAAACATTAATTGAACAACGTATATTATGAAGGAGGCATCCAAATGAGATGGGGTATAAATCGGAGAACTGAAAAAAGACTAAAACTTTGGCATGTTCCAAATAGCAACTCCACATTCTTTTATTATGCAGTATGAAGATGACAACCAATAACTCGACACCCTTTTTAATTTTCAATATAAGGATGATACAACCAACAACTCCACACCCTTTTAATTTGTAGTATGACGATGACACAACCTTATGTATGCCTCCCATTCTCACAAAATAATACAAAAGAATAAATTTTACAAACTATTTAATGAGTAAAAAATATTATAAACCAATCTATGTGTTTTGTTAACTTGGTTGTGGTTTAAAACATGAGATAAGAGTACAAGTCATATTTAATATTACCTATTACTAGACTTCAATATATATATATATATATATATATATATATATATATATATATATATATATATATATATATATATATATATATATATATATATATAGGGCCCATCTTTATTGCCCGCGCGGGTAGCTACCCGAAAACCCTTCCGATCATTTTTTTTCAAATTTTTTTTTCGCAATTGTAGAGGACTATTTTGTCAAGCTCTCCAAAAAATTTTAGCCAAAAATAATATCATTTGCCCCTCCAAAGTCAAAAAACCCGTCCTTATATATATCTGCTGTATATTTTGTACAGAGTTACTTTTTTGACACCATAGTTACTTTTTTTACAGCAGAGTTACTTTCTTAGCTAGGAGAGTTACTTTTTGGGCTTCCGGGTAGCCAAAATCCAGGCTACCCGCGCGGGCAATGAATGAATGGCCATATATATATATATATATATATATATATATATATATATATATATATATATATAGGGTCCATCTTTATTGCCCGTGCGGGTAGCTACCCGCCCACCCTCCCGATCAGTTTTTTTCAAAAAAAAATTTCCGAAATTGTAGAGGACTTTTTTGTCTAGCTCTCCAAAAAATTTGAGTCAAAAATAATATCATTTGCCCCTCCAAAATAAAAAAACCCGTCCTTATATATATCTGTTGTATATTTTGTACAGAGTTACTTTTTTGGCGAGCAGAGTTACTTTTATGATACCATAGTTACTTTTTTTACAGCAGATTTACTTTCTTAGCTAGGAGAGTTACTTTTTTGACTGCAGGGTAGCGAAAATCCATTCTACCCGCGCGAGCAATGAATGAACACCCATATATATATATATATATATATATATATATATATATATATATATATATATATATATATATATATATATATATATATATTTACCTATTACTACCAAGTGGTAGTGGCTTGGATGCAAATGCACACAAGTGGCAAGTTTCATATATGCAACATGTGTATATTTTTTTACTGATAACTAAATCTTATATAATTATTTTTATTAATAAAATCAGTGTTATAAAGCGGGTCACCCGCGGGTGCCCGCGGATTGCCCATGAAACCCACTAGTTAAACGAGTGGGTATGGGTCTGTGTGTTTTCCAACGGGTGGTAAATTTTAGGACTCAAACCCAACTTAAACGGGTCGACCTATGGGCACCCGCGGATTTTGACCCAGTTTGATAGGTCTAGCTTCCGGCTACCAACATTGTTACTTTTAGGCTCTATGCTTTGTTGAGCCTGAAGTACTAGTACATGAAATACTGTTAGATTACATTGAATACTACTTTATAATAAATAATCGATTTACATCTATATCGTTTTCTAGGGAGATTGTAAGGCGGAAGTACACGTTTATGAGGATACATAGAATTGGCAGCGAGAAAGATCTTAAATAGCCTTCTGTTCAGGAGAAGAACTACGTGACATTTTGGGGACTTTTCATGATTTTGTAGATGGAACGTTTTGACTATAACTCTGCTATAACTCTGCTAGCAACGTTTTGACTATCTCTGCTAGCTATTCTCCGATGCTGTATGACAATGACGCGATTACTCTTAGATCATGTTGATCCGAAATAGAATGTTAGCTTACTTTGAAACCATAGACATGTCTGAAATATAAGCTACTTTAGATTACAACTCAGATTGCAGTGTTTTGCTTTGTCGATCACGATATTAATCTATAAGATACATGTCTCTTCGATTCTCCATATATTGCTTTCATGAATGGTAATGACGACTGAAATCGGCCTTCGCTGGTTCATTACACCTGGCGATCACAAGGCTTTAGAACATTTCGCTGTTCTGAAACAGTTTGTAGCATGACGGGACATATGTGACACGAACTACTCCTTGCCTATCTAGATTCTAGACCATTATAATAATAAATTTGTTTACCGTGTTTCCATTAATAGTCGTTAGGAACCATGTAGCATTGTTGGTCATACCTTCTCAACTCAACTTGATTTCCACCTAGAATATCATGCGTTTTTACTGACTCTTTATTGCTAATCCAACGCGAGTATAACGTATCTTTACGGACTGTAAGTTTCTAATGCAATTCCGTTGATAATCTCTGAAACCGTTCCACCACAATTTTAATCTGATCCTGTTATGGTTTCCTAAAGCTTTTTTGACATTGTAGCACTTATCTTCATGCCTTTTAAGTACAGATGGTTGGAAGTGTTGTATATCTAATTACAGTTTTTTTTCCTAAAATTTTTAAATTCTCGTGTTTCACATTGCCGACTTCTAAAGCGAAAAAGATCTACTTAAATGGGAGTAGAGATCAAAGGCTTGTGGGGTCATCCTAAGGCATTAGAATTTACGACTAATTATGCTTGTTTGTGTATAGAGTTTTGATGAATTAAAACACATGCACGTGCACCCCACTGTGCCTTATCCGGTCTGGCCCGATTCAAATTCGTTGCATGCGAATTGATATTTCTGGGGTATTGGAATTTAAACCTTATTGGCCACTACAAGTTACAACTTAAAATACATACACAAGTGCACGCTCTGTCCTGTCCAGATTGACTCGATTCAGTTTGGTTGAGTGTGAATTGATATTTCTAGGGCATCCGAATTTGTAGCTTATCATTCTTGTTTGTGTGTTGAATTTTGATGAAATAAAACACATACGCAAGCACACCCCACACAGCCTTATCTGACTTGGCCCGATTTGTTTTGGTTGCATACGAATTGATATTTCGGGGATGTTAGAATTTACAACTTTTTGGGCATTGGAACTTACAATTGATTGACAATTGTGGTGCCTTTCTGGAGCGTATTTCAAAGACTGATTGGACTTGTGTATTGGATTTTGATGAAATAAAACACACACTCACCCCCTGCCCTGCCTTACATGACTTGGCCCAATTCGATTTAGTTGCGTGCAAATCAATATCTATGGGGCATTATAATTTGCACCTTATTAGGTAATGGAACTTACAACTTAAAATATACATGCACACGCACACCCTGTCTTGCCCGACCCGACTCATTTCAGTTTGTGTATTGAGTTTTGATGAAATAAAGCTCGCACACACACAGAACCCACCCTGCCTTACTCGGCTTGGCCCGATTCGGCTTGGTTGCATGCGAATTGGTATTTCTGGGGAACTGGAATTTGCACCTTATTGCGCATTCGAGCTTACAACTTAGAACACACACGCATCCCCGTGGCCCAGTCTGACTCAATTTGGTTTGTTGGGTGCGAATTGATATTTCTTGGGCATTGAAATTTATAGCTTATCGGGCTTCTTTGTGTGTTGGACTTTGATATAAATAAAACACATACACATGCACGCCCCACACTGCCTTACCCGGCCCAGTCCAATTTGATTTGGTTGCGTGCGATTTGATATTTCTGGTACATTACAATTTAAAACTTATTGGATATTTGAACTTACAACCTATTGGGCATTGTGGGGCCTTTCTAAAGCATTGGAATTTACGACCAATTGGGTATATTTGTGTATTTAGCTTTGATGAAATAAAATACACACACATAAACAACCGCGCTGCCTTACCTGACATGGCTCGATTCAGTTTGCTTGCGTGCAATTTGATATTTTTGGGGCATAGGAATTTTCAAGTTTTGGGGCATTGGAACTACTACTTAAAAACACAAATATACACACACGCCCCGTCTTTCCCGGTTCGTCCATTTTGATTTAGTTGAGTGCGAATTAATATTTCTAGGGCATTGGAATTTACAACTTATCATGCTTATTTGTGTGTTGGACTTTGATGAAATAAAACATATAAACACGCATGCATGCCCCGCCTTGCCTTACCCAACCTGGCCCAATTTAGTTTCTTCGTCTGCAAATTGATATTTCTGGAGTATTAAAATTGACAACTAATTGGGAATTGGAACTTATAGCTTAGGCTCGTTTGTATGTTGGGATTTGATGAAGTAAAACACACACATGTGCGTGCATGCCTTGTTAAGCCCCACCCGACCCAACTTGGTTTAGTTTGGTTGAGTGCAAATTGATATTTCTGGGGTATTAGAATTTACTGATTATTAGACTTTTTTGTGTTGGGCTTTGATGAAATAAAGCACACACGCCAACATGCCATTCCATGTCCTATCCGGCCCGGTTCGATTTGGTTGTGTGCAACTTGATGTTTCTGCGTTGAAACTTATACCTTATTGGGCTTATTTGTGTGTTGAGCTTTGACAAAGTGAAACACAAACACATACGTGCACACCCCATCCTACCCATCTTGGCATGGCTCAGTTTGGTTTGACTATGAATTGATATTTCTGGGACATCGGAATTTATAGCTTTTGGGCTTGTTTGTGTGTTAGACTTTGATGAAATCAAACACACACATACACAGGCATAAATACCGCCCTGACTGGCCCAACCTTATTGAGTTCTCTTGAGTGTGAATTGATATATTTGAGGCATTAGAATTTATGACTGATTGGGCATATTTGTGTATTAGGCTTTGATTTAGTAAAACACACACATACACACACACCATGCCCTACCTTACCCGACTCAACCTGATTCACTTTGGTTGTGTGTAGATTGATATTTTTGGGGTATTGGAACTTACAACTTATTGGTCTTGTTTGTGTTTTGGGCTTTGATGAAAAAAACTCTCTCTCTCTCTCTCACACACAGAAACACACACACACGCCACATCCTATCCTACCCAAGTCAGTTCAGTTAGGTTGAGTGCATATTTAAATTTCTGAGACATTGGAATTCATAGCTTATTGGGCTTGTTATGTGTTGGGCTCTAACAAAATGAAGAACAAACACATGTGCATGCCTGCCCTACCCAGCCTGGCCCAATTTTGATTGTGTGCTATATATATTTCTGGGTCATTGAAGTAAAACACACACACATACACACATGCCCCATCGTGCCTGGTCTGACTCATTCAGTTTGATTGAGTGTGAATTGATAGTTTTAGGCATTGGAATTTATGACTAATTGGGCTTGTTTGTGTATTTGGTTTTGATGAAATAAAACACACACAAACACACGTGCATGCTCTTGAATACATAATCTGTCTCAAAACCTAGAAGAAACTTATTGATATTAATTAACTAATGATGATGGTGTAACATAAGCCATGCCTATGTGTTTTGGGATAGGGTCAGAGGTTGCTTGCTATTGTTCTATACCCTAGCTTGGGATTTTGAGGACAAAATCTTTTTGAGGAATTATGGTTGTAATGAAAACTACTAGAGGGGGGGTGAATAGAGTTTTATGGAGATTTTTAAAGATAATTAAACCAAACAACCAAAGTAAAGATTAAGAAGAGGAACACAGGTGTTTAGAGTGGTTCCAACCTTAGCAAATGCTAAGGAGTCAATCCACTACCCGGTTGCTTACCCAACCGGGATTTTGAAAGTACTAAATTTTATTACCTCGCGAGGATATTACATAAAATTTACAATACTTTCCAAACACCCTTTGGACAGCCTTCGCCTTGAAGTAGTCTTGCCAACCTCGAAGCAGCCTTCCTTGAAGTAACTTCAAGCTCCCCCTTGAAGTAGCCTTCCTCTCGAAGTAGCTTCCTGTCAAGACAGCCTTCTGAAGTAGTCCAAAGTTCCTCCTCTTCACCACAAAGAGCTTCACCCTCTCCAATCCGCAGCCTCCTACCTGGAGTAGCAAGGAGAGTACAAATAATACAAGGAACAAGAAAGAAATAAGAGAAAATACAACTTATCCTTGAAGCTCAAGGCTTGATTTGCCTAGATCAAGCGTTTGGATTTTCCTAGCCAAGAGGATGGACTTGTGATTGCTAGGGTTAGGAAAATCTAGCCTATAGGACGAGCTTGAGCTAAGGGGAAAGTAGCCAATTGATCACAATGCTCAATTCACACAGATTGCACAAGAAAGCTCAAATGTTTTCTCAAGTATAGCAAGTGTATCAAGTGTAACAAGTGAATTCAAGTGTCCTATAGCTTGTCCTATTTATAGGAATGGCCTAAGTATGCTTAAGGACGTTCTAGACAACTTCTAGGGGTTTCTAAGTGCTTAACTAGCCGTTAGGTACAAAGTTGTTGCTTTAACAACGGCTAATTACTTTATTCTGCAGTTGCTGTCAGAGACCATCTCGGTCGACAAATGGTCGACCGAGACACCTACTCGGTCGAACTTTTGTCGACTGACAGGCTCTCTGGAACAAGTGATTTGCAACGTCTTTCTTCAACTGCCAACTAACTTGTCTGTTGTGTCTAACGACTACTTTGGATCTTTCTCGGTCGAGAAGATTGTCGACCGAGAGTGTCTCGGTCGAGGAGTTTGTCGACCGAGAATGATCCTGTTTCAAGGTTTCATTTTAAGCACTAATTATATGTGTGAGTGTGCAAAGGTGATTCTATTCAAATGGGATGACATGTCTAACTATGGTGCTTGGCTAGGGAAAATCTAACGCTTGATTTACATGCAATTCTAAATACTTGTACATTATATATTTGTACAAGTTTTACAACATTGATTACATTGTATGAAAATATAACTAAGTAAGCTCTTGGATTTTCCCTTGCTACTTTGTCATCCTGCACACTCAAGTAGCTCGTTAGATTAATAAGAATGAAATGTTTGTCATAATCAAAACAAAGGGATTTTATAGATGTCCATTTAGCCAACAATCTCCCCCTTTTTGAAGATGACAAACATTTCCAAAATATAAATAAAGGAAATATAAAACATGTGAATTCATACCTTTAGATTGCCGTATGTAACTTTTCTTCTTGTTTATAAAATGTGTGCTTATTATTCCCAATGAATTATGGAACATGAAATCCAGTTCATTTGGGAATATAGCAACTTTCAATGTAAAGCCAGGAGTATATTTATGAAACTCATTGATTGAGTTTGTCATAAATACTAAGTTATAGTTTTATATATCTCTCCCCCTTTGTCATTTCAAAAAGATAACCGTTTTAATAAAAACTCCCACTTAATTATATATCCATCAAATTTAATGAAAAAGATGTCCATTGAAAAGCCAAAATGAATCAAGAAACATATTCGGTTTAAGAACCGCAGATATCAAAGAAAACATCTTCCAAAGGAGTAATAAGCAGTTGCTTCCTAATGTTGTTGAATTGGTCTAGTGGAAGCGGTTTTGTAAAAATGTCAGCTAATTGATTTTCCGTATCAACATGATGAAGGGAAACATGATTCTTTGAGATGTGATCCCTTAAGAAGTGATGACGGATTTCAATGTGTTTTGCCCTGCTGTGTAAAATAGGATTGTGTGCTAAGTTTATGGCACTCGTGTTATCACAAAAAATAGGTGTAGATGAAAGATTAAAACCATAATCGCTTAATACCTATTGCATATAAAGCACTTGAGCACAACAAGACCCAGCTGCCATATATTCAGCTTCAGTTGTAGATAGGGCAACCATGTTTTGTTTCTTGCTAAACCAAGATACTAAGGCTCTCCCTAATAAGAAACAGCCACCACTAGTACTTTTGCGATCAAGTCGACAACCAGCATAATCCGCGTCAGTATATGCTTTAAAATCCAAGGATTGTCCTTTTGGATACCATAAACCAAAACAAGTAGTACCAGCGAGATATCGAAGAACTCGTTTAACTGCTAGAAAATGAGATTGCATAGGTTGGGATTGAAATCGAGCACAAAGACCAACGGAAAACATAATGTCCGGTCGAGAAGCAGTTAAGTATAACAAACTACCAATCATAGCTCTATATAAGGAACCATCAATAGGTTCCCCATTTTCATCCTTATCAATTTTGATAGAAGTAGCCATAGGAGTAGTAGCATGTTTGCATTGATCCATCCCAAAGCGTTTTAAAAGTTCTTTAGTGTATTTTTCTTGGCTTATGAAAATTCCTGCAGGCGTTTGCTTGATTTGAAAACCAAGAAAGAATGTTAGTTCACCCATAAGGCTCATTTCAAATTCTTTTTGCATAATGTCACTGAATTGTGTGCATAATGAATATTTGAAGCTCCAAAAATAATGTCATCAACATATATTTGCACAACTAGGAAATCAGATGCATACGTTTTGAAAAATAAAGTAGAATCTGAATTTCCAATAGAGAAACCATTATTAAAAAGATATGTCTTGAGCCGTTCATACCAATTCCTAGGTGCTTGTTTTAGACCATAAAGTGCCTTTTTAAGTTTATAAACATGGTCACCTTTTTCTGGTATTTCAAAGCCAGGTGGTTGAGCAACATAAACTTCTTCTTGGATGATGCCATTTAGAAATGCACTTTTGACATCCATTTGATATAGCTTAATGTTTTTATGGGCAGCTATAGCTAGTAACATCCTAATAGCTTCAAGTCTAGCTACCGGTGCATATGTTTCATCAAAATCTATTCCTTCTTGTTGATTATATCCTTGAGCTACTAACCGAGCTTTATTCCTTATGACTTCTCCTGCCTCATTGAGGTTATTCCTAAAAACCCATTTAGTTCCTATGATAGTTTTATCTTGTGGTTTAGGAACTAAATCCCATACATCATTTTTAGTGAATTGATTTAACTCCTCTTGCATGGCTATTATCCAGTAATCATCCTTAAGAGCTTCGGATATCTTCTTAGGTTCAATGATAGAAACAAAAGCCATGTTTGCAACATCTTTGAAGGAAGACCGAGTTTTGACTTTATCATTTGGATCTCCAATAATTTGTTCTTGGGGATGATCTTTGATAAGTCTAGGTGTAGGTTGTGTTTCAGCTTGAGGATCGGATGTAGGAATTTTCTCACTATCATTGGGAATGGTTATATTTTCGAATTGATTAGTGAGATCAGTGATATCTAGATTGTCAAATTTCGATTCTTTATGAATAGAAACATGAATGGATTCCTCAACTTTTCTAGAGATAGTGTTATATACTCTAAAGGCTTTGCTAGAAGTGGAATATCCCAAGAAGAATGCTTTGTGGGATTTAGAATCAAACTTGTCTCTATCATCTTTGGTATTTAAAATGTAGCATGTGGAGCCAAAAGTATGAAAGTAGTCAACTCTAGGTTTCTTAGAGTGTAGTATTTCATATGGAGTTTTCTTCAAATGAGAGTGAACAGTTACTCTATTAAACACATAACAAGCAGTGTTTACAGCTTCAACCCAAAAGGTTTTAGGTGTGTTGTGTTAAAGCATCATGGTCCTAGCCATTTCCTGTAGGGATCGATTTTTCCGTTCAACTATACCATTTTGTTGTGGGGTACGTGGAGCAGAAAAATTATGAGTATACCCTCGAGATGTACAAAAGGTCTCAAATGTATGATTTTCAAATTCGCCACCATGATCACTTCTAATGGTACATATTTTATGTTGTAAAAGATTTTCAATCTTAGAACAAAATTGCATAAAGACATGAATAGTATCATCTTTAGTTGCAATAAAATGTACCCATGTAAATCTACTATAATCATCAACAATAACAAAACAATATCATTTACCACCAATAGATTGTGTCCTCATTGGTCCAAATAAGTCCATATGAATTAATTCTAAGGATCTACTGGTGCTAAGTACATGTTTTGATTTAAAAGATGTTTTGGTTTGCTTTCCCATTGTGCATGGTTCACAATTTGCAACTTGATCAAAAGACAAAGCAGGTAATCCACGAACAAGATCATATTTCACTAACTTTTTAATAGCATGTGAACTAGCATGACCCAGCTTTTTATGCCATAGTTGTAAGGTATTTTCATTTGCAAGCAAGCATTTACCTACTACTGATTTCATAGAGTTTGGTTTGAGGATATAAAGATTTCCAACTCTATTTCCTTCATACACAACATTTGTAGTGTTTTCTATCAATAACTTGCAGCAGGTTTTGTTAAATAACACATCATAACCACTATCACATAGTTGACTTACACTTATTAAATTATGATGCAATCCATCAACAAGTATAACATTTTTAATTTCGAGATTTGTTCCAACATTACCTATTCCAACGATTTTGCCCTTACCGTTGTCTCCAAAGGTGACCGTTCCACTTTTCTTTTCTTCAAAGGTTTGAAAGGCGTCCTTGTTCCCAGTCATATGTTTGGAGCAGCCACTGTCAACTACCCATTCCTGCATTAGAATTTAGATTTTGGTACCCATGTGATGGTCCGATAAGGTTAGAAACTTTTAAGTGCTTATGTGTATAAAAGTTCTGATACAGAAAACCAGTCGGTCGACAATTGTTCGACCGATATCATTCTCGGTCGACAATTTGTCGATCGAGCAGGTTACTGTATTACAATAAAAAACACAGAAAATTTCTCGGTTGATCAATTTTCGACCGAAATAGGTACTGTAAAATTTTCGAGTTGTTAAAGACATCCAGTCGGTCGACAATACTTCGACCGACCCAGAGCTCGGTCGACAATACTTCGACCGACAAAGTTTCTGTTTCAGTACAGCAATGCAGAAAAATAACAACAATAAGCATGGCACTTTTTATTGAGATAGGACTATATAAATAGCAAAATTAAGCATCTGGTCATATCTCAACTATATTCCATTCTTCTAAGTTTGGGGTTTTGGGATCCAAACTAAGGCGGACTCCTTAGTCTTGTAGGGGCATGAAAAACAATAATGTCCAAGACGTAAGCAGAAATGACAAGTAACAGAGTCAACTTCATTTCTCTTTCTAGCCATTGTGTTTTTGGGTACAAACATAGTTTGGGTCTTTTTGGGTTGGTTTTTCTTTTGAACATATCCCAAACCTTTTCTTCCATTGAAAACAGTACCAACTCTCAATATGTTATCAAGAATATCTTTTCTTCTTAACTCATAAAGTTCTCTTTGCAACTTAGCAATGTCATTCATTTTCTTGTGTAGATCCTTTCTTGCTTGATCTAGATCAGAAAATAAAGAGTTCTTTTCTTTTACAATATTGTCATAGTCCGAATGGTTGCATAAGATAGGTTGGGTTTGAAAGTCATGAAGTTTGGCTAACAACTCAGTCTTTTCTTGAGAAAGAAGATTAACATTTGTCTCAAAAGTAAGTAGCTTTCTATTGCAATCATCAAGAGATGCTTTTAGTGATGCATTTTCAGAAGAAATGTTTTCTACTTTAGCAATGATCTCATCATTTGATTTCATAGCCTTTTTCAGTTTCTTCTTTGCATCAACATACTTATCATGAATTTCTTGTAAATTTGTAACTAACTCTTCTTTGGGAAGATCAATAAGGCTTACCTCTTGAGAGTCTTCATTGTCTTCTCTTGCCATTAGACATTCTGCATTATCTTCTCCGCTTTCACTTTCACTCGTTTCATCCCATGCCACTTTATAAGCTTTTTCTTTCTTCTTATGTGAGCTTTTCTTTCCCTTCTTAGCTTTGGGACATTCATTTTTGAGATGTCCTTTCTTTCCACATTCGAAGCACCTGGGAGAGGAAGAAGAACTAGAAATTTTATTAGATTTAAACCTTTTGTATTTCTTACCGTTGACTATCAATGCTTCTTCTCCTTCTTCTTCACTGGATTCCTCACTCTCTTGTGTGAGAGCTTTTGATGCTTTGAGAGCCACGTCTTTCTTTGGCCCACGTTGATGCTCATGTTCTCTTCTCTCTTCCTCTTCTAGATCTGCCTCATGAGCTTCTAAGTTTCCGATGAGCTGCTCCATTTTGAGGCGTGTGAGGTCGTTTGCTTCTGCAATAGCTGTCACCTTTGGTTTGTACTTTGGAGGAAGAGATCGAAGTATTTTTGATACCTGATCTTCCTTAAGAATAGGTTTCCCTAAAGCACTCAAACCATTAACAATAGTAGAAAATTTTGAATACATTTCACTAATAGTTTCGTTTGGATCCATACGAAAATGTTCAAACTTGGTTTTAAGCAAGCTAACTTTAGAATTTTTAACTTGAACAGTACCCTCATATGTTATAGATAATCTATGCCAAATGTCATATGCGGTATCACAATTTGATACTCTATTAAATTCTCCTACTGAGATGGAACAATATAAAATGCTTACTGCCTTTGCATTCATCTGGGCCATCTTTACCGTATTAGCATCCCATACTGCGAAATCGTCTTGTGGGAGTGTGTATGGTGTAGATACCATTCTCCAAAGATCCCAGTTGATTCCTTGGAAGTAGAATTGCATCCTTCTCTTCCAGTATTGATAGTTTGTCCCGTCGAATGCTGGAGGTCTAGCAACGAGCGTTCCTTCAATGTTGAGGTTGTTGAGCACTCCATCACCCATTTCTTCAAGACCGTGTTAAGGTTCCTTGAAGCCCTGCTCTGATACCAATTGAAAACTACTAGAGGGGGGGTGAATAGAGTTTTATGGAGATTTTTAAAGATAATTAAACCAAACAACCAAAGTAAAGATTAAGAAGAGGAACACAGGTGTTTAGAGTGGTTCCAACCTTAGCAAATGCTAAGGAGTCAATCCACTACCCGGTTGCTTACCCAACCGGGATTTTGAAAGTACTAAATTTTATTACCTCGCGAGGATATTACATAAAATTTACAATACTTTCCAAACACCCTTTGGACAGCCTTCGCCTTGAAGTAGTCTTGCCAACCTCGAAGCAGCCTTCCTTGAAGTAACTTCAAGCTCCCCCTTGAAGTAGCCTTCCTCTCGAAGTAGCTTCCCGTCAAGACAGCCTTCTGAAGTAGTCCAAAGTTCCTCCTCTTCACCACGAAGAGCTTCACCCTCTCCAATCCGCAGCCTCCTACCTGGAGTAGCAAGGAGAGTACAAATAATACAAGGAACAAGAAAGAAATAAGAGAAAATACAACTTATCCTTGAAGCTCAAGGCTTGATTTGCCTAGATCAAGCGTTTGGATTTTCCTAGCCAAGAGGATGGACTTGTGATTGCTAGGGTTAGGAAAATCTAGCCTATAGGACGATCTTGAGCTAAGGGGAAAGTAGCCAATTGATCACAATGCTCAATTCACACAGATTGCACAAGAAAGCTCAAATGTTTTCTCAAGTATAGCAAGTGTATCAAGTGTAACAAGTGAATTCAAGTGTCCTATAGCTTGTCCTATTTATAGGAATGGCCTAAGTATGCTTAAGGACGTTCTAGACAACTTCTAGGGGTTTCTAAGTGCTTAACTAGCCGTTAGGTACAAAGTTGTTGCTTTAACAACGGCTAATTACTTTATTCTACAGTTGCTGTCAGAGACCATCTCGGTCGACAAATGGTCGACCGAGACACCTACTCGGTCGAACTTTTGTCGACCGACAGGCTCTCTAGAACAAGTGATTTGCAACGTCTTTCTTCAACTGCCAACTAACTTGTCTGTTGTGTCTAACGGCTACTTTGGATCTTTCTCGATCGAGAAGATTGTCGACCGAGAGTGTCTCGGTCGAGGAGTTTGTCGACCAAGAATGATCCTGTTTCAAGGTTTCATTTTAAGCACTAATTATATGTGTGAGTGTGCAAAGGTGATTCTATACAAATGGGATGACATGTCTAACTGTGGTGCTTGGCTAGGGAAAATCTAACACTTGATTTACATGCAATTCTAAATACTTGTACATTATATATTTGTACAAGTTTTACAACATTGATTACATTGCATGAAAATATAACTAAGTAAGCTCTTGGATTTTCCCTTGCTACTTTGTCATCCTGCACACTCAAGTAGCTCGTTAGATTAATAAGAATGAAATGTTTGTCATAATCAAAACAAAGGGATTTTATAGATGTCCATTTAGCCAACATGTAAGACCAGGAACCAATATTAACCCAAGTCTTTGTCTAATCCAACTTTATTATCATAATGGTGTGATCTATTAACCTTTTATATTAATTGGTTAAGAGATATCTCTCATTCACTTCAATTTGCACTTTGCTTGCTCTAATTTTATGTTTCCTTGCAAGTTGTGGACTAATTGTAAATTCACAACAGTCTGCAATCCTAATTGTGGGCCTTTGAGGGGTATTGGAATTTATGGTTGATTGGGATTGTTTTTGTTTTGGGTTTTTATAAAATAAAACACACACAAGGGCTCACCCTGCCCTGTCCAACCTAGTTCAGTTGGTTGATTGCGAATTGATATTTTTGGGGTGTTAGATTTATAACTTATTAGGATTATTTGTGTGTTGGTCTTTGATGAAATAAAACACACACACACATGCACACCTGGCCCTCTTAAATTTCGTTGCATGAAATTTGATATTTTTATGCATTAGAATTTATAATTGATTGGGCTTGTTTGTGTGTTGCATTGATTAAAATAGCACATACACATACACTCACGCACACCCTACAATACATAATATATATCATAATCTAAAAGAAACTTCACAAAAATAATTGATTAATTATGATGACATAGCATAAGTCAAGCCGAAGAGCTTTGAGATAGGGTTGTATGTTTTTTATTGTTGTTCTATGCCCTAGGTTGGGATTTTGGGGGCAAACATACTTTTGAGGGGTTTATGGTTGTCAGACCATGAACCTTGGTTAATGTTAATCTTTATCTATTCTAAATTTATTATCATAATTGCGTGATTGATTAGTGTTTGATACCAATTGATTAAGATACTATATCTCATTTAGTTCAATTTGTACTTTGGTTTCCCTATTTCAAGTTTTCTTGCAAGATGTGGACTTAAACTTACATTCACAAAAGTATTAGGACCTAACTGAAAATTATAAGAATATATGTATATATATAAATATATACATAGATATCAATTGTATCAGAGATGATTCAAATATGATATCAATTTACCACGTTTTCCTTGATTTTGAATTTTGTGTACAATTGTGGAATAATATGCTATTTGCCCTAATCAAACATTCTAATATTAAAATTGTGCATACATTATCAATTCAAATTCCTTCTTACATAATTAAACTTAATTTCATGAACTTTTAACTACTTTTTTATTGGTTTTTATCCTAGGATTTCTCACCTAATCCTAGCTAGTATGGTGGTTCATGATGACTGAAGAGACTCTGAACCGATGAGGTCCTACACCTCTCGACTAACAAAATTCTCAAAATCGTCAACTGATGTGAGTCATAGACTCAATAAATGATGAGGTTTCTGGGTTTTAGAACTGATGGAAACCCTGTTCATGGATGTTGTTGAAAAGGTAGGCTTGACAAATAATGATGTTTATAAGTTGTTAGTCAATGGAGCTTCTTTGTGTATAAATTTAATGGACTTTAGGGCCTTTTTCAATGTTAGACCAATGAAAATATTTGTACATTTATGTGAATGATTCTCAAATTGATAATAATGATAGGAGGGTCGATGAAATGGATGCTTTGACCATTGAAATTCGTCTTTGTCCTATGGTTGCTCTAGAGACTAGCTATGGGCAGTTTTGGACTTTTGCATCCACTCTAGTGTACACAACCCTCCCATTCGGACTTGAGGCTCATCTTACACCCCAAAATCTACTGAAAATGTTGGTGGAACCTTAGCAATCAATGAAATTCCCTTGGAGGTATGTGCTATGGTTGTTTGCTTGTATGTGGATGCATGTCTAAGATCAAGAAACTCCATGGTCTTTACAAGCTTTCCAACCTTGTTTATTGTAGTAAAATGTATGCCCATCTCTCCTAATATCTTCTTCATTATGTTCTGTGCACTTTATTCCACCTTGTATGAAGTCCATAATATTCCATGTTGATAACCTGCTCATCTAGCTAAAGTACCTTCTTTTCTCCTCTTTTACCCTTATTTGCTCCAGATCTACCATGGAGGAATCGTCTTGGGGCTGAAGAGGTGATCTTAGGCGTGGAAAGGAGGTTTGATGGAGGTGTTATTTATATTCCTAACCTTATCCTCTTACTTTGTTTGACCCCCATGGGATTCTATGATGGTCGATCAAAGTAAGAGGATCACGACAAAAAATTGTCTTTAACTACAAAATGAAAATGTAGCAAAATACCCATATTTTGTAGAAAAAAGATTTAGATACATATTTCTTTTCATATAAAAATGTAGTATATTCTCATGTTGGGAATTAATTTAGCTAATTTTATAAAAAAAATATAGTTAAATAATTAATAATCTACAAGTACACAGTAGTCTAGAATGTAGCTAAATATTATGTTTACATATTTAATTGTAGGTGTAACTGTAGCTAAACGTATAGCTACACTTGCATATATAGTTAATGTGTAGAAGAAACGAATTTACTACAATTGCATTTGTAGTTAATATGTAGGAAAAATCACCATTTACTACACATTCATATGTAATTAGATTGCATCTAGTAACATATGTAGTGACATTACTACACATATATATGTAGTTAGATTAGACATTATTTGATAGTACAATGCCATTTGTAATGGAAAAAATGATAGTAATTAGATTCAACCACTATTCTGGAAATCGGTCCGCGCAGTCGCATATACTCCGGCTTATACTGATTCAGTCACCCAGTCACATCGTATATTGTTAATCGGTCCATTAAGCAGTCATGGGCTGCATATACTCTCACTTGACCGACTAAGCGGCCGATTAAACTCTGCTTTTTGAAAATCCCACAATTTATGTCCATACATTTCATAAAAACATGCATACATATACATACACATTTCATTACATATTAAAATTTAAATATATAGTCATTTGTTTATATATATACATTGTAATACATACAATAATTTCCACACACATTTGTACATTTATATGAATACATTTTTACTTTTTATATGTATACATACATATATGATATACCTACATATATAAACAAATATTTGGACATGTATGTATACATTTTTAATTGTTCAAATTTATAGACATTCATACATTTTAATATTTGTACACATATTACAAACACATTCCATATATAGACATATATGCTTATATAAGCATATCATACATGCATATTTATGTATATATATATATATATATATATATATATATATATATATATATATATATATATATATATATATATATATCAGTGCCTAATGTATATATTTATACTTTTATTATGATCTAGATGTATCATTTCATATATAATTAGTTTGTTTAAAGAAAAAAAAATCCAAAACCACATATACTTCCGTATATACTCCCACATACCACATATACTCTATGCAACACCCCCTCCCGTACACCAAATTCCGCTTTCCTGAACAATGGATCCAACTATGCTTATAATGCCAACAATAATAATTACATTTATATCAAAATAAAGAATGTACACAGGGATGACACATACCTTTCTCCTACTACAAAATGTACATGAAATAATATATACATATATTCAGGGGCGGAGTCATAGGGGGGAAAGCATGGATCATGTCCCCCCCAAAAAAAAAATAATGAAAATGTTCAATATATATGTATATATGTTCATAGAAGTGTAATATAATATATAAAATTTGTACCATGTTAGAATAATAATATGTTAGTAGTGCAGTGGCATGTGTGTTGTTGTTATAACTGGTAGTCATAGGTTTGAACCCTAGGGAAAGTGAATTTTCTTATTTTAATCTTATGTACTCGACGTAGATTATATATATAAAGTTTAAGGACACAAAGAATACATGCATACTGAACTAGTTTAGTGGCTAATATGGTTGTTGTGTTGTGTGAGGCCTCATGTTCTAGTCTTGCTTTACTTGTATAGAATTTTTTAAATCCACTCGTATAAGGTGTCATGATAAATGTCAAAAATCTAAATGATTTTGGCCCCCATAAGGACAAAGTTCTGACTCTGCCCTGCATATATTAATGATTAAATGAGCTCTACAAGCATATTGAAAAAAGAGTATACATCTTCCTCGACTAGTTTTAGAATCTTTATTGTCTTCACCTATAGTTATAATGTATGATGACTACATGGGGTTTCTGTGGTTGATGGGCCATCATGAATAGGAGAACTTGTTGTTGCAGATGTTCCAAAATCATCTTCCTCTTTGGCCTCTATTTTGAATAAGAGAATATATCGCTACAGTTGTTCTCGATTTATCTTTCCTTGCATCCGTTTGGGGTGCAATTTTATTTAAATCTTGACAAAGTGTCCCTTACATATGTCACTGACATTTCCTAGTTTTCACTGTGATCTTCATGTAGGCACTTTAACTCTATTGCAGTTAGTTCCTAGTTGAATGGCATCACCTACAACATCAACAAGCTTGCAATCATGACAGTTAAAGTTGGATGCAGATGCACCAAGTTACAATCAACTTCTAGGAGTCATATGGGAAAGATGAACGTAGATGTTACACCTAATTGGGAGGAACAAGAAAACTTTTGCAAGAGGTAAGATGGTCTCTTGTACTTCCTATGTCTAGACTCAAAATTGATCTAGTGTAACGACCCCCATTTTTGAGTGTCTACCAGTCAAGAAAGATCCTTAGATTCAAAGTTCATTACTCTAAATTTTCCAGGATCAAATTTAACAAATAATAAAGAATAGTAAATATTTCCTAGTATATTGGACTTGAAGGAATACATATATTGAATGATACTCCTCTAAGGAGTTACTTGAATTTTTTAGAAGAAACTAACCTATACATATGAGAAGAAATACCAAACTCTCTAGCTAATCCTCCTTGGCATAACTTAATTTTTTTAATCTTTGATGTTTTCATATTTATCTTCATGTTCACAAATCAAGTGTATCAACTACCTAAAACTTCCACAAATGAATATATGGTCAGTATGTTTCCATAGTATTACATGGGTTCATCCAAAACATCACACATACATATATTCAACTATAATTTAATGGAACATACGAACTTTTATTTCTTTTGTATTTGAACCAATGCTTGGTATGCCCTCTTAGGTGTAATCATTTTCCATCATTGGACTATGTGCATTACCCCTTAATGGGTGGAACCCACAATCCACAATATTCTATATTTATGTGATATTGATAGGCTCTTAACATTTTGCATGAAATAAATAAACATCCAACAATCATCATTCATTCAATCTTCAAGAAGCCTCCGCATACTTCAGTAGTCGATACATGTGAGTATTCATAATCTTAATGACGTATGTTATGTGTAAACATGAAATATACTTCAAGTATGTACAAGCCATCCAATCAATAGATCCATGCAACCAATCATTCAATAAACATTGGTTTCATGTATGTATACTACATATGTGTCACCATGTGTTCTATTAAGATTAAACCTAACTTAGGTTTTAATGTAGGTTTAGGGTTGTCTCAAGTTTGGAATAGGATAAGGGCAACCCTAATTCATCACAATAGGCCCCCCAAGGGTTACAAACCGTACTTGAGCATTTGATGAACTCTAATCATTATTGTGGTAGGTTTATCACATTATCACTCTATTAAGTTGAATCATGAGGTTTAATATCTACATATCAAGATGTAGAATCATTAAACCCTAATTATCTAGTTCCTATATTAGTAAGCATACAATATCATCATTGTTAGATAAATGCAATTGGGGAACTAGATCAATATCATTACTAAACATATTCAGATTACATTGCAACTTAATCATATCTATCATGTCTGACACCCGATTAATCAAAACTATGATTTTCATATATTAATCATCATATAACCATTTAGTAGCTATACTTATATAATTAGGGACATAATCATGATTTGAAAGTATTTTACTTGAAATCTACATATATTTCTGATGAAATCCATATATAGAGTCAATATATTTCAACATATCAATAATTTAATTGAATATTACAATATTAATTGATTTGGACCAATAGTAGCATGAAACATCAGTGAGTAACTTTTATATTCATTTACTAGAAGGGATGGCTCATGGAAGAGTGACGATGCCCTTGCTTCCCCTTGCACTATGGTTTGGATTTACCACACGCTTATGGGTGTTTTGGTCAAAAAGGCTTCATTCCTTCTTCTACCTCACGACATAGATGTACCATGCATGGGTGAGCCAACCTAAGGACTGATGTACATTCCTCCTGGGCTCTAGAAGCCACAAAAGGGCTTGCTCACCTCTATGAGTCCTCTATGCACTTGGCTGATCCCTGGAAATGGTTGAGGTGGCTGGAGATGAGGAAGGTAGGTCCTAGATACCTAGATGTAGAAGCATGCTATATGACAGAGATAAGGAGGTTTGAAGATCATATCTATACACCCTAGGTGCATAGTCATAGGTGGAGCATACTCTAGCAGCCTCAGTCTTCTTCCCACACTCTATGATCCAATGAGGAGATTATCTTTCACTATTCTTCTCCAGACTGGTGATGCCAAGGCAATCACATCATCATGTGTCTACTGATCAATGATTCTCAAATGGGGAAGTACATGCGATCATGTGTGTGATAGCGTGTGCTCAATATGGTAGTGGATTATATAGGGTTTTAGGGTGTCCAACCTTGGCTCCTACAAAACATTATCAAATTAGTGGATAATCACATTATTTGTAGAGAATATCCATGATAATGCAACTCTATTATCTTCAGTTGGGTTTGGTGAAGAGGTAAGGTTCAATCATGGGATGAATCCGGAGTCAATTAGTTGTTGGATGTCGACTGTAGAGTGAGAAAGAGACAATGGAGAGAGAGTATATAGGTGTATCAGGACTCTATTCCCCAAGTTTTAGGGACATGTGGGTGAAGGGGATAAGCCTGGCTCCCTGCTTCTGACCCAGATCAAAAGTCTGAGTCCACCAGGACTTTGCCACACTTTTCCCCTTTTACTTTTCTTTACATAAAATACCCTAATATGAAGATAATTGCAATGACTACATGGCTTATCCAATCAGTCCAAAAATTGAGGATAAATCTTGCATGACCATTATCTGCCATTTAGGGAAGGACATACCCCAAAAAAGTTGGTTTTCTATGCAAAGGTTGGTTTGTAAGGCTAATCCAGATGATTCTTTGATTATTTATCTAGGTCACACATTAACTTGGATTTATATAAAAAAATTTCAATTATCTAAAATCCTGATAATTAACCAACTCAAGTTACTTGGTCATTTGATATTGGAATAAAATTATCAAACTTTTTTGTATTCTAGGGACCGATATGTGAACCATGATTTACCAAAAAGGGCTTGAATTGGGTTCCTAGGCCCACGGTCATACAATGGTCCCTTCAAAGGGTCTATCATGGGGCTGTTTGTTACCCTCATCCTACCCCCATTGACAATGGCGTCAATTTTTGGCACCCATTTTTCAAATTGCATTAGAACACACAATCATATAGATTGAGCAAACTAGAGTTCAACACCATAAATAGAACCAAAGGTTTAGGTACAACATAGATCCATGCAACAAAAAAAGATGGACAAGTTTTGAAATAACTAAACTATTACATAATGAAATAGATGAACCCCTTAAATTACTACTAATGCCCCAGGATAAAATGATGTCCTTTGTTATAGAAGATACTTCATGTAGTTGGATTCATTTTTTGATTACCTAAATAGGGAACAACTAGGCCAAAAATTCAATGCGGGTGCAAGGGTACACTTGAAAATTTAAACTAGAAAGTCTAAAAGGTTAACATGATATAATCTTGGAAATACAGGAAGAAGTAAAAGACTAAAAAACAACCAAAATTTAAAAAGAAACAAAGTTTTCAAAAGCATGTTTTATGTGCATTGAACCATTATACTTCATCGTATCATATTAAGGCCTTATATTCTTGTGACAACTCCCCAAGGAAGAATCCATAGGGCAAATTAAGGCACATATCCAATTGTTGCACACATTTCAACCATGAGGGGCCCAAATGGCCATTGCCATAGGGTTAACCCTATATTCTGTAAGTTTGTGCTCCCCTCTTAACAACTCAAGGAGGAGCATCGAGCCTTGTGCCTAAATCTGATGAATTTTAAATGGCACAAGGGTTTGAGTACAATGGTTTTCTTCTTTATTGTTTGAATGGTTTGTTCAACATATAATATATAAAAAGTTGAAAAGGATACCATAAGATCGCTTATATCAAACAATATTCATAGCCAAACATTTAGACTTTACATATATAGGTAGAACACAAGTCATAGAAATTTTAATAGATTAAGGAGGGTAATAAGTTTACCTTGTAGGGCAAAATGAAAAGTAAATTCTAGCATAAGATGCTCAAGGTAAGATCCTCAAGGTCAACCTATGGTCTAATAAACACAAGGTGGGTTCTCAAATCAATATGGAGTTGAATAATCATGTTACAACCCCACACAGATGTTATTTATGAACCTAGGCCCTTTTTTTATTCAAGCATGGTTCTAGTCATATCAAACATATGCATAAAAGTATTTTACATTGTACATAGCATCATAAGGTATCTTAGGTTCAATAGAACATGCATGTTCAGAGTGTACACAAGGCAAGATCATATTATTTAATAGGTATGTCAAAGAAAATTCATATTCTTCAATACATGATTTCAAGATAAGTCATTTGGGTCACATTTAAATACTAGAGTGGTCACTTAAGATCTTATAACTATAGCATGTCATAACAATGTGAGATCCTATTTTTTTTTGGATAAGGTAAAATATTACTAGAACAACAACAAAAACGTATAGGGGTAAACCACCCCGTATACTATACACAGTCACTTAAGACCCCACCTCAAAATGACCTCAGGATGAACCTTCAACAGGAAACCCGAGTTCGTTTACAATGCCAAGCCAACCTATCAACAAAAACATCAAAAACTTGGTACTTATCCCTCCCTGTTTTTCATTGAGTTCTGTTGTTCCTCTCCTGCCATATATCGAACATGAGACCAGTCCAAACTAGGCCGGTAAGCCTCATGAATTGTCTGTCCCCTCTGGATCTACTAAGAATCCATAACAAACTGTTATTGATGTCCGTGGCTGGGGCGCCACCCCACATAAGTTTGAGAGAGGACCGGGTCAACATATACTTGGTGAAATCACACTCAAAGAAGAGATGCTGCTGCGTTTCGTCGACCTGGTGGCACAAAGGGCAGTCACTCACACTACCATTGAACCACCTACTAGTTCTCTCGCTGGTGGGTAGTCGCCCTAAGATCACCTTGTAAGCACAAAAACTCCATTTGGGACAGTGGAAACTCCCCCAAAGAAGCTGATACCAAGGAACTTGAGGTTGATTGCGGTTGATCTTCCAAGGTACCCCACCCGCAATCACACTCCAGTTCCCGTGTACCTCAACATAACTCAACTTGCAATGTTCCCAAGCACCACACATTCTCCTCCAAACTCTAGAAGCACCAGCAGAATCATCTCCCATATCAAGACATTCACCATACCGAGCTCTCATCCAAACACCCCAGGTAGAACGCGGTTGTACAAGGAATTCATGGACCCTTCTCGCTGTAGCTTCCAACATAATATCTGAGGGATCAAGCAACCCCAACCCTCCTCCCTGTCTAGGTTGGGAAATCTCCGTCCACGCAACCGCATGGTGTCTACCACTCCACAAAAAACCACCCAAAATCGATCTCATTTTCCCCAAAATGAACTCGGGTATCACCACGAGTCTACACCAATACCAAATCATACTAGTCAGAACATACTTCACCAACACAGCCCTACCGGCTAAGGACACCTTCAACCCACTCCACTTCTCAACCCTTGCCCGCAACTTATCCAGGCACTCCTGGAAATCAGCCCCTTTCCCCACACCCCCCGACAAAGGAACACCCAGATACCTGGTCGGAAAGTAGCCGGTCTCCAAAAGGATGGCGTCTTTTAATCTTCCTCTTCTAGAGTCACAAGATTTTGATAGAAACACTGGTGATTTAACATCACTGATGTGTAGACAAGTTAGATCTGCAAACTTCTCAAAATTTGTCTCACTCCATGGAACACCTTAGCATGGGCCGCCACAAAGAACATGAGGTCGTCCGCAAAGATCAAGTGTGACAAGACTTTAGTACCATGGACTTTGTACGTCCTTATAGAACCATCTTCTTCAGCTTTAACCGTGAGATGAGATAGATTCTCCATAATAAGAGTGAACAACAAGGGTGATAGAGGATCACCCTGCCTCAAACCATTCGATGCTTGGAACATACCTTTTGGAACCCCATTCACCAACACTGAGAAGGAAGTCATCTGTATACATTGTTTAATGATGTTGATAAATCGCTCGGAGAAGACAAAAGCCTCCATCGTGCTCCATAAACCCCGCCAAGACACATGATCATAAGCTTTAGCTATATCCAGCTTGATACAAGCCTGCTTGGATCTCCCCTTGACTTGGAAGTCTCTCAAGAATTCTGTAGCCAGTAGCACATTATTAGCAATATCTCGTCCTTTAATAAATGCCGCTTGGTTAGGTGAAATAATATCAGGGAGAATACTCTTTAGCCTACCCGCCAGCAGCTTCGCAATAATCTTATAGACTACCGAACAACAAGCGATAGGGCAGAAGTCATTCATGGCAGCAACACCAACTTTTTTCGGAATAAGTCTAATAAAAGCATGGTTGACCTGACGGACCATCCTCCCCCCCGCAAGAAACCACCTCACCGCATTGCACACTTCCCTTCCAACAATATGCCAACATCTATGAAAAAACTTCGCATTAAACCCGTCGGGGCCCGGAGCTTTGGAATCGCCTATGGAGAAAGCTGCTTGTTTAATCTCTGTGTCCGTAGCTAATTTCAGCAGCCCGACATTCATACTAGCACTGACTTTTCTCTCAAGAATAGCAGCCTGTCTTTCCCTGTTGCTCTCCTCACTTTTGTACAACTCGGTGAAGAAATTAACAGCCATCTCCTCCACTTTAGCCTCCTCGTCAACGAGTTCACCTTTATCATTCGACAGATTATGGATGCGGTCCTTCATGTTGTTTCTTTTGACAACCGCGTGGTAAACTTTAGAATTATTGTCTCCATCTTTTAACCATTTGAGCCTGCTTCTTTGCCACCCATAGAAAAGTGGGATATCATGGTGGAGTCGACGCAACAGGCTCTACCTCAAATTGTGGTGGGTGATTTTAACCAGGTCAGAAAAGCTAGAGAAAAGTGGGGAGGGCTGCCCGTTCTAGAATCTGTTCTCAGGAGATTTAATGAGGTTGTGGATGTGGCGGGGCTTTTTGAACTAAACACGAGTGGGGGCTTAATCACGTGGCATGATAGAAGAACGCCGACTAGAAGGATGTCGAGTAATCTGGACCGTGGTTTGGTCAATGAAGCGTGGCTTGAGACTTTCCCAGATGCCTCTCTCAGGTTGGGGGCCCATCCTAATAGTGACCATGGTTGGTTGGAAGTTCAACTTTGTGCAAAAAAGAAGATGAATCGACCGTTCAGATTTCTCAACCATTGGCTGAATTGGCCATCCTTTGAGGGGGTGGTTAGTGAGGCTTGGAATGTGAGGGTTGATGGCAACCCACTCTTTGTAGTGGCGGAAAAACTGAAGAAGGTTAAGGTAGCTCTGAAAGACTAGTCCAGTAGTCTTATGGACCTTCTGAATCTCATAAAAAAGGAAAAGCAGAGATACAACATTGTTGCGGAGAAGTTAAGAATGCAGCCGAGTAATAATTTATTTATGGTGGAGGAGTCTGCGGTTAGCACGAGATTGGGTCAGCTTGAAAAGGCCTATGAAATCTGTGAGATCCTATTTCAAGTGTGCATGAAACATGCTATAAGTTATTGATTTCACAGTTGAGAACATTGTATAGAAATAAAAAAGGTTTAAGACTACATCTGCTCAAGTTACATCATTTAGTACCCCAAAAGTCAACATATGAATCATGATATATGAAAAGTGTCAATAGAGAGCAAGTAGGTGTACTGGATCAGTTTAATCTCATTTCAAGAGAGTATAAGTTACTGATATACTTTGAAATAGGGTTACAAGTTGTTGGAGTCACAAAATTTGCAAGTTTGTCTAGGTTTAGATGATTAAGGAGCATTCAAAGTCAAAAAACAACAAATTAAAAGAGATATGAACAAAACTAGGAATAATAGTCATCACCACTAAAAAAGTAATTTTTTTTAACAAATTTGGTATGCAACACATAGGAATCTGGACAAAATATGGAATATATACATCACTTAATAGATTTGAGCATAAAGTGGGATTATAGGGAGGATTATACCTAATTGGGTTGTGAAAATTAGTGATTTGGGCCAGAGGAGGGAAGATCTGGGTCGGCAGAGAGGACGACTTCTCAAAAAAGATCCAGGGGTGGTGAGTGGCAAATGGCGGAGGTGGGCATGCTCACTTCAACACTGTTGAGAATGGTGAGGAGCGGTTGTAGGCAATATGCGGTCAGGCATGAGGGAGGGACAAAGATGCTCCAAGATGCTTGATCAAAGCCATTGGTGGTTGATTTGACAATGACTCCATCCTCCCTAACCTTGATCCAAGCACCCATGCACAACAACCGTCAACATAGGGCGAGGGAGGTGAGGAAGGAGCACAACAGAGCTTCTATAATGTGGATGGGTGCAAGCCGAAGAGAAAGGAAGGGTCAAGGTCCTTAAATATGAAAACATGAGAAGCTTTAGGCAAGGTGGTGGAGTTGTAATGGGGAAAGAGGGCCAACATAGCATCAGGTAGCCACTTGCTACCCAACCTATGAGTGTGATCCCTATTGGCTACAACGATGGGTCACACAACCAAAAGAGAGGCTCAAGGACACTAATCCAACGCATATCCTATTGCAGTTATGGCTCTCACCAACCAACTGGTCCTTCACAAGGTGGGATAAGGGAGAGGAGAATGATCCGTCAAATACTGTCCCAAATCTGTGGCACTCCCTCATCTAACGGTCCACAAATGGATCCGATTGGTCTGTTGCCTCGTAAGGGATAGATCAGAGAAGTGGGAAAAAGAAAGAAAAGAAAAGGGAAGGTGGGGCATGCCTAATTGTAGGCTGGATCATGCTGGACCAAGAGAGAGAGAGAGAGAGAGATCGACCTAAGATCATAAAAAAAGAAAAAAGGTTAGAAAAGAAATGTGGAAACAAAAGGTCATAAAAACCTTACTGACAAAATTTTACCGTGCGTATAACGCAAGTGCACGCCTCAATGTAGTATAGGCCCTTGTAAGGCTCGATTCGAACTTAGGGACACTAAATTATCGGTAGACTACTACTAACTACTCACAATCAGCTAGACCAATAAAAAGGTTATGAGAGTTGTTTTAAAAATAAAAGAAAATAAAATAAAACAAAGCAATCGATTAAAATGTTTAGTTTAATCAATTCAAATGGAGATCTTTAGGATTGCGGTTTCACCGTGGGTTTTCATTGTATGAATTTCCATATAATAATTCAGGTTCATCTCTCGATTCGGATAGTGGCCTGTAGTCAGAATTGCCCACTGTCATGGTACAATTCACTACCTACATGTAGGTCGGTTCCACCGTCGTAGTAACCTATACCCTAAACTAGGTGCATTAGAATCGACCTCTGGGTTTCCACCATTAACCTTACATCACCTTGTTCAAGGGATTTGTTAATTAATGTGAATTTCGTCTCTTTTCAACCGTTAATTCTTCTTTCAAAGTAATTAAAGGCATTAGATTATCATTATGGTGATCAAGCATAACAATATAATTGAGAAAACTAAATCATACCACGGATTTAAGAGATAAATTATGAATTACTATGATAAAAATGTCATACAATGCTTCCCCGGGCTACTCCCGGTTCTAAAGATAAAGGGGATTAGCCCCACATGTTCATCTCAGAGCAAAACATAGTTGAGGAAAGGGGAAACATGGAGAAAAACATGAATAAGTAATGAAACCCCTGAACAGAGAAGATCCAAGCGTTCCTCGGTGTAGAATGCGCGATCTACAACCTTTCGATGGTGGAGAACGTCTTCTTCAGCTTCCGGAAGGGTTGAGGCATGCTTCTGGGCTCCGTTCTTCTCTCCACACCTTCTCGGGACGTGTGCAGTGGCTAATGACGTGATACCCTACTCTTGGCCTCCGTCATTAGGTATAATCACTGAGTTAGGTTGCAAAAATATCACAGCCGTCAGATTCGAGTTGATCTGAAACAAACTTTAATCTGACGTTGTCAATACCATCGACGCGGGTCGATGGTATCGACCCCTCGTGATATCGGCAAGTCTTCTTTTCTTTTTGTCGTTGTGCCTGATGCTGACTTGATACCATCGACGCGGGTCGATGGTATCGACACCCTTAGGCGTCAGTTTTATCCCTTTCTCATCATTGAAACTCCACGTGTTGATAGTATCGACTTTGGGGTCGATAGTATCGACTGTCTACTCGCCAACAACCTGATGGTATGTCGCTACCATCAACTTCCCTATCGATGGTATCGACTGTTGCGGCTGGCTGCCTGTGGCTGTGTCGATAGTATCGACAACCGTCGATGGTATTGACAGTTGCAAATATGTGTTTTTCCTGAAATTACAAAACAAAACCACATAATCCGAGATAAAACCTATCATTGTAATCATTTATGCTCAAAACAATAAAATAAGAGAGATTTGACACTGAGAAGGATCATAGACTAAAATAAGTGAATTATGCAATATTAACCACCAAAATGACCAATAAACACATAAAATACAGGTTAAATAAGTCTATAAATGTGACTCAAAATCATCGCATCAAACTCCCCTAAGCTTGAACATTGCTCGTCCTCAAGCAACTAAACTTTAGAATAGAATTGCAAGGGTCAACTAAAGAACAGATTATCACAACATACATCACCATATGATCCCCGCCAGACATTCACATTCTGGCCCTCACTAACCACGGAATGATAATTACCCTAAAGACAGTAATCATCCATAAAAGATATCTACCTCAAAATTGATGAACACTAACATATAAGGCAGTTAACATTATAAAATTCTCCGATTCAGACTCAGTGCATTTTGTGATCTCCTATTCTACGTTGCTCGCCCAAACTACCATCTACGTGGAAGCATCTCACTTGGTATTAACGAGTGAGGAGAAAATCACGGTGGCCTGCCAAATCGAGCAACAAGTGGATGGAATGGTTGGCTAGTGGAAGAAATGGAAGCATTATACGGTTTTAACATGCACAAAGCAAAAATGACTTAAATGATGCATATGCAAGTGAAAATGCCCTAATGCCTACAAATGGGTGGAATGATGCATGCACTATCATTCCGTACCAAGGTGAGATGGAATATCTAAGAGAACTACATCATGTACTTATTCTTCTTAAGATGCAGGTGAGACTATGTTCCTTTCACCCTCTCAATCCTACTTGCTTCTCAATTCTCTTCTTTTTTTTCAATTTTTTTCAATCAATTTTTTAAGCCCTTATTTTCATAGATGACAATGAATTATTTGTCGGGCTCACTTCTTGTTACATAACTTATACATTTGAAACATTCAGAAGGTATGGAATAAGTTCATCACCCTTAATGTTTCAGAAGACATATGATGCATTATGTACTATATGCGCAAGAGATGTGAATGCAGCTACAAAATGATAATTATGCCTAAATGACATGCACTTAAGGATAGTGTGCATGTATAACTACTCTATCTCTTTTTCTTTTCATTTTCATGCAAAAATATGTGAAAATAGTTGTAATGCAAGACCTATCTACATGAGATGCAATCAAAGAGATTAAAACTGTAATGTACATCCAGTTCTTAAGGTGGAGTATGAAAATAATGGGGTGGATAGATCACAAGACTATTTGATTGAACCTTTAGAAATTATTATGTGTCCCTCCTTACTGACCTGTGTGGTAATTAAGAGGTTTCTCTCTCTTATTTCAAATTACAATCTCATTATCATTTGATCAGTTTAGGCTCAAACAACCAATTCTGTCCACCTTTCATGAATCCTAGGAATGTACAGTTGTGATTTCCTGTTTTAGAGTTGACAAACCCAATCATTTCCTTAAGTTATGTGCTCAAAGTTGAACAACACAAGCTTGCAAAACACTAAATTTTTTTAAATTTGCCCCTGATTCCCATGTACAAGCAACGAGATGACACATGACTTAAGACATCCACAATTACACTAAATAGAGTGTGGATCCAACAAAAAAACTAAAAACTAAGAGAAATAAATGACAAAAGACAAAACAATAAAAACTAAAAACTAACGGATATAGTTGTTCCAACTCCCCCTAAGCTTGAATTCGACTATGGCCTCATAGTCAAAAACAACCTTAAAAGGTGGAACAGTGATACCGATCATTCTTCCGGAGGAGGCGGGTACTGTGGAGCCGTGGCATCCCAAGATGGGTATTTCCCCTGGAAGTTCGGATCATACTGGGGCATTGGTGGAGGTTGTGGATACCCCCCAAAATAATTCAGGCTCCAGTAATGATCGTAGAAGGGCTGCTGCTGCATCTCCATCCTATGCAACCTATCGTGGATGTGCTGTTGGTTGTCGAGGAGGAGGCACCCATTCTCGAAAATAGCCCTCTGGTTATCTAACAACCGATTTGTTGTATCCTGAATACCGGCGTATGAAGATGAATGCTGCAGTTGGGTTTGCTGGATCTCTTGCAACATTGTATATATTCCCTGCATGGAGTAGGCATCCTCTCCTGGTTAAGAGGGCTACGGCGGCAGAGGCTGTGAAGATGAAGATGCGCCCGGATGCATGAGGGGACGCTTCCGGGATGCCACTCCTGCGCGAAGAGGAGTGAAAGCCTCCTCTTCCTCTTCAGGCTCGTCACCGTCATTGTCATTGTCATCATTGCCACCGTCTTCATAAGAGTCCTCGATGACGATGACAGGACATCGGAAATGTTGAGCGCGCTCAATGTTGATGACGGGGTCTGGAAGTGAACACTCTTGATATGCGTGATTAACATGGCAATGTGCATATGCCAAGCTATCACGGAGCAGGAGGAGGTTGGAGCAGTGCAGATGTTGGAGGTTGACCTTACTCCTATTGGAGAGGGGAGTAAGCTGGGAGAAATATAACCCAAGGTAGAGGGCCAGTGGGGTGATGAGCCCTCCAAAGTGAATTGGAGCCTTCCGCGTACTCCTCACAACTAACACACATTAAAAAAACGTGCCCTAATTGCACTCCTCGCACTTCAGCAATTTGTGTAGGAAGAACAAATCCGTCTCTTGAAACTTGTTGAGAGATAGGTCACCACGAGCGAATAGGGTGGTGTAGAGCATGCGGTGAAGAATCCGCACAAATGGATGCTCGAAATCTGCAACTGCAGCGTTGTGGTAACTGACGGATTTTCCCGGAGGTGCAGTCACGAGCTGGGCGAAGATAGCGTCGTAGTGCATCCTGTTGTCTGGCCTCCGGTGCTGGTAGTTGTCATGATACCAGTTATATACAGAATTAAACCGGTCAAGGGTGAGGGTGTAATTGTTGTTGTAGAGTCTGAACGACACCCACCCTTTCCTCCACTCTCTATCAGTGGTGATCAAATCATTGGGCACCATATTGATGTCCAATGATGCCATGAACTCCGCCACGAGTTCCTTGTACGTCGGCCACTCGCTGAAGAAAGGTTGTCCGTCGGCGTGGTACTCCAACTTGTAGGGCCTCCTGGTCGTGTGTATCGCCTGCCCCTTCAAGACGTAGGTGAGGTTGGCCTTGAACCCCAACTCACAGATCATCATCCGATCAACATAACGCGTGGGCTTGATCTTTCTCTTCATTAGTTCCTCGTACACCTTCCGGACCTCCGCGGAGGGATGGACAATCTGTGGGTGAGGAACATATGAAGTAGGTGTAGGGATTAACTCGGGGATCTCCATAGGAGCTGCCCGTGATGAAGATGCATCGGCTGTACGAACCATTGTCGCCGAGAAAGAAGGAATAGAAGATGGAGCTCGGTGAAGGTCGGAGAAGGCAATCTCCGCTCGGTGAAGGCTCGGGGAAGATCGTGCTCCTTGGATGCTCGTAGCCGGGCTCCGGTCGCACAACAAGACGCACGGCACAAGTGGAGGGCAAAGGCTTTGAAGGTGTGACGTCATATGACAACCATCCCTCTCTTTTATAACCAAAACCGTCGCTGTTGTGCACCCGTCGATACCATCGACGCAGGTCGATGGTATCAACACCTGTAGCACAATCTGATTTTCTGCTAGTATTGACGGTTGTCGATAGCCTGATGTGGAGGCCCAGATCGATGACGTGTCGATACCATCGACGGGTGTCGATGGTATCGACCCATCCCACAGATCGACTCTCATGATGCAACGATCGCCATTGATTTCCTCTCGCGGATCGGTGACATGTCACGTAGATACCATCGACACAAGTCGATAGTATCGACACAAGTCGATAGTATCGACTCTTCTTAGGGCACACACCCTCGCGAGGCCCGACCACTGCTTTCTGCCTGTAACCATGCCAATACCATCGACAGGCCCGTCGATGGTATCGACTTCACTGAAACAAATTCGTCTGAATATCTTCAGGGATCTCACGAGTATCGACAGCCATGTCGATACTATCGACCCCGTTCTGGTGAGCAACCTGATGGTAGGTCGATACCATCGACAAGGTCGTCAATAGTATCAACTCAGAGAGATCTTTGCAACTGCCTAACTGTGCCCATCGCGATACCATCGACACAAGGGTCGATGAAATCGACCCTGCCTCAGTCATGCACATTGAACAAACGATCAAGGTATCATTTTTACACTAAAAACAAAATCAAATCAAACTAACTTGCAAATGAGAAAGACACTAAACGACACTACCAATGGCTGGGTTGCCTCCCAACAAGCACCCTTATTTAACGTCTTAGGCTAGACAAAATCGAGCTCCTCATGCATCCAGAATTGCAATGAGTTTGACCTCATTCACTTTCCTTGTGTAATCCTCACCGAAATACAACTTCAATCGCTGTCCATTAACTAAGAATGTTGTCTCACCATCACGCACCATGATTTCACCATGTGGCCTGACCTCCTCTACAGTGAAAGGTCCACTCCATCCGGATTTCAATTTCCCGGGATGCATCTTCAACCTTGAGTTGAACAAGAGTACACGATCTCCTTTCTTGAAGACACACATCTGAATATGTCAATCGTGAATCAGCTTTGTTCGCTCCTTGTAGATCCGCGAGCTTTCATATGCATTCATCCTCAGCTCGTCAAGTTCATTTAGCTCTAACAAACATTTCTTTCCTACTTCATCATTTCAAATTCAGCTTCCTTAGCGCCCAGTGCACCTTATGCTCCAATTCCACCGACAAATGGCAAGCCCGACCGTAAGGCAACCTAAAAGTTGTAGTGCCTATAGGTATCTTAAACGCCATCCTGTATGCCCACAAAGGGTCTGGTAGCAAGATACTCTAGTTCTTTCTTGTCGAAGCTACAGTGCGCTCCAAGATCTTCTTGATTTCTCTATTAGAGACTTCCACTTGCCCCTGTGTCTGCGGGTGGTACGGGGTACCAATGTTTTGCTTTAACCCGTATTTTCTCAAAAATGCCGCGAACTTCTGATTTCGGAAATGTGTACCTCCATCACTAATAATCATTCTCGGTACACCAAACCTGTAGAAAATGTATTCTTTGACAAACCTGCACACTACAGCGGCATCATTAGTCCTAGTGGGTATTGCCTCTACCAACTTCGATACATAGTCCACTACTAATAGAATGTACAAGTTAGAATTGGAGGACACAAAGGGTCCCATAAAGTCAATACCCCACAGATCGAACACCTTGACCTCTTGAAATACATTGAGGGGCATCTCCTGTCGCCTTGAGATGTTACCTGCCCATTGGCAGGAATCACATTGTCGCACATAGTCATATGCGCCCGAAATAAAGTAGGCCAGTAGAGACCACTCTCAAGTACCTTGGCCGTGGTTCTAGAACTAGCATGGTGTCCACCCATCGGTAGAGTATGGCAATGACGAAGGACACTTTCATATTCCACCTCCGATACACATTTGCACAACACACCATCCCTGCATTGCTTCAACAGAATTGGGTCATCCCAAAAATAATATCGCAAAGAATGGAAAATTTTCTTTTTCTCCTGGTATGTCCAATCATCTGGGATAATTTTGCAGGAAAGATAATTAACAATAAAAGAAAACCAAGGATCTTTAGATTTCACAGATAGAAGTTGTTCATCAGGAAACGTCTCGGTAATGGGTATATGCACGTCCTTCTCGTCTACCCTTTCCAACCTAGACAAGTGGTCCGCAACCACATTTTCTATTCCTGCCTTATCTTTGATTTCAATATCAAATTCTTGTAACAATAAGATCCACCTAATCAGTCTAGGTTTGGCATCTTTCTTTTCCATCAAGTACTTTATGGCGACGTGGTCCGTCCATACCACGACTTTAGATCCTACAAGATATTGCTGAAATTTTTCAAAAGCAAAAACGATGGCGAGAAGCTCTTTTTCAGTTGTCGTGTAATTAAGTTGTGCTTCATTTAGAGTTTTAGATGCATAGAAGATCACATCGGGTTTATTTTCCACACGTTGTCCTAAAACAGCCCCTACTGCGAAATCTGACACATCGCACATCAATTCAAAAGGTTTTGTCCAGTACGGTGTTTGCACAACCAGAACATAAATTAATTTTTCTTTAAGCACATTAAACACATTTAAACACTTTTCGTTAATGTCAAACATAGCATCCTTCTCCAAAAACTCAAATAATGGTTTGGCGATTTTTGAAAAATCTTTTATAAAGCGGCGATAAAACCCGGCGTGACCTAGAAAACTCCTTACCCCTTTTACCGAATTCAGTGGGGGCAATTTGGAAATAACTTCAATCTTCACCGGATCTACCTCCAACCCATTGCTAGACACTTTGTGTCCAAGCACGATCCCTTCGCTAACCATCATATGACATTTTTCCCAGTTGAGAACCAAATGTGTGTCCTCACATCGTTGCAAAACTTTGTCCAAGTTGTATAAACATTCGTCAAAAGACACACCATAGATGGAGAAATCGTCCATAAAGACTTCCAAAAAGCGTTCGACCATATCGGAGAAAACAGCAAGCATGCAACGCTGGAAGGTTGCTGGTGCGTTACACAAACCAAAGGGTATACAGCGGTATGCAAATGTTCCGTAAGGACAAGTGAAGGTGGACTTCTCTTGGTCCTTAGGATCAATGGAAATCTGATTGTAGCCTGAATAACCATCGAGAAAATAAAAATGCGATCGAACTGCCAATCGCTCTAAAATCTGATCAATGAATGGGAGAGGAAAATGATCCTTAAGCGTAGAAGCATTCAATCTATGGTAGTCTATACATACACGCCACCCGGTTACCAAACGGGTCGTGACTGGATCATTTAACAAATTATGTGTAACAGTAATTCCCCCCTATTTAGGGACTACCTGTGTAGGACTCACCCACGTCGATTCGGATATAGCATAGATGATACCTACAGAAAGGATCTTGATCACCTCCTTCTTGACGACCTCCATCATGCTAGGATTTAGTCAGCGATGTGGCTGAATTACAGGTTTGGCTCCCTCCTCAAGCCGGATCTTGTGCTGGCACAATGTAGGGGAAATCCCCTTGATGTGTGTGACCGACCACCCGAATGCACCTCGGTGGTTCTTCAGCACGATCAACAGTTGATCCTCCTCCTCGGCACTCAGATATGCCGAAATAATCACTGGCAGCTTTTCACCCTCAGCTAGAAATGCATATTTCAAACGAGGTGGCAGTGTCTTCAATTCTAAATCTGGCAGGCTGATCAAAGATGACTGAAGCGGTGGTGGGAGTTCTCCAAGGTCTTCATAGTACCTAGAATAAAAGCATGGAACACCCGAAGCATCTTAGCACACTCTTGTAGTGACTTTCTTCTCATCCAATCATGTGTTATATTAACCAGCCAGGCTTCAAGAGGCAGTCCTGGATATGCATTGAAAACAAAACTTTCTATGGCCTCATCTTCAGTAGAAGGAGGGATGTCCTCCTCTTCATCATTGGGAAAACCCACCGCCTTGTTAAGAGACACAACCTTGGTGTGCTCCATGATGTCTACATCCAGTGTCTCCTTTTCCACCTTGGTCATTACATGAGCCATATCTAAAAACATCTTCCCTAGACAGAGAGAGATATTCTGATCAAAGTGCTTCACCATGCAGCATTGCTCCTTAGCTTTTGATTGTGTTGTGTTGGAAGGCATGACCATCTCAAACCGATCATCGGCGATACCCAAGGTCAAACGACCTCTCACCATCTCAAGTATCATGTCAGCAGTGGCTTGGAAGGGTCGCCCAAGGAGTAACTCATTTCCTTGCTCATTCTACATTTCCATCACAACAAAGTCTGCTGGGAATACAAACCGATCCAATTTCACCAACACGTCCTCACATATGCCGTATGGCTTCACCACAGAATTGTCCGCTAACTGAATTGTCATATTGCTCGGCCTTAATTCTTTCAATTCCAATTTCTTGAACGTAGAGAGAGGCATCAAGTTTATACTTTCCCCCGAATCACATAGTGCTTCGCCGAATTTCACTTTACCAATATAGCATGAAATATTGAAGCAACCCAAATCCTGCCTTTTAGGTGGCAATGTGCCTATGATGAAAGCACTCACCTGCTCCTTGAGAACCACAACCTCAGTATCAGGGATCTTCCTCTTCTTTGTAATGATGTCTTTCAAAAACTTGCCGTAAGAGGGAATTTGCTCTATTACCTCTAATAATGGAATGTTGACAGAGAGCTTTCTAAAGCTATCCAGAAAGTTCTTGAACTGGGTGTCCACTTTCTTTTCTTTCAAGCTATTTGGATACGGGACCGGGACAGCCTGTGCCCTTTGATGCGGCGGCACATATGGCATCCTCTTCTGTATCTCCTCCTCATCAATAACGGGTTCTGCTGTGACATCCTCTGCTATATCCTCAATCGGGTCTGTGATTGGAATCAGAACCTCCTCTGTGGCCTCACTTGTGATTCCTGACTGAGGTTTGCTTGGTTCATCGGCCCTGGGGTTTTAAATCTTCTTGCCACTTCATAAAAAGATTTCCTTATCCTGTTGGTTTCCTCCTAGAATGTTGGTGTTACCTGGAAAGCCTTGCTGCGCTGGCTTCTTCAGATTTGCTATTTCTGCTGCCATCTGTGCTAAAGACGTCTGTGTTGTCCTCATCTGAGCCCCATGACTCTGTAAGGTTTGCCCAAACTGATTCATGAATTCTCCTTGTTGCTTGATCTGCTGGCCAAAAGTGTTCATTAGTTCTTGATTCTGCTTTATTACTTGATTGAGCAACTCATTGCTCTTATCCTCTGGTGACGGTTGGGGTTTTGCATCGGGGTCCTGCAAGAAATTATTTGGGTCCTGCCAGGAAAATTTCTTATCTTTCCTCCATGAATAGTTGTTGTTTCTGTACCCCTACTACTGGCGCATGAACTTTACTTGAGCCTCATCATCTGATTCTGCGTCTTCTTTTGCAAGCAGTTTCTTTGCTAGAAGGTCCATCTTCTCATTTAGCTCTTTGATGGTCTTTGACTCCCCCGCAGCCCGAACATGCTCTACGGTGTCTCTGTCGCCCCAAAATTGCTTCTTGGCCATGTTCTTCAAAATTTCCCAACACCTCATTCATGTGTTGTTTAAGAAGAAACCTGAACCTGTGGAGTCTAAGTTACTTCTATCATGCTCGGAAAGACCAAAATAGAAGATTTTCACCTGCTTCTCTTTGTCCAGCCCATGATGTGGGCACCTCCTTAGCATGATCTGAAACCTTTCCCAGGTCTCAGAGTAAGTTTCTCCTGCTTTCTGACTAAAATTCTGAATTTTCCTGATCATATCATTCGTCTTCTCGGGCGGAAAGAATCTTTTAAAGAACACTTCCACCATGTGGTTCCATGATTCCACATACTCATCATCAAGATTATGTAGCCATTCTCATACATTTCCCACCAGAGAGCTGGGAAACAGCTTCAAGTACAACATCTCCTGTGGAAACCTGTCTATCTTGATCATATCACAATTTTCCACGAACTGGCTTATATGAGTCACCGGATCTTCATTTTTAAGCCCGTGAAATGCATTTGATTTGACCAAGTTGATTAGTGCAGGATCAATTTTATAGGGTGGAATATTGATTGCTTGCTTCTTCATTGGCCCCTTCGAAGCAGATGAGGAAGAAGACTTTATCTTCTCCCATATTGTCTGTTCTTCTGCCATCGCTTCTGGTTCAGGATCTGAATATGTATCTTCAAGTTGGATCTGAATGTTGTTCACCTCGTCGTCTGGTCCCGGCAGTGGAACCTCTGGTGATTGCTGTGTGTAGTCTATGCTACATGTTCTCACCATGCACAGTACCTGCAAAATGATAATTTCAGTTCAGTATCGTGCTAGACAATTACAAAATGTGAAAAGTAAACTATAAATTTCAAAAATGATTTCAGAATAATAAAAATAAAAAATGGCCTAGAATGGCCGCTTGCAGCACTCGTAGTGCCGACAATTGTCGTGTCCCCAACAACGGCGCCAAAAACTTGACACAATTTTACCGTGCGTATAACGCAAGTGCACACGTCAATGTAGTATAGGCCCTTGTGAGGCCCGAGTCGAACGTAGAGACACTAAATTATCGGCAAACTACTACTAACTACTTGCAATCAGCTAGACCAATAAAAAGGTTATGAGAGTTGTTTTAAAAATAAAAGAAAATAAAATAAAACAAAGCAACCGATTAAATGTTTAGTTTAATCAATTCAAATGGAGATCTTTAGGATTGCGGTTTCACCGTGGGTTTTCATTGTATGAATTTCCATATAATAATTCAGGTTCATCTCGGATAGTGGCCTGTAGTCAGAATTGCCCACTGTCGTGGTACAATTCACTACCTACGTCTAGGTCGGTTCCACCATCATAGTAACCTATACCCTAAACTAGGTGCATTAGAATCGACCTCTGGGTTTCCACCATTAACCTTACATCACCTTGTTCAAGGGATTTGTTAATTAATATGAATTTCATCTCTTTTGAACCGTTAATTCTTCTTTCCAAGTAATTAAAGGAATTAGATTATCATTATGGTGATCAAGCATAACAATATAATTGAGAAAATGAAATCATACCATGAATTGAAGAGATAAATTATGAATTACTAAGATAAAAATGTCATACAATGCTTCCTCGGGCTACTCCCGGTCCTAAAGACAAAGGAGATTAGCCCAGCATGTTCATCTCAGAGCAAAACATGGTTGAGGAAAGGGGAAACATGGAGAAAAACATGAATAAGTAATGAAACCCCTGAATGGAGAAGATCTAAGCATTTCTCGGCGTAGAATGCGCGATCTACTGCCTTTCGGCAGTGGAGAATGCCTTCTTCGGCTTCCAGAACGGCTGGGGCGTGCTTTTGGGCTCCGTTCTTCTCTCCACACCTTCTCAGGACGTGTGCAGCGGCTAATGATGTGATACCCTGCTCTTGGCCGTTGTCATTAGGTATAATCACCGAGTTAGGTTGCAAAAATATCACAGCCGTCAGATTTGGGTCGATCTGAAACAAACTTTAATCTGACGATGTCGATACCATCGACGCAGGTCGATGGTATCGACCCCTCACGATATCGGCAAGTCTTCTTTTCTTTTCGTCGTTGCGCCTGATGCTGACTCGATACCATCGACGCGGGTCGATGGTATCGACACCCTTAGATGTCGGTTTTATCCCTTTCCCGTCGTTGAAACTCCACGTGTCGATAGTATCGACTATGGGGTCGATAGTATCGACTGTCTACTCGCCAGCAACCTGATGGTACGTCGCTACCATCGACTTCCCTATCGATGGTATCGACTCTGCGCTGCTCATTGTGGTTGGCTGCTTGTGGCTATGTCGATAGTATCGACAACCGTCGATGGTATCAACAGTTGCAGATATGTGTTTTTCCTGAATTCACAAAACAAAACCACATAAGACGAGATAAAACCTATCATTGTAATCATTTATTCTCAAAACAATAAAGTAAGAGAGATTTGACACTGAGAAGGATCATAGACTAAAGTAAGTGAATTATGCAATATTAACCACCAAAATGACCAATAAACGCATAAAACACAGGTAAAACAAGTCTATAAATGTGACTCAAAATCATCGCATCACTTACCTAAACCCTGATTTGAGAAAGGAAACATGAGTTGGAATCGTTAGAGAGAGTTCTTCAAGATAGTAGTCATAAAAAGGTGATTGTGTAATCAAAGATAAGATCAAAACAAAGGATAAAGATGGTGATAAGTTCTAGGGTTGCAAACTATATTGAGTGAAATTGGGTATCTTATGTGCATTCAATGCATTTAAACTTCACCAACTATGCATCCAGAAGTACCAAGCTACAAAATTGAAGGAAACATATGTAGATAGAATAGGGTAAGGTTTAGAAGGTACCTAAAAGAAGAAGGAGAAGGTCCTATCCATTACATCCTCCCCTCCTTAGGATGGAATTTTGTCCTCAAAATTGGACATCCTTGAAAAGGTAGGGAAAACATGACTCCATGTTTGACTTGAGATCCCAGCTAGCGTCATCACTAATCTGGTGTTTCCACAACACTTTTACCATATTTATCTTTTCCTCAAGCTCCTTAGTCTGTCTATCCCAAATCTTGACTAACACATCCTGATAGACCAAAGAGTTTCTCAACTCAATTGGTTCATGGTTCCAAACATGGCTAGGGTCCTTCACATATATCTCCAAGTTGGATTTATGAAAGATATAATGCATCATACTATACTGTAGTGGTAGGTCCATCCTATAAGCACATTATCCAATACGAGCTAGGATATCAAAAATTGTTCTTTGTAATAGCCCTAATTAGCCTGATATTCAAGAACATATGCTTTCCAACTTTCAAAGACAACTTAGTACTGTGTGCATGAGCAAATGATTTCTACCTATCCAGTGCCCTTTTTATCCTCTGCTTGATTAAATGAACATTATTAGAATATAACTATAACTCTTCAAATTTTAGAATTTGTATCTCACGACTTCATCCCATTACATAGGTGACATGCATGGCCTCCTGTATAGGGTTCATAAGGAGGCATGCTGATACTAGACTGGTAGCATTTTTGTAGGCAAACTCCACTAGGGTAAGGTAGTAATCACATGAACCTCCCCAATCAAGAACAGATGATTGTAGAAGATCCTCCAAGATATGAATTGACCTTTCTAACTGTTCAACAATCTGAGGATGAGATGCAATACTAACGTTCAACTGAGTGCCCAACTCTTGTTGAACCCACTGCCATAGGTGAGAAGTGAGCTTGGCATCCTTATCCAAGACAATAAATACATGAATCCCATGCAAGCTCACTATCTCTCTAATGTAAAACTCGACAAGTTTAGTAACCATGGTTGTAGTCTTGATAGGAATGAAGCGAGATGATTTTTTCAAGCGGTCCACTATGAACCATATATAGCATCACTTCCATTTTTGGTCCTTAGTAACCCCACCACAAAGTCCATGGTCATGTTGTCCCATTTCATTCAGGAATAGGAAGTAGTTGTAGCAAACCTCCATGACTCTGGTGTTCAACCTTGATCTATTGGCGTGTAAGGCGTTTTGAGATGAAGGTAGCTATATCAATTTTTATGTGTGCCCACCAAAAGTGCCGTTGCAAGTCTTTGTACATTTTCCTCAAACCAAGATGAACTATGTACTTGGATCCATGAGATTCTTGTAGAATGTTGTCCCTCAGTAGAATCTTCATGTACCCACAAACGTTTCTTATCTCAAATACCTCCATCAACACCCACAAATAGGTTTGCATGAGGTTCTTCCATGAGCTTCATCATATCTTCCAGACTGGAACTGCGTTGTTGTGTCGCTAGAATATCATACTAAATGTTGGGTTTCACATTGATGCTGGCCAATCTAATCCTATAACCCAAGTGCTTTGGGGCCATGGGAGAAAGAAACTCCATATGCTTCCACTCTGTGCTGAAGATTGCATCACATGTGATATGTTTTCTACTCAGGGCATCAGCTATTGCATTTGCCTTACTAGGGTGGTCAGAGATAGTGAAGTTGTAGTCCTTAAGGTACTCTAACCACCTTCTCTGTCTCATATTTTGGTCACTCTGTGTCAAAATGTACTTCAGACTTATGATTCGTGAGGATATCAAAAGTGGCGCCATAGAGGTAGTGGCGCTAGATCTTCACATCATAGATGATGGTTGCAAGTTCAAGGTCATGCGTTGGATAGTTGACCTCTTTTAGTTTTAGTTCCCTGGAAGCATAAGCAACTACCTTGCCTTCTTGTTCCAGAACACAACCAAGACCGAACCTCAAATTGTCAGTGAAGATGATGAACCCATCGTTTTCAGAAGGAAGGGACAAAACAAGAGCTTAGGTGAGCCTGGTCTTGAGCTCTTGGAAGCCCGACTCACAAGCTTATGGCAATATAAAGCATTCCCCTTTTCAAGTTAAGTTGATGAGAGGAAACACAGTCTTACTAAAATTTGGAATGAATTGGAAGGGGTTATAGAAACCTACTAGCCTAAGGAAACTACATATATCACAAATAGATTTTTGGGATTTCCATTCAAGAACAACTGAAACTTTGGCGGGGTCAACCGAAATCTTTTCTCTAGAGATGAAATGCCCAAAAAAATGACTTTGTCAATCCAAAATCACATTTGGACAACTTCCCATATAACTTTTATGCTTGAAGGATGTTAAGAACTTGATGAATATGGGATCAATGCGACTCATGGTCCTTGGAGAAGATTGGGATGCTATCAATGAAGACCACTACAAAGTCATCCTTGGAAGGTTGAAAAACTCTATTCATTAGAGTGATGAACACATATGGGGCATTTGTTAAGCCGAATGGCATAACCAAGAATTCATGGTGCTCATATCCTATTCAAAAGGTTGTCTTTGGGACATCCTCTTCTTTGACTTTGAGTTGGTGGTAACTAGAATGAAGGTTGATCTTTGAGAAGATGTGAGCATGGAAAAGATGATCAAAGAGGTCATCCTTTTGGGGAGAGGATACTTGTTCTTGATAATGGCCTGATTAAGCATGTGATACTCATAGAACCATCATTCTTTTTCATAAAGGAAAAATGTGCACCGCAAGGAGTAGAACTTGGGTGTATGAAACCCTTTTCAAGATGTTCTTGTAATGGTTTCTCAGGCTCACACAATTTAGCAAGGGCCATCTGGTATGGGGCTCAGGAGATAGGTGCATTATCGGGTGCAAGGTTGATGCATAACTTGATCTCACGACTGATCAACAGACCAAGAAGTTTTTCAAGAAAGACATTGGGATACTCATGTACCACTCCAATACATTCAAGAGCCAAGACATCTGATATCACTAAGGTTATAGTGGCAAGGTAAGCTTTGCACCCTTTGGATATCATTTATTAGGCTTTTATGAATGAAATGATGAGGTTTCTGGCCCAATCCTTCCTACGATGAATAGTAATGATAGGATAATTGAGTCTTAAAATGATGATTTTCTTTAAATACAGTATATGATGGCACATTTTTTGTATAACCAATCCATTCTAAGAATGAGGTCAAAATCCTCCATGCCAAGCGAGATGAAGTCAGTTACAAGTTTGTGATGTCCGTAAAAGAGAGGGAATTTTTTTCCACGTGATAAGAGGTGTAGATCCTCCCACTAGGAGTTGCAACGTTGAATGTATATCCTAGGTCTTTCAATTTTTGGTCGAGTAACATTGACATAATTTGAGATGTGAAGGTATGAGTAGATCAGAATAAAAAAGAGCCACAATAAGGTGACCGTAGAGGGTCAAGGTACCTAGATGATAAACACATGTGTAAGTTATTTGTTAATTTTCTAGTTAATTTTGTTTTAATCAAGCAGCATTTTAGATTTATGGATACCTTCAATCAAACAGTTTCTAATGGAAACAACTTCCTCAACATCAATGGCAAAAAAACGAGCTTGCCGAGGATCAGGCTACTTACCCTTGTTGGCCAATGGAGGAGGAAGCTAGAGAAAAGCTCCTCTGAAGTGCCCCTCTTCCTTGCAAAAGTGGCACACTAGCTTCTGGAAACTACATGGGTAAGGGTTATGCCCCCCCCCAATTGGTGCACCTTGGGACCACACCTTGACCGTTGTTGTCTCCACAGTTCTGACCTAGACCGGGCTGGTGGTTATTGTTTTGCCCCTTCCCCAACCTCTATTTCAGCCACCATTTCCCTTTCCATGACCCCTGTCGCACCCCTATTGTTGGTGTTGTTGTTGTTCTGTTGAGGTGGCCCTTTGGGGCCTTGGACAACTGGCACCACATCAGTAAACCCTAGGTATATTAGGCTAGGTGTTTCTTGGTTCCTGAACCAAAAGTTCTCTCCATGGACAAGGCCTGTTCATAGGTTTCTTACAAAATGGTGGGATGGGAGGCATACACAAAGGCAGAGAGAGTGAGGTGTAACCCATTCAGAAAAAGGTTCACCCTATTCTCTTTGGTCAATTTAGGGCGTGACATTCAAGAAGACAGAAGTTCCTCCCATAGTAAGCTACAAACGAGTTCCCTTGGGTGAGGTGGTATAATTGTTTGTGCTTCTGTTTTCTCTAATAGATATTCATGAAATGGTTGGTGAACATAGGTTTGAAGGTGAGTCAAAAGGGAGGTCGGGTTGAGAGTAAATGTAGGAATTCCACCATAACTCGGTTGCTTCCCTAAGATGGAACGTGGCGTAAGTGATATTGTCTTCCTCGGGGCATCTAAGAGCCCTAAAGGTGTTGTCCATGGAAAAGAGCCAAGAATCCACCTTATCTATGACATAACTCTCATCCTCACCATGGAAGGCTTCAAGTTTAAGCTTGAGGAAATCATATATGGTGGAGACCCTTGGATTAAGGTTAAGGGGTTCAAGTTTGTTGGGTAGTACTGATGCGGTGTGGGTGACTAGGGTATGCGTGTTGTCTGTGAGAATATGCCTCTTCTCTTCCCAATCCCCTGAGGCCTTGAACTTGTTGGAAGGGGTCTCTTTATTCTCTTCAAATTCCACTCATTCCCTCTTTTCCTAACACTCGTCGCCTGGTTTGGTACCAGAGGTGCTGGCATAGGTGGTAAGGGTATTAGGAGGCATATGCATGGTGGATTATTAACATTATTAGAGGAAGCTTTGTGATCATGGTTTAGAACTTTAGCATAAGAGTAGGGAATCATAATTAATCTCATTGTCACATTATTATAGGTTTTTTTTCATATTTTAGTTGTATCCCATCCTTAATCTACCTCATAATATAGAGATCATGAGAGTATAGTCAGGTGATAGAAAAGGATAAGATACTACCTAATCACATCTAGTTGGGTGGCTAGGGGTAGTCCTTAATGGAGTGATGAGATGATAGAAGACTCTCTAAGCTTTAAAGAAGAGTCCTAATCCAGTCTGGATTCACTTAGGACAGGTAGACATGCAGAAGAACTCGAGCCACTACTATTTGGTGGATTGGGAGTAATTACTAAACAGAACCCCCATATGGTGCACCATCTCTGCTACCTTAGCTTCACCATTATGGACTTTGGTTCTCCCTAGGTTCTAATGATGTGTCATTCCCTACATACATAGAGGCTCATGTGTTTGGCTCTGAACCATTTTTCATGGGGCTATTTGTTTCCCTCATTCTACCCCCATTGACTACAAAGTCAGTGGCAATAGATTTGGGGCGTCCACCCATGAAATATGATTAGAACACACAAGCATATATAGATAGATAAAACTATAGTTAAACATGAAAAATAGAACCAAAGGTTTAAGTACAACATAGATCCATGCAACAACAAAAGATAGATAAGTTTTGAAATAACTAAACTATTACATAATGGAATAGAGGAACCCCTTTAATTACTACCAATGCCCCATTATAAGATGATGTCCTTTGTTGTAGAAGATACTTCATGCTATGAGATTCATTTTTTTATTACCTTAATAGGGAACAAATAGGACACAAATTCAATGCGGGTGCAAGGGTACACTTGAAAATTGAAATTAGCAAGTCTAAAAGGTTAACATAATATAAGATTGGAAATAGGGCAAGAAGTAAAGACTAAAAGAAAAGAATCATTTAAAAAGAAGAAAAGTGTTCAAAATAATGTTTTAAGTGCTTTGAACCAATATACTTCATTATATAAGCATAAGTCTTTATATTCTTGTGAGAAGTTCCCAAGGAAGAGTCCATAGGACAAACTAAGGTGTGTAGCCAATAGTTTCACACATTTCAACCATGAGGGCCAAATTGCCATTTCCATAGGGTTAACCATATATCTACAAGTATTGCACTCACTTTGGGAAACTCAAGGAGTAACACCAAGCCTTGTGCCCAAATCCCATGAATTGGGTAGGGCATATGGGTTTGAGTACAATGGTTTTCTACTTTATTGTTTGAAGGTTTCGTTCAACATATAATATATCAAAAGTTGAAAAGGATACCATAAGGTCACTTATGTCAAACAATATTCATGACAAGTATTTAGACTTTACATATATAGGTAGAACACAAGTCATAACATTTTTAATAGATAAATGAGGGTAATAAGTGTACCTTGTAGGGAAAAGTGAAAATTAAATCCTAGAAAAAGATGCTCAAGGTATGATCCTCAAGGTTGACCGATGATATAAGAAACACATGGAGGGGTCTCAAATTAGTATGTAGTTGAAGTAATAATCATGTTACAACCTCACATGGTTGTTCTATAGGAACCTAGGCCCTTTATTTATCCAAGCATGGTTTTAGTCATATCAAACATATGCATAAAAGTGTTCTACATGGTACATAGCATAATAAGGCACCTTAGGTTAAATAAAACATTCATGTTGTGAGTGTACACAAGATATGATCATCTGATTTAATAAAATAAAGAAAGGAAAATTCGTATGTTTCAATACCTGATTTCAAGATAAGTCATTTGGATCATATTTAAGTACTAGAGTGGGCACTTAAGAACTTCTAATGATAGTGTGTCATAAGAGAGTGAGATCATTATTCAAGAGTGCATAAAACATGATCTAGGTTACTGATTTTGAAGTTGAGAACATTTTATAGAGATAAAAAAGGTTCAAGAGTACATCTGTGCTGGAGTTACATCACCAAAAGGCAACTTATGAATCATGATACATGAAAAGTGTCAATAGAGAGCAAGTAGGTGTATTAGATCAATTTAATCTCAGTTCAATAGAGTAAAATTTATTGATGTACTTCAAAATAGGGTTACAATTCATTCCTATTACATAAGTTGCAAGTTTTCCTAAGTTTAGATGATAAAGGAGCATGTAATGTCATAAAATAGCAAATCTGAAGAGATATGGATGAACTAGGAATAATAGTCATCGCCATTGAAAGTTGGTGTTTTTATGATCAATTTGATATATAACACCACTAGTACAAAAATGGTCTATAGCGTCGGTTTTTTTTAAGACTATAGTGTCACTTTTCAGCCGACGCCTAAGTGGCCATCTCTACAGAAATTGCTCTATAGGGTCGGTTTTTTAACAAAAAAAACCGACCTTGTATAGTAAAAACCAACCCTATAGGCTCTCAAAAACTAAACCCAAATGAGAAATGAAACTGTACCTGAACCCTATAACGTCGGTTTTTTACTAAATAACTGACTCTAGAGATTCTTTCTAAGGACGGTTATATGAGGAAACCAACTCAATAGAGTCTTGGAATATGATAGAACGGTTGTGCCGCCTAGCACGACCGTGTTGGTCTATATTAGCACGACCGTGCTACAAAGCATGACCGATCTACCATATATCAACATGGTTGTTCTATGTGGCACAACCGTTCTACCTCATCCCAACACGGCCGTTCTATGCAGTACGGCCGTTCTACGATGCAACATGATCGTTCTACGTGGCATGACCAAGATACCTATAAGGTCGGTTTTTTAAGAAAACTGACGCTATAGGGTACAATTTTTTTATTTCTGCATAAATTGAATAGAACAAAACAGAAGAACAAGAATAAGATATGGGAGAGGGGAGCATTGATGCTCAACCGTCACCATTCCAAACCACACATTCATAACAAAAATGATTCATATATTGAGTTGAGTACACATAGTCACATCATAATTTATAAAATGATAGATTGCAAGTCTGAGATGATATTAAATGCCAAATGCAAAAAGTAAATATGAAAGAGTACTAAAACCACATACATAAATAGAACGTAACTGGCATATTTATTCCAATGCTATATTGACTTCATTTAGAAAAGCATCTGACCACTCTTCTCGGAATTCATTTAAGTCCTCATGTGTGTAAGGCTGAGTTGTAAAGATATGTAACAGAAAATGCACATGCTAATATTTTATAAAATGAATAAAACTCACTTGTAAATTTATGATGTTATTCTTTATTACCTGATCTATAGTCTGAATGTCATTTGATGCTTGTTTGACAATAGCTTGCATATATTTCATGACATAGTAGCCACAAGCCCAATCATTATTTTGCATAGGACACTACAAATAATGAATTATGCTTAATGTTAGTAAACTACTATAAATAGAAGACTATAAGAGTTGACATATAAGAGTTTACATATAAGAGTTGAAAATTAATGCATATAAGACTAAGCAGTTGTCAAAGTAGTTACCTTGACATTTTTCAAAGTCAATGTCTTTAATTTTGTGGGTATTTGTCCTCTGCCTTCACAAAAATACCCCTATCAATTAAACGATAGTTGGTAAAATAGAAATTTCAAACAGAAATATCATGTTGAAGCATTGACTATATTTATGCTCGTCATAGCTGGAAATTTCAGTTTGTGACCCCTTGTTGTTTTTCCATTGGGTCAAGATAATAAAGAGTCATCAATTTTAGGACAATCACCACTAATTCCCAATGTCCAGATCTGAGTAAGAATAAAACAAACATTAAAATAAATACATTGGTTCATTATTAAAATTATATTGAATAATAATACTTATTGGACGTTAAAAGGAATTAGGATAATTTCCTTTCCCACACTAGCAAAATATTTGAATACATCAGAGAAGTACTCACTCGCTTCCTCAATATGTGTCTCCACCTGACTAGTGACTGAAGGAACTAAGAATCCAACATTCTTTATATTAAAGTTTGTGGTCTCGGTATATAAATGGTTGTTAAACATTTGTAATTATTTTCATATGTAGAAATAAGCTAAAAATGTTTATTGGAATTTTCTATATTGATAGATACTTACCCTATCCATACTTCTAATATCCAAGTATTCAACCAATCATACTGAAACAACTCTATAATATCATCAAGAAAAATATAATTGTCAAAGTCCCTTCCAGTTGCATCTTCTATTAAATTGATCAACATTTGTAGTCCAGAGCTTTGGTTGGCAAAGTATCGACACAAACATTTACATTTGCTTCCCAACTCGTCGAATGTGGATTCTGGAATAATAGATGTCTTGGGCATAGGAGGACGACTAGTAGAATTTTTACTTTTTGGTTTGCAAACATGTTAATTAAATTACATACTTCTATTACACGAGTTCATATATGCAGTCAAATATGAAAAACATGGTAGAATTCAAGTATACCCTATCATTGATAACCAAGTGTCAAGGCCAACCCACCATAGCACCCTCTGCTTCTTCAACTGTACTATATTCAGGATTAGGTATGGGTACTGGTTTGTCCCCCATTCCATCATACACAAGATGGATGGACATACGACAAATGTCATCAGTAATTTATTGGCAATGCAATGTACCACCAAGGTAGTACACCTTGCCCGCTGCCACAACATTATATTCTAGAACATGTACTGCAATTTTACAGTTCATACCAACCTTGATTGAAATAATATAAGTTATATAAGAAGCAGTAGAACAAATACCTATTACAACTATATATATTATCATATATATATCATACTAATAACACAACATATAGAACAAAAACTTACTGCAGATTGTTGCGGTGGGTCATTGGGAGTGCTCCCATGAACTTCTACAACTGTAGCATGGGCTTGTACCTCATCACTTGAGAGACGCACAGTATGAATAGGATGAGAAGGTTGAGTAGGCTGAAATGAAGCCATTATTTCTTTTACTTTCTGCGCTACGAATGCATCAACCTCCTCTTGTGTAAGACCTCCTCCACGACCTCTTTTAGATTGCGAAGGGCCAAAATAAGACTTGAATCCTATGCCAGCTCCGAATCCCCTAACATGGCAAGGATGCTCCTTCGTACCAAGAGCAACTAATAGTTCATCCATGTGGCCAGTTGGGATGAACTTTCCTTCCTTCCTTTGCTCGTGGAGATCAATCTATTCATAGTTAATAAAAATATTAAATCACAATATCAGTTAGATATAAATAAATAAAAGTTTGTGGGAGTTACTCTTTACTTAGTTGGGTTAAACCTTCTATCTTTTATGCCACCTCTTTAGTTGTAGGGTTGACAATTTCACCTGCTCGATTCTTACTAGCATCAATCCATGTCAAGTGTCAGGGTGGACGGTCAACTTGATTTGTACTAGATTCTTCTCTAGAAGAGGATTGCTTCTCTTGTAGTTGGCGGTGGAAGGCATAACCACCGAGCCCCAAGCGATGGTCATGCACATTTTTGGCCCGTCTTTCCTTTTGAGCCTGGTGGATAGCCTGATCATTTAAAATGAGGTATTGCAATTTAGACTTGGCAAACATGTATAAAAAGATTCACCTCCTTATTGTATAAAATTGAAGATTCATGCAATACATCACAATCTTTATTACCTGAAACTCTTCCGATCTCCTAGCTGCAACAAATATTTCCCACACCTTAGGATCTATAAAAATATATACATCTGTTGCTTTCTTCTTTTGTTTAGGATTATCTATAAATTCCCTAACGAGATATGTCTTAAAACCCCTCCTCGTACACCACAACATTGTAGCAGTCTTTTCTTGTGATCTTTTTCATTTAGATGAAAAATACCCTATGCATACAAAAGAAGTAATTAATAATGTTGTTTTGAAAAGGAATTAATTCCAAGCAAACTAAATTAGAATCAATAGATAAAAACATATTAAAATAATATCACTTCCACTCACAGATATATCTTTCCATATGAGGTCTTTTTTGGCATTAGGAACACCATGCCAATTTTCTATATCTATTTCCACCTTACTGCGCTCGGACGCCCCTACGTAATGCTTGAAAGTACTAGCATGTTCCCCAACAAGTGCTCCTGTGATATCAAACTAGACTGGCAATTTGTCCCCTTTAGCCCTGAGCTCCTGCAGCCTACACATCAGTGTGGGACCTCTACTTTTCTTAGCATCACCACTACCATCCTCATGGTGCTCATGATCATGCTCAGAATGTTCATCTTCACTCGCCATTTTAGAACCTGCAAGTATACATGATAAAAAAAGTGATAATAAAAGCACAAGTGATAAGTTATACATGATATATGATGTATATTTAAAAGATTACTTTCTTGAATGATAATAAAATAAATAATTCAAAGAATACATGCCTCTAGTATTGGTTGATTTGTTAGTCAAGTAAAATTCCTTTGGCATGGTCTTGACGTTTATAATATTCATCGGTGTTATCTTCAACATTTACACTTGGAAAACCAACTAAGAATGGACTGGAATCATCATACTTTTTGTAGTATTCTTCTTCATTTATAGGATCTACAATAAACTGCCTTTTTCCATGAAGAACGACAGACCAATTTTTATTTGCCGGGTCATCAATATAGAATACTTGTTTTTCTTGGTCTGCCATGATGAATGGCTCATCTTTCTCACCAATCTTTTCAAAATTCACCAATTTGAAACCCAACTCATCCACTAAAACTCCTTTGTTGTTGTCAACCCAATTACACCTAAAGATATGAAATCTGAAATTTGTATAGTCCAATTCCCATATGTCCTCAATTATGTCGTAATATGACATCTCAACTTTGCGTGGTCTTTTATCTTTAGCACTAGAAAAATACATCGAACAAGCTTGAACAGTGACCCCACTATTTTTGACCACACTACTTTCTTCTTGACGTTTTGTGTAGTATGAAAATTCATTTATGTCATAACCTTCATATGACATTACATCCATTTTTAGCTTAAAGGTGAGCCATTTTATGTTCTCAGCAACATTATTCGGTGATTCAGATAGTTGATTAAAGACTTTCTCTTCAAACCACCTAATAAATGTTCGATTATGCTCTCTTGCAAGCCACATTGAACTGGATCGCGGATGATTTCTCTTGATAAGATCATGGTGTTCTGTGATGTAGCTAGTGTAAAATATACAAATGCACTTATTCCCACAACTCACGACTGATTCCTTTCACTCGTCCTCCCAGAGTTCCTTTGTCACAATAAGATTTAGTGTGATGGGAATTTTTTAGATCACTAGAAGTTTTATTGCAATTCAAAAAATCATTGCAAAAGTCCATCACCTCCCTAGCCACGTAACCCTCAACAATACTCCCTTCAGGACGATAACGATTTTGAACAATACCTTTAAAAACACTCATGTAGCGTTCAAATGGATACATCCAGTGTAATAAAATTAGACTCAACATCTTCACTTCCCTTGAAATATGTACTACAAGATGAACCATGATATCAAAAAATGAAGGAGGAAACTACATTTCAAGATGACACATGGTAACAATTACATCTGTCTGTAATTTATCAAGAGTATCAGGATGTATCACTTTGTTGCATATTTCATTGAAGAAGAAATAGAGTATTGTGATTGCAAACCTTACATGCTTCGACAATATAGATCGAATATCCACAGGTAAAATTTGTTGCATTAAGGTGTGACAATCGTGATATTTGAGACCTATCAACTTCAGATCCTTCATGGATACCAATCTAAGAATATTAGAAGAGTATCTTTGTGGAACCTTAATATTATAAAAGCACTCACAGAAAGTCTTTTTCTCCTTCTTTGACAAAGTGTAACAAGCTCGTGGTAAATATGTGCGGCGACCCCTGATCTTCACTAATAATTCTTTTCTTATACCTATTAATTCTAAATATTTTCTAGATTTGATGTCATATTTAGTCTTTCATGGTATGTTCAATAGCATACCAATGATGCTATCACAAATATTTTTGTCAACATGCATGACGTCAATGCAGTGTCTAATTGCGAAAGATCTCCAATAACGAAGATCCCAGAATATTGACCTCTTCTTGTATAGAGATTTGTCACATGCGAGTGTACGACTACTTGAACTCTTTAAAAATTCATTAACAATATGTTTCACCCTATCATATACAACATTTCCTGGTATAGGTTTAGGAGCACTTCGTTCCTCAGTTGACCCATTAAAGGTTTTGAGTTGCCTTCGATAAGGATGCACTGGTGGGAGAAATCTCCGATGACCAAGATATACGATTTTACCACCATGTTTCAGTATGATTGAATCAGTATTTTCCTCACAAATAGGACATGCTTTGTATCCTTTTATGCTATATCTAGACAAATTTCCATAAGCTGGAAAGTCATTAATCGTGCAAAACAACATATCACGCAAACTGAAGATCTCTTTACGTGAAGCATCATATGTCATAATACCTTCTTCCAATAGTTTCATTAGGTCATCTATTAGAGGTTGAAGGTAAACATTAATATCATTTCCAGGTTGCTTGGGCCCTGATATCAATATTGACAGCATGCCATACTTATTTTTCATACACAACCAAGGAGGAAGATTGTATATAACAATCATAAAACGCCACGTGCTATGTTGGCTGCTTAATGTACCATAGGGATTCATTCCATCTATACATAGTCCAAGTCTTAAGTTTCTTGGTTCTTTACCAAATTAAGGGTATAATAAATCAATTTTCTTCCATTGTGGTGAATCAGATGCATGTCGTAGGACACCATCATCATTGGCCTTTAACTCCCCATGCCAAGAAAATTTTTGCACATCTTATGTAGCAAATAAGCGTTGAAATCGTGGTATTATTGGTAGATACCACATCACCTTGACATGGGAGCAATTTTTAGCCTTAGTTGAATTTGTGATCTTATACCTTGATGCACCACATTTTGGACAACTTATTAAATTACTAGAGTCATCTGAAATAACACACAATCATTTGGACATGCATAAATCTTCTTAGCCTCCATTCCCATTGGGCATATTATTTTCTTTGCTTGATATGTTAAAATTGGAAGCTCGTTGCCTTCAGGAAGAATTTCCTTTAATAAAGACAACAGTGAAGTGAAACTCTTATCGCTCCACCAGTTTTGAGCTTTAAGAGTATATAATCGCATCACAGCACTCAACCTTGTGAACTTAGTACAACCCTTATATAAAGGTTTTTCAGCATCATGGACAATGTTTGCAAATGAAGAAGGTGGATCAATGACATTGTCTCGACAACTACGTAGCATGTCATCAACCATATCATCCTGAATCGGGTCATCCTGAATCAGTTCATCATTATCATCATTAGCTATATCTTCTATGCCACAACTATTAGTATCGACATTTTCTGATCCATTATTAATTTTCTCTCCATGTCAATACCATTCATTATAACCTTGTATGATCCCATTGCATATGACATGATTCTTAATTTCCTTAGCGGTATCAACTTTCAAATTGTTACCACAATTTTTACATGGACAATAGAACCTATCTGTAGGTAGTTTCCTATGTTCCTCAGAAAATTTGATAAATTCATCAACACCTTTTGGAAAACTGTAGACTGCAACGGTTCTTGATAGACATCCAACTTTGATCCATTTTCTATATCACATTAAAAATTAATTATAAAACTAAGCATTTAATATTGATACTATAAGATGTAAGTTTTTATTGATAGGAAGTTAATTAATTTTATACTAAAGTGTACCACCTATCCCATTTTTGAATATTTAATCTCACTAATAACTGTAAAATGTATGTTTAGTTTTGAAAAAAATTTCAGCAGCATTTCCCGTAAGTTCTCCAAGTACACCAATGTAAATGGTAAATAACCACTCACATATGTACCCAGAGAACAAATGAGGAAATACTACTAAAATTTTCTTCAAAACTAAACATACATTATACAGTTACATTCTAAGTGAGATTAAATATCCAAAAATAGTACCAAACTGGGGACTATCTAATATTTACTCCTATGAGTAAATTTTGAACAGATTTCTAAGTAGATACATGCATAAATGTTTTATTGTCATATTTATATATTAAGTTAAACATCATGTTCGATGATCTCATATATAAACCCTAAAGTGTCAATCTGAGACTACACAATGTCTACCCTCATAATTTTGGAATGTATATATAATGATTACATATGTGATTGATAACGAAATGTAGATATGAATGAATACACATTTTTATTATTGGTTGATTTACTAGTCAAATAAAATGGCACACTGGGAGAGTGAGAATATTATACCTCACTTGCAAGTTGAAGAAGAAATATATGCAAGTCAAAAACAAGTCAATAGCACCTGCAACAACACAAATGCACGATTCAATTATGTTATAATGTATTAATTAGGGGTCAATATATATTAATTTTATAGGAGTAGTAACAAATTCAAAATTGACAAATTTTGATGATTTTGCAACTCAGCTGACATGGCCGTGCTTCCCAGCACGACCGTTCTACCAGGTCAGTTGCTTGAAAGTAAGACGTAAACAGAGGAGTGAGGCGGCAGAGACAATACCTTGAGAAGAATCGGTCAGTGAGGGAGCTTGTGTGGGAAAAGAACCAAAGAGAGATGCGCATTGCCCTTGCAACGCCTAAGGCGTCGTCGCCTTTCAAGGAAGAAAGCACCGGAGAGAGATGCAATCACTACTACAGAACCTACCTTTAGTGTCGGTTTCTAAGCAACACCTATGTGGGCGACACTAAAAGGTCACCCATTACGCGTCGGTTCCAGAACCGACACCCAAACTCTTCGCGCGCGACCAAAAACGCGCCATCAGGGGACTATAGGCATCGATTATTAGATAAGAAACCGATGCCCAAACCCTATGCGCCACAGAAAGGGCGCCATCTTGGGCACTATCAGTATCGGTTATAAGTCAAAAACCGACAAAATATGTCTTCGCGCCAAAACAACAGGTGTCGGTTATTTATAAAAAACCGACACTATAACTTTATGTGTCAGTTTTATACAAATACCGACGCCTGTTATTGGCGCCAGCTTGGGCACTATCAATGTCGGTTTGTAGTAAGAAACCGACATCATATATCTTCGCGCCACAGGAAATAGGCGCCGGTTATTTCTATAAAACCGACACTATAACTTTGTGTGTCGGTTTTATACAAACAACCGACGCCTATTGTTTTGTTTTTTTTGTCAGTCTGCAGACCTGCAGTGGCTGCTCGCAGGATGAGAAACCTGTAGTTCAGTTATGAACTGCAGGTTTTACGACATCCATTGATATCAGCAAACAACAGGCCACAAACCTGCAAAATTAACAACAAAAATATATATATTCACACATGCATTTAGCAATGCAACCTGCAGTTCCATTTTATATCACACATTTAGAAACATTCATGTAGCTAGCAATTTGTAGTTCCATTCATTTCACATTCACACATGTAGAAACATTCATATAGCAACCAACACTTTCATTCATTTTCACTCAGACACATGTATAAACATCCAGACATGTAGAAACATTCACACATATATTATAATTCAGAAATTCATTTACAAAATATCATTGTTTAGTCATTATTCGCTATCATCATCCCAATTATATTTTAAAACCCCCACTATTTGTATGGTTGTTGCCCATTCTTCTCTTACTTCATTTAATTCTCCCATCGTATAGGGAGCATGTACATCTGGTAAGTCCTTTCCTGTAGTGGGGTCAGTTTTAAACACCTGCAAAGAGTGATGTATATATATAATTAATGAGCTATAAATAAGATTGATATATTTCGATCATATTATCTAATGAGACTATATAATACCGTAGCAATACACTCGATATCCAGTACGAAATGTTTGATAATCATGTGCATATATCGCATGACATAGTATCCACATGCCCATCCGTTGTCTTGTGTAGCACACTATAAATTCAAACATAAAAAATATTAAAAAATACAACTAATTAAGCATTGTTCACATAAATAATATATACATATATTGCAGTCGAGAACTTACTTTCACGTTCTTCCAAATTATTGGCTGGTTCTTTTTCGTGGGGACCTTTCCTCCAGCCTTTTTGAACTCATCAAAACCCCTACATGTTAATGTAACATAGAACATTGCAATTAAATAGTAATGTAATAACATATGTTAACGGATATGAAAATGAAATATTTCTCACCGAAATAATGCCATTTTCATTATGTGTCCAAATCTTGTATTCAATTTACTCCCCTTAGGATCTAGATAATAGACAGTGAACGTCTCGGGGAGAATAACCAGTAACTCCCAATGCTTACCACTAGAGGTAAAAAAGTTAAAAATTAATAACTCAAAATCCACAATAAAAATGTAATTTTCTTAAGTCCAAATTATAATAAGCAAAGTAAACTTACTTTACATTGAATGGAGCCATTATCACCGTCTTCTTATTTACAACAAAATTTGTAAAAGCCTCACAGCAGTATTGTTGAACTGACGTAGGGTCTTTAGCTACTAGACTAATCAAAGATGGAATAAAAAACCCTACATGTTCGAATCCAAAATCTGCACATATGTTGTCTAAGTAGCTGCAAAATATGTATTAATTACACATGCATTAATAAATAAGAAACCAGATCACCAGATCATAAACAAGGTATATGGATGTATAAAGAAGATCTCACCTTATCCATAGATCTATCACATATGTATTTAGCCAAGCATATCTAAACAACTCCAAAATATCTTGTATAAATAGTTTGGTTTCGTATGCCTGACCTATAGAATCTGAATCAGAAGAAACAATTATAGGGCAGTTTATATCACGTTCGCCTAACCATATTGCCATACCCCTAAAGTTAGGACCTAACGGGACAGGTAGGTCCTGTGGAACCCAACTAGGTAATGTAGGAGGTGGAAGTGGAGGCCTAGATGCTGTGGGTGTCTTCTTTTTAACCTGTACATATATATATATATAATTTTAGATCAGCTGACATCATATACACACACTAACAATATAACATAATGTAAATTTATCATACAGTTCCAGTAAAGACGAAATCCTCTTTTCGCCACAATATCACTCTGCCTTCTGCCTCACCAAGCGTTTCACAATCTGGGTGGGCATATGGCAATTGAAGATCCGCCCATCCTTGCATTATATGTACCGGGCTCACACGAAGCCAACCAGCTGGTAATGGAGACCCTTGAAACTGATCCCCGGGTAGGGATGGGTAAGCCGACGCCTCTGCAACGACATATTCATTACTTTTTAGACGGCATCGCTTCAACCCCTAAAAATTTTTGTGTAAAGAATGTTATATACATATATACATATCATCTTTTTTTGAAACGACTACAATTTCATATATACATATCATCTTGAATTAAAAAACTAGTTACTATGTCATAAAAATACTTACAGCGGATGTGCTAGGTGGTGGTTCTACAAGATTACTCCCAACCTCTGCAGTAGGAGTAGAGCCTGCAGTAGGAGCTATAAGTACTATCTGCTGAGGTGCAATCTGAGATGACTGCCGGGTTTTCATTGCTTCTTGGAGTTTCCTCTCAAATATCTTATCGACCTATACATGGATAAAATAAATGTTAGCTTCTGATTATTGAATTCTCTTTTTCAATAACATTATCAAGAAAGAATATGTTACCTCTTCTTGTGAAAGTCCCACTTTTTGGACATGTTTGCGCTGAGATGGCCCAAAAAAAGCTTTGATGCCCACACCTGCGCCTATAGCCCTAACACATCCAGGATGCTCTGGGTTACCCAGAGCAACTGTTAATTCATCCCTTGTTCCCTCAGGGATGAACTTGCCTTGTTTCCTTAGCTCGTGCAGCTCCCGCTAATCGCCAAAACAAAAATTTGTAATTAAGTAAACAGCACAAATAATCAATATTCGAATGATTGCTGTAAGAGTTGTATTTTACCATTTTTGCAGCCGCCTCGGCAGTTGCGGCCTTCGTTATTTCTCCCTTCTTATTTTGCCTCCCAGCTATCCAGACATCATGGCGAGGTAGAGGTGTGCTACCTATGGTAGATGACTCCTGAGTAGCAGCAGACTGTAGTCTTTGGCGAACGCCTGCATATCCTCTTGGACCCATTGTGTGGTCGTGCACATTCATCGCACGCCTTGATCTTTGTGCATCACTAAGGGCCTAGTTAGTATGCACATTAATGATTTGGTTAGTAACACTAAATGTTAATCTTGAATAGGTGAATACAACATATATTAATAATGAGATTGAGACTGACGCCTAATACCTTGAATTCATCAGTTTTTCTTGAAGCGACGAACGACTCCCATTCTTCTTTGTCCAGGAAGTTCCACTATTCAGTGGCTATCTTCTTCCTCTTGTCAGCTTCTTTTATGTATTCTTGTGTGAGATTTGTCCTATAGTTCCTTAAGACTCTCCCACAGCGTTGCATCACGCATTTACGATGTAGCTTTTCATCCAATTCAAATATACTCTGCAAAATAGAATTGCTATTAACTAGTATCCAAAAATTTAGTAATCTACAAAATAGAATTGCAAATTAATAATAGCTCACGCATAAATCCCTCCATATTGTGTCTTTCTTCTCCTTAGAAACGTTATGCCAAGAATCTAAGCAACAACCGCAATGGCTACTAGTAACAAACCCAAGATATGAAACAAATGAATTACGATTCACACCACATGCATTTCCTGCATTATCAAAATCCACAACAAGTTTGGGTCCATTGCCCTTTTACGCAATTAACTTCTTCATCATAGTGATGCCCCTTCTCTTGTCAACTTTTTGGTGTTGCTGATCAAGTGCACCAAGTTCTTCAGGTGGTACCTGTGCATCATCAACCTAAAATTTGACAAAATAAACACATTTACAAGATTATAAATGGACATATAGATATAAATATATGATATTTTTTTAAAACTTACATTGTGAGGTGGCGCATTGATGTCCTCACCCTCAAGGTAATCTACAGCACGATCATCAGGAGAATGGTCAGCCATCTGCAAATTCACATTCAAATTGTAAAGTTCACATTGTAAAGTAATTCACATTATAAAGTAATTCACATTCAAATTGTAAAGCTCACATTATAAAGTAATTCACATTAAATTTTCAATATTTTTGTAATTCAAAAGTTCACATATTTAGAAAAATAAAAACGTATAAAACAAAACAAACCTCTAATATTGCGATTTTTCATCAATTAACAATCCTTCATTGTGATCTCCGCGCACATACAAGTCATCATTAGCTTCAATATTTGTTGGTGTTGGCAACCCAACTGAGAATGGACTGGATTCATCATACTTATCATAGTATTGTTCTTCATCTATAGGATCTTCAATGAACTGTATTTTACCATGAAGAACAACCGACCATTTATCATTTGCAGGATCATCGATATAAAATACTTATTTCGCCTGTGATGCCAATATGGATGGTTCTGCCTTCTCGCCAATCTTTTCAAAGTTCACTAAAGTGAAACCCAATTCATCCACTATAACTCCTTTGGTGTTATCAACCCAATTACATTTGAAGAGCAGAATTCTGAAATCTATGTAGTCAAATTCCCATATCTCTTCAATGACACCGTAATATGACATTTTAGCTTCACGTGGACTCTTATCCTTTGCACTTGCAAAAAACATAGTCGATGCTTGAAGGGTGACCCCACTGTTTTGGACGACATTCTTATCATCTTGGCGCTTTGTGTAATATGTGAATCCATTAATGGCATACCCTTCATAAGACATAACAGTCAACTTTGGTTTAAAGGTGAGGCATTTGATAGTTTCAGTAATATCATCTGGTGTTTGAGATAGTTGATGTAAGACTTTATCTTCAAACCACTTAATAAAAGTCTTGTTATGCTCTCTAGCAAGCCACATTATATTGGCTCCAGGATATTGTCTTTTGATGAAATTGGTATGTTCCTCGATATAAACGTTCACTTCGTCCATGTTGTGTAAAATATACAAATGACCTTGTTCCAACTGCTCGCGGCTGATTACTTTCACATGTGATCCCAAAATTCCTTTGTCAAATAGCTCGTCAATATTCTTGTCATTATCGGGAGTGTCATTACCACTGAGAAAGTCATTGCAGAAATCCATAACCTCTCTCGCCACATAACCTTCAATAATACTCCCTTCAGGCCGATAACGGTTTCGAACATCACCTTTAAAAACACTCATGTATCGTTCAAAGGGATACATCCAATGCAAGAAAACCGGTCCCAAAATTTTCACTTCCCTAGTCAAGTGGACAACAAGATGTACCATGATATCAAAGAACGAAGGAGGGAAATACATCTCAAGCTGACATAGGGTAACAACCACTTCTCTTTGCAAATTATCGAGAGTCTCAGGGTCAATAACTTTGCTGCAGAGACTGTTGAAAAAGAAACAAAGTTTGGTGATTGCAAACCTTACATGCTTCGGCAATATAGATCGAATTGCCACGGGCAATATTTGTTGCATTAAAGTGTGACAATCATGAGATTTAAGACCTATCAACTTAAAATCTTTCATTGATACCAATCTACGGATGTTGGATGAGTAACCATGTGTCACCTTAACATTTACCAAGCATTCACAAAAAGCTTTCTTCTCCTTTCTAGACAACGTGTAACAAGCGGGAGGTAAGTATGTTCTTTTATTACCCATTTCACGTAATTCTATTAATTCTGACCTTATTCCCATTTCACGTATGTCCAGTCTGGATTTTATCCCATCTTTAGTCTTACCTGGTATATTTAACAGAGTACCAATGATGCTATCACATACATTTTTCTCAACGTGCATTACATCGATACAATGTTTGACTGTCAAAGAACTCCAATAAGGAAGATCCCAAAATATTGACTTCTTCTTGAATGAAGAATTGTCACTCTGTGTAGTACAATGTGATCTCTTACCAAATTCATTGACAAAGTCTTTTACTCTTTCATAAACAACCCCTGGTATAGATTTAGGTGCACTCCGTTCCTCATTCAATCCATTGAATGCTTTGTGCTTCCTACGATACAGATGGAATTTTGGAAGAAACTTTCGATGACCGAGATATACATTCTTACCGCCATGTTTTAGTCTTGTTGAATCCGTGTTCTCTTCACATATAGGATACACTTTAGCTCCTTTGACACTATATCCAGACAAATTCCCATATGCTGGAAAGTCATTAATAGTGCAAAACAACATAGCATGCAAACAAAATGTCTCTCTTCGTGAAGCATCATAGGTCATCACACCTTCACCCCAGAGTTTCTTTAAGTCATCAATCAGAGGTTCAAGATAAACATCGATGTCATTTCCAGGTTGTTTAGGGCCCGATATCAACAACGACAGCATTACGTACTTATTTTTCATACACAGCCAGGGAGGAAGATTGTATATAACAAGCATGACTGGCCAAGTGTTATGTTGGCTACTCAATGTCCCGTACGGATTCATCTCGTCTGTACAAAGCCCAAGTCTTAGATTCCTGACTTCTTCACCAAATTCAAGGTACAATACATCAATCTTCTTCCACTGTGGGGAATTAGACGCATGTCGTAGGATCCCATCATTATTTTTCTTAACATCTGCATCCCACCTCAAATTCTTCGCATCTATCAGATTGGCAAACAAGCGTTGAAACCGTGATATTATAGGTAGATACCACATCACCTTGGCAGGAGAACCAGTTTTGGACTCCCCCGAAGTCGTCAATTTATACCGTGATGCACCACATTTTGGACAACCTTTCAAATCTGCATAGTCCTTTTGAAATAATACACAATCATTTGGGCATGTGTGTATCTTCTTGGCATCCATTCCCATTGGGCACAACAATTTCTTTAACTGGTATGTTGAGATTGGCAGCTCGTTTCCTTCAGGAAGCATTTCTTTCAACAAAGACAGCAATGACGTGAAGCTTTTGTCGCTCCATCTATTGTTCGCTTTCAACTTAAACAATTGCAACACAACGCTAAGCTTCGTAAACTTAGTACAACCAGTGTATAACGGCATCTCATCATCATGCACAATGTTTCTAAAAATGGGAGGTGGATCGGTGTGCTCAACCCCACAACTATCCAGCATCGCATCAACGATGTCTACTAGAACTGGTTCATTCACATCTACGTCATCGTAGGCAATTTCTTCTTCCACGCAAGAACTGCTATCGAAATCCACTGGTTTTGGGTTTGAAATCTCTCCATGCCAGTGCCATTCTGTATAGCCTTGTATAATCCCGTTGCACATGACATGAGTTTTGATTTCGTCACCGGTGTTGACTTTCAAGTTGTTACCGCAATGCCTACATGGATAGTAGAACCTATCTCCAGGTTGTTTCCCATGTTCCTCGGCAAATCTAATGAACTGGTCAAGACCAGAAATAAACTCTGGGGTGCAGCGATTGCGAATGGACATCCATGATCCATCCATTCTATGATCAAAGAGAAAACAAGTATATATTAGGATAAGATTAGGGTATACTATCCAAGATTGTTCACTTTATAGACCAACAAACACATGTGATGTCATTCTTATATATAATAAATGTGTACCACCTATCCCATCCTTGAACACCTAATCTCACTAGTAAGTGTATATTGTGTATTGGATTTTCAAAAAAAATTCGGCAGCATTTCCCCGCTGTTCTCTAAGTACATATGTACTTAGAGAACAAACGAGGAAATGCTACCGAAATTTTCTCGAAAACCCAATACACATTATACACTTACATCCTAAGTGAGATTAGGTGTTCAAAGACAGTCCCAAACCGGGGACTATCCAAGATTTACTCCTAATGAGTAAATCTTGGATGAGTTTCTAGGCCAACAAACACAATAATAGATATGTACATGTTAGGGTTTCATCAATGTTAGGGTTTAATCAAATCAGACCCTAGAATGGGTCAAGTTCAAATCAAACCCTAGAATGTTTACATGCATTAGGTACATGAAAAGGATCTAAAATCCAAACCCTAGAATGGGTAAAGTTCAAGTCAAAATGGTTACAAGTGTGCATTTTGGATTTTCTATGTAAACGACCTTAGAACATCTATGTAATCACTTGTAATGATGAATTGACTTGAAACTTAGAAGAGAAAAAAGTATTAAGATATGCATGATACAATAACTATTTTGCATCACATTACGAATGGACATCCATGATCTATCCATTCTATGATCAAAGAGAAAACAAGTATATATTAGGACAAGATTAGGGTCTAGGGTTAACAAACACATGTGATGTCATTATTATATATAATAAATCCTAATCTTCAAGTTAGGGTGATTATTGATGTCTTTAAAAGCATGATTGGCAATTTAGGGAAAAGTTCATCATTTACATTCCAAGCATGTCACATGTGTGCATTACAGTTCATCATTAAGCAAGAAGGGTGATTAGGATTCTCAATATACTCAACAATGAAACAAGTTAAACATGTGTGCATTACAGTTCATCATTTACATTCCAAGCATGTCACATGTGTGCATTACAATTCATCATCAAGATATCTATAAATTACTTACGCATTCAATTATGAAGTAAATATACACTTAATTCAGAATAGCATGACACACAAATAAGTAGATGAAAAATACAAATAAGTAGATTCGGGTCTGGGCCTGAAGGCCGAACTCAAGGCTGCGATTTTCGTGGTGTTTCTCGAGAAGAACTGCCCCTGGTTCAGACCTGCTTCATGCACAGGTGGAAAGGGCTCAGCTAGAAACACAGCTAGGTGCTGCTCGTGGCTGAGGGGGCTGCGGAATCAAGTTTAGGGCTGCTCTATAGGTCGGGCGATTCTAGGGTGAGGTAGAGGAAGAAGAAGGGTGGAGGAAGGAGAAGAGAGGAAGGCGGCATCGCTGGAACGGCGCCGCGATGGTTGGGGTTGGGGCTGGGGTAGCGGCGGTTGGGGGTGGGGTGGTGGTGGCTGGTGCGGGAGTGGCTGCTGGCACTGGGGAGGCGGATGGTGGATGGCGGATGGCGGGTGGGGTGGTGCTTCCGCTGGGGATTGGGCGAAAGTGGTGGCCGTCAGGGAATAGCAAGGCGGAGGAGAAAAGGTTACCTTGCAGAGGAAGTTGGCAGAGCAGAGCAGGAGCTTTAGCTGGCGGGAGCACCGAGCGGCGGCAGCACTGGCAGAGCACGGACGGCAGGGAGCAGCGGCAGGGAGCGGCGGCGGCGGCGTAGCAGCAGGGGTGAGCAACAAATCGCCGGAGCAGTTGAAATCGGGAATGTAACAGGGAAAGGGGAAGAGTTGGTCGCGATGGTGAGCTATTAAGTTGACAATAAGTGTCGGTTATTTAAAACAACCGACAACTAAACCAACAGTGTCGGTTCTTTGCCAAAAACCGACAACTATACTACTTTATAGTCGTCGGTTTATAAATAAAAGACAACTGACAACTATTCCTGTCTCGCGCATACCCTTTAGTCGTCAGTTATTTATTAAAGAACCGACAACATATGTCAAATTTTGGAGGTAATGTTTTCGCTGGAATTTTGGTTTTGGCGGTTGATTTTAAGTGTCGATTGTTTATTAAAAAACTGACACTTAATAAAAGCGGTACCCGTGTCTGGTCGACCTTCACAGATTGGATGTCGGTTTATGTTAAAAACCGACACTGTAGGGTTTATGTGTCGGTTTATGTATACAACCGACACCTTAAAAACTGACTTTATAAGCCATTTATGTAGTAGTGAATGCTTAAGGCGTCGTCGTCATCCAAGGAAAATGGTGCCGGAGATGGTGGTAAGGATCGTCGTCGCCGTCGGAGATGGTGGTAAGAAGCTTGGGTGTCGTCATCCAAGGAAAGTGGTGCTAGTTTGCCTCTTTTCGGATGAGGAGATGGTTGGGGGAGGTCACCTTTGTAGAGGCAGTGCTGCCTTTCTTTGGGTGCGAGAGTGGGAACGAGGAGTAGCAGTAGTACCAAATGGCAACCTAAGCCTTACAATCGGGCTGCTATGTGCAATGTAGAAGACCTATAGCGTCAGTTTTTGGTAAAAAATTGACCCTAAAAGTCTATTAAAAAAATGGTGCCCGGACTTAACCTATAGCGATGGTTTTTTAGGATAAATGATGCTACAGACCAGCATCTGTAAGGCCGGTTATATATAAAAACCGACTCTAGAGTTCCAAAGCGGTGCCTGCATTTTTTGTTGACCCTATAGCATCAGTTATTTTAAAAAACCGACCCTATAGATGGAGGCGTGAAGCCAAAATTGTGCGAATTTTCTCCGCGGGAAACCTATAAGGACGATTTTTATGATAAAACCAATGCAGTAGTCTATTAGGTCGGTTATTCTAGTAAAAATGACGCTATGGGCAACGACGTTAATGGCCAAAAATGTAGTAGTGCACTCATACACTTGTTTAAAAGATGGAGGAGATACATCACATTGTAGATTTGAAAATAAAGTGGGATTTTAGGGAGGATTATACCTAATTGGGCTGTGAAAATTAGGGATCTGCACCCGAGGAGGAAAGATTTGGGTTGGGAAAGAGGCTGGTTGCTCAACAATCATCTGGGGGTGGTGAGCGGTAATGGGGGAGGCTGGCACACTCTCTTGACTATTTTTGGGAGAGGTGAGGAGTGATTGTGGGTAGTACATGATCAGGTATGAGGGAGGGGCGGTGACACTCAGGGACACTCAATTTGAGCTGTTGGTGGTTGATCTAATGACACATGCATTGTCACTAACCTTGAGCCGAGAACCCATGCACAACATCCATTGATAGAGGGTGAGGGAGGTGAGAAGGAGTGCATCAAAGCTTCCGCTAGGTGGATGGGTGAGATCCAAAGAGAAAGGAAGGGTCGGGGTCCTTAAATAGGGAAAACATGTAGCTTTACAGCTAGGGGTTGGATTTACAGTGTGACAAGAGGGCCAACAACATGTCTGGCGGCTGCCAGCTACCACAGCCGATGCACGTGAGTCATATTGGTCACAGTGGTAGGTGACATAACTGAAAGAGAGGCTCGAGTACATTGATCTGATACATCTTTTGGTGCAATTCTGGCTTTTCCTGACCATGGAGGGAGAAGGGTGAGATATTAGATGTCGGCTCAATGACATGGAACCTCCTCATCTAATGGTCCACAAATGGACCTGATTGATCTGTTGCCTCATGAGGGTGATATCAGAGGTGCGGTGAAAAAGAAAGAAAATTAAAGGGAAGGTGGGAGTGCCTATTCGTGGGATGGATCATACTGGGCCGACAGAGAGAGAGAGAGAGATAGAGAGAGAGAGATCTTCCCAAGATTAGAAATAGGAGAAAATTGTTAGAAAAGAAAGGTGGAAACAATAGGTCATGAAAACTTTTCTCCAACTCTGATTTAAGAAAGGAAACATGTACTGGAATCATGATAGAGAGAGATAGCTCTTCAGGATAGTAGTGATAAAAAGGTGATTTCATAATCATAGATAAGATCAAAACAAAGGAGAAAGATGGTGATGCGTTCTAGGGTTGAAAAATCTATTGAGTGAAATTGGGTATCTAATGTGCATTCAATGCATTCAAAGTTCATCAACTATGCATCCAAAAGTATCAATCTACAAAATTGAAGGCAACATATGTACATAGAACAAGGTAAGGTTTATAAGGTACCTAAAAGAAGAAGGAGAAGGTCTAGTCCATCATAGGGTCCATTAGCTTAATTATAACCTAAATCTTGAAATCAAGGTTTTGATCATCATGGAGTCCCAATTAAGCCTCATGTTTAACCATACACTCAATATTACTTGAATTGAAGACTTATTGTATGTCTAGGGTTCAAATATGTTAACCAAGGTCCTATTTTTCTATTTATTATCCACTTTGTATCCTCACATCATAACTTGAATTATAATTCAAATTCTCAAATTTTAAGGATATTATATCTACGGTGCTTGATAAGATCTATGAGATCATGCAAGACTTCATGATGTAGTCACCAAAGCACGTGTAGGGCATTCCAACCTAAAAAGAGTACTTAGTTTTCTCTTTAGTTGGTCTGAACTTTGTATCTTCTAAATAAATGGTCATAATGTGCTATAAAATGCAAACCTCAGCCTTATGGTCAGCTGAAGTGAACTAGAAACATAAATGTAAATCAGCTAAGAAGGTAGGACAAAACCCATACGAAGTAGCTAATATTTAGTTATGTAATAGACATGACGTGGTCAAAATACATGCAGATAAGATCTTCTAATTTTATCAGTGGGATAGCATTTTTCATCGACCTAAATCACACGTCTAAAATGGAATAAATCTAGAATAGTCAAACTCTAAAATTTATAACCGAACACTCAAACCCCATAACTATTATATGGGGTCTGATGAAGTAAATAGGGGTCAAACCACAGGGACAAGGAGAAGTATGTGTTAAGAACATATTGTCTTGGCTTTGTTACACCAACCAAAGAGTGAAATAAGATTTGAGTGTTCCCTAAGGAATGGTGTTACTCCAAAAAATCAAGTAAAACAAAATAAGAAAAGCAAAACAAAGTAAAGTAATAGAGTAAAAGAGGTCAAAAAGGTAAGATGATAACTATGCATGGGAACTTGGATTGGGTTTCACCTATCAATGTCTCTCATCAACATGAAATGCTCACACCCATTATATACCCTTAGCAAGATTAGAAGCAATCATCATATGTTACAATCCCATTTTTTTGGGTTCATTTGGTGAGAAATGTAATTTCTCATATTAAAGATATTTGAACAAATAATAATATAATTTGTTTTGAATAAATGGATTTCGTTTACAATATCCTTGATGGTTGTTTTGTAGGCTTTATTTGCTATTGGGCCCAATAACAAGGAAAAGACAAAAGAAACTCCATTATTAAATGAGTATATAAGAAAATGGAGAAAGGAAAGATGTAGAAACCTCTAGAAGGAAAAGGAATGTTATCCAAAGTTGGATTTCGTGCCTCTTGGGTTCCTTGGGTCCCAAGGAGTCCAAAGTTGCAAAGATAATGCAACAAGAAAAGAAAAGATCAATTAAATATTTCTTTATTAAGAAAGAAATTTAAAAAATGTGGGAAATAAGTGGAAAGAGGTATAATCGAGTTATCCTTGGTGGATTTTCACATCCAAAGGGTTCCAATGTTAAAAGGAATGCCAATGTGGAAAATAAAAAGAAAGATAAAGAGAAATCCTTGAAAAGAGATATTTTAATAAGAAATAAACAAGATAATGAGAAATAATGAATATAGATGCATCTAAAAGGATAATGAGTATCCACTAAAAAGGATTATGAAATCTTAGAGTTTAAGTATCCCACACATCCTTCTCTCTCTCCCATCCTCTTCTTTATTTAAACCCTAACCGAGAGCATAGAGAAACCATGGAACAAACAAGGGACTGTGGAGCCATCGTGATGGAGGCGGGAAGCTTCCACGACAACCCAAGACTGATCGACTACCAGCCTAACGCCCTTGTCTTTGCGCAAATCCTGCCGTAGGTATGCAAGTTTGCAGAAATCACAACAACAATGGAGGACTGGTTTCGCTCGGGAACAGCCATCTTGGCCACAACCTGGGGGTGCCCCGCGTGTGCTAGCATGAAGCAGAGCTAGGGCTCCAACTTGCGGTGGTGCTCGAGCCTCCAGGAAGGAGGGGCAGGACGCGGGAAGGCACCCGTCGGCGGCCAGGTCGGGCTTCGTTAGGAAGAAGATGAACCAGGCGGTTGTTGCAGTTATACCCCTCTGTGTTGTGCAGAGCCAGCTATTTAAGTGAGGGAAAATGTGTCTTTCCGTTATGTTTTCCAAACCAACAATGTTGCATGGAAAGGGTGACGTGGCGGCCTGCCGTTAGTCCAAAAAGGTAATTCTTGCAAAATTCATATCTAAATAATGGTAACTCGGATTGGTACATATAATATATGTATTTTTCTCAGAAAAATGAGAGGAATTAATTAAAAAACATTTTAGAGGCTAATTCCTCTTGCAATTCGAAAATTAATGGAAGTTATCAACTTTAATGCTTTCATGATTAAGAAACCCTATTTTGAGATGATTAATGTATTTATTAGGGTTTAATGGATGTTTAAAGTTCATATTAACATGTTAATTTTAAAAAGGTATATTGAGAACAAAAAGGATGAACTTTGCAAGTAATTAGTTTAATTTAGAGTTTCATGTGCATAAATATGCTTTAATGGGCCTTGAAACCCTAATATTAGTATATGTGACTCTCAATGGATTTAATTGTTCAATTTCATGATTAAAGTTGATATATGATATTTCTAAGCTATTTTGAGTATAAAAGTTCCTAATTGTGGATAAATACCCTTAATGTAGTAATTAGGGTTTTCTAATGGATAAAGGTGGAATTAATGATAAAAAGAGTTGATATGTGAATTAGACCATAATGAACTATGAGTTGTTAATCCGGAAGGAACCAAAGATGATAATTGGGCCTAATGATCTTGTCATGAATTTAAAAGGATAAAAATGGTAGCTTTAATGAGGCATACGAGACTTAATTGATGTTGAATTGTGCCTTTAAATCAAAATTAGGGTAATATGTTGTTAAAAGGTAACCTTAATATCTTTCATAAAGAATAGATGAGATAATTAGGGTTTGTGAATAATTGTAATGGAAACCCTAAAAGTGGACTAGAAACCCTAGGAAGCGAGCTAGGTTTAATAGATCTTGATGGCATGATCAAGAATAGGAAATTGTATGCACATTTCAGGATCTCTTTGTATGCTTTCTTGCCTATTGGATTTCTTGCATTGTTTGGATTAATTCTGTCTCAAATCGTCTTGACAGGTATGTGGTTACGCTTATGGTTAATCACTTTAGTTTCACGACGATTCCCAAACATTTTATCGGTTTCCTGAAAATAACTACTTGGATGACTTTTATTTCACGCAACTATAAAGTGACTATGATTATCACCATAAGTACAGATACATGACTGGCTCATATCCTGGTCCTCCTCTGTGGCTTTGGTAATGATGAAAAGGGTAACCTGGTAAGGGTCAACTTGTTAAGTGGGACCATCAGGTTATCAAGAGTTAGAAATTGGGCTACCCACATGTAGTGCCATGAGACTCTTTAACACACCATGAGTTAAGGAGTGGGCTACCTATGGGTAGTGCCATGTGACTCAACCCAAAAAATTGGTTCACCTGTTAGGTAGGATCATGAGGGGTTTAATGTGGATCTACCATAAGGAAGGTAGCATCTAGGTCCACTGCAGGGACAACGCAGAGGCTAGGGTATGTAGGGATTGAGCAGTTATGCTGAAAATGTAAAGTTGTTTGTTAAATCATAACTGACTGCAGTATGTTGTTATAGTTAATTGCACGACTATTGTTTCACCCACATAACGGCATAATTCATTTATGTTGACCGACATTTTGTTTGTCTACGTTTTAGGTACAAATGAAAAGGACAAACAATAAAGTGGCATATGTGGAATTAAATGAGAATTAAAGTACAAAGGAGGATTAGTTAGAATAGACTACAGATGTGGATAGAAATAAATAACCAATTTTTTGAAAAAGGTATGCAAAGTTGAATTTTATTTCAGCCTTTCAGTTTAGTTTGTTAGAATTTGACAATTGTTATTGATTGTTTGTCGAACCTTTGATCCAGAAAATTGGGATAACAACTCTAACCTCTTGGTCTCCCTTAAATGGGGGTTACTGGGAGGCAGGTTGTTACATTTGGTATCAGAGCATAGGTTCCTCATCTAATCTTTAATAATTATTAAAATTTACAAACTCTATAGAACCCAAGGGAGTTATTAGAGGAATTTTCAAAAGACAGAGGTGTCAAGAAAAGGATCACCACTAGGGGCTGGCAAGATTTTTCCTCCGCACTGCTAGTCAAAATACAAGGACTCCTGGATTAATGTGACTGTCTGGCCAATGTCTCAGGATTGGACTCGAACTAAGATACCTTTAGGACTCTCTCATCTTGTTCATCCCTTCTCAACTCAAATGTTGTTAAGGATTATAAGGATTCGGGTTTTATCTATTTTCCTCACCCTCTTGAGGTATGGGTGAGGTTGATAAGGTTTAAGGAATCGTCCACCAAATTAATGAAAAGCATGTAAATAAGATGTCATGGACATAAGCTTAATAGATTAAGCGTAAACTAAAGAATAGATACATGCTTAGGTCGTATGACATAAGTTGTCATGCCCTCAAGAGAGACCTGAGGCTAGACCTTCTTGTCAGGAGGAGAGTTAGTCTTGGAGGTAGAGACCCCCATTATAAGTGGAGACCTGGCAAATCCTCTAGATGATGCTAACCCTAACCCGAAGTGTTGGTTAGAGATATGACATGATGAGTTAGATGTCATGATAGACCAGGTGTGTGCGTGGACATGCTTTTAGATGCCCATGATGTTGTGAGCCATATGAGGTTGGATGACCTAGTGCCTTTGGTGACCCAACCCTGGGAAGGGTAGTGTATGTTAGAACGAAGGATAGCTCCTTCATTGATGAGATTAGGGAAGAACCTATGGAAACCCTATGGGCTTATATGAGCATGGCATAATATGCACCCATAATATGTCATTAGTGCAAGAAGTAGGTTGAAATCCTAGCCAGGATAGCTATGGATAACCTTGAGCAAACATAAATTTGAACATAGGTATCACCCATGTAGGGGTATGTTTGTGAGCTTGATCCACCTTCATGGAGAGAGGACCTATGGTAGTGAGGCTGGTTGTAGGGTGAGCTCTAGAGAGAGAGAGAGAGAGAGAGCAAGACCCAAGCAAGAAGGTTGGACGCCTATACTCTGAGATATGAGGAATAGTGGAGTGTTGATAATGATGCGCCCTAAGTGGATGATAATGGTTGCCTCATGATCCATCCCTGGAGGCTGAGGATATCTTAGTTTCCTTTAGAGGAACCAAACCCTAGAGGGAGGATGAGGCTGCTGGTACCTATGAGCCTATGGTATAGGTGTTTACCTTCAGGGTTAAGAAGAGGAGTTCCTTAGACCCTAAAGAGGTTTAGTAATAGGTTGTGAGGCCTTATACCATATTGGTTGTCCTTGAGGAGGAATCCACTCTAAAGTGTTGTTCAAGTAGAATGAAAGTGCATGTCATACCATGTACATGCTTGGCTCGTGGTTAAAAAGTTGAGCAGGCAGTTGGTCATCAGAAAAGTGAACCTAGGGTTCCTAGGCCTAAGAGGGGAAGTGATGTACCTGATGCTCATTACGAGGTTTGAGTTTCAATAGATTCGAGCATGGTACTCCTCATGTTTAGAGGAAAGGGAGAACCCTTAAGTTTAAGGCATGTTTGATGAACCCCTCAAAGCTAAGTTGATGACATGGGAAGGTATGATCTTGATCCAATGTTGAGGATGAGAACAAGTATGACCTAGCATGGTTTAGTAGGTGGTCTACTTGTCCCTTAGTAGCTTGCTAGGGTTAAGCACGCTCATGTGGATGTAAACCCTATGCATAAGGACGTTTGTGACCTTTGTTATCAAGATGTAGTTTCATCCTATCCTTGGAGAGGGACCCTTTTGTAGGGTGTATACTAGTTTTGTTGGCTTAAGGTAACCTAAAGAGGTCTCACAGGATCTTGAGAAGCTAAGTGAAAAGTACTTGGTATGAGAATGAACCTATAGACCCATAGATAACCATCTCTAAGTGCATGTGGATGTGTCACCATGGAGGTAATCGGTTGGTCCTACAAGAATGTACACATGGTCCTATAAGATTGTACATACGTTTACAAGTTTGTACATGTGGTCCTACAAGATTGTACACATGGTCCTAGAAGACTGTACACATGGTCCTACGAGACTATACACAGGGTCTTACATGATTGTATACATGGTCCTACAAGACAGTACACATGTGTACAATACTATACACATATGTACAAGAATGTACATATGGCCCTACAAGACTATACATATAGTCCTACAAGACTGTACACATGGTCCTTCAAGATTGTACACATGTGTACAAGACTGTACATATGTGTACAAGACTGTACATATGTGTACAAGACTGTACACATGGTCCTACAAGATTGTACACATGTGTACAAGATATTATACACTTGGTCCTATCAGACTGTACACATGGTCCTAAAAGACTATTCATATGGTCCTACAAGACTTTACACATGTGTACCAGTCTTTACACATGATCCTACAAGACTTTACACATGTGTACCAGTCTTTACACATGATCCTACAAGACTGTAGACATGGTTCTATAAGATTGTATACATGGTTCTACAATACTGTACACATGTGTACAAGACTGGTCCTATACGATTGTACACATGGTCATACAAGAATGTACACATGGTTCTACAAGAATTTACAATGGTCCTACAAGATTGTATACATGTGTACAAGACTGTACACATGTGTACAAGAATGTACACATGGTCCTACAAGACTATACCCATGTGTACAAGATTGTACATATGTGTACAAGCTATACACATGGTCCTACAAGACTATACACATGGTCCTACAAGACTATACACATGGTCCTAGATGACTGTACACATGTGTACAAGACTGTACATATGGTTCTACAAGACTGTACACATGTGTACAAGATTGTATAAATGGTCCTACAAGACTAAACACATGGTTCTACAAGATTGTACACGGTCCTACTTGAATGTAAACATGTGTACAAGATACACATGGTCCTTCAAGACTATAAACCTAGTCCTACAATACTGTACACATGGTCCTACAAGACTATACACATGTGTACAAGACTGTACACATGTGTGCAAGACTGTACACATGGTCCTACGAGACTGTACACATGGCCCTACAAGAATGTACACATGGTCCTACAAGACTGTACATGTGGTCCTACATAATTGTAGACATGGTCCTAGAAGACTGTACACATGGTCCTACAAGGCTGTACACAGGGTCCTACATGACTATATACAGGGTCCTACAAGACACTACACATGTGTACAAGACTATACACATTTGTACAAGAATGTACACATGGTCCTACAAGACTGTACACATGTGTACAAGACGGTACATGTGGCCCTACAAAACTGTACATGTGGTCCTACAAGACTGTACACATGACCCTACAAGAGTATACACATGGTCCTACAAGACTGTATACATGGTCCTACAAGACTGTACACATGGTCCTATAAGACTGTACACATGTGTTTAACACTGTACACATGGTCCTACAAGACTGTACACATGTTCCTACTAGACAGTACACATGTGTACAAGACTGTGACACCCCGCCGTCACACAGACAACTAGATGACACGCGAAAACGTGCGGAACCATATATTACCAAAAACACGGGTTACTTAAAACCGATTGTGAAAAGCATACATACAAAGCATTTGCAACTAAGCCCTACAAGAAGATCATGTCATATATAGATATATTCAAGATCACTTGCCTGATATGTTCACCGCTTGAAGTTACCCACTGTCACAACAACGCATATTAGTTCATCACCTATTTATATATACAGAACAGCCACGTACGACCAGCAATAGGGTATAAAAAAATTATAGCAGCTAAATATCGTGAAACGTCCTAAAAACACTTCCAAGGTCCTGAGAGTACAGGGATGACTTCTAGGACTCTACTACAAAACCACCAAAACAATAGCATGTCCATCTTTTGCCTTCTACTGCTCTTCTTGGTGCTCGGCCGCAACCTCACGACCACCACCACACCTAGAGCGATCACCTAAAAAGGGTGTAAACCAGTGAGGTGAGACACACAATCCCAGTGAGAAACATAACTCCCCTCCGAAACTATAAAACCTCCAAGGTTAAAGCAGATAATGACAAATAACTGATAAAGTGTATAACAAGAGTAGCATACTGAGCAAAGCTATTATTACCATCAAGCTCACCAAGATATCCGGGAGGCATATAACTAAGTATTTCTTTATGGAACATGATTGACAAGATAAGCTTTATAAGAACTTATCACAAGATATACGGATCGTACGCACAACTGCATAGTTCAACTAGATCAGCTATATAAGCATGGCATCAATCAATGTTCCATGTTTTGCTTTAAGCAAGATATATAATTCGGCTGGATTACATTTTATTATGCTCTGAGGAAGTGAGCCTTCCCTGCTCAAATCCAACCATTGGCTGCGAAGCCCAATCCGATGCCATACAAGGTCTAAGGAGATACAGACTCCATGACCTCACCTTCTCGTGATCAGTACATGAATCATTAAGCAAGACCACAGTCTTATGCTTATAGGGCCTCAGCCTCTGGGTCAGCTCTGCAAGCTACCCATCTCCAGCTCACCTCATCATAGGTGCTAGTATATACATCTGAGCCATGAACGCATCATGCTCATCATCACATATCCTGAGCCATGGGTCTGTTCACCATGCTCCATATATATATCCTGAGTCTGCAACTGCAGCTGCACTCAACCCTCCTATTTTAGGCTAGGGGAAACCTTGCATATTCAACAATATGCGCTCCAGGTAATCCCACAGGATAAACCTATTTCACCATCACCAAATACTGACGGTAATGGATCTATGGCCAGAGAAACTACATGATATGTTCATCTATAATTGATTAGTATATTTTAAGCCAATTGTTGAGGCAAAACAAGATATAAACATAGCCTTATAGAATTACATCATTTTTGCCATCAACATACTGTCCTGGGACCTCAATCCCCCATGATATCAACCACTGCCTCTCAAGGCATCACAATCATGCATCAGTATCCTGGGAACGTATCCTTTATCTCATCATCAGAGGATAACACCTCAACTAGGCACTCAACCTTATACCAGGTCCTCAGACCTATCAACTTGTTATTTTATTAACAAGGGTTATCATCACATTGTGCTAGTCGAAGCACATATATCTCATAGCTCTTACCAGGTTATGAATCCACATGAAATACTTGCATGGTTATTATACACATTCGCAGAGATTACTGAATCCATCATGGATTAACAGAATGATCGTGCTATCAAGTATAAAGAAGAATCCATGAGTATATCACACAAGCTTTATCATTCATAGTATTATTATTAATCATGGGCATATATAATGCCTTATACTTGTGACCATATGCATGTGTCACACCATCATGTGTAGAAACATCATATCTTCCCAAACATACCAGATTCACCACCTATCATCTTATCTCATCATCATAGTTGCAGGATTCAAGGTGATAACATCATATCACTTGTGTTATCATTATTAATGTGGAACTATCAACTGTATACATTCCGGGTTATCAGAACCCTCACCAAAACTCCTGCAATGCTCACTATAAATTATGGCGAGAAACGCCAACCCTCACCAAAGGGTGTACTGGCTAGGGTTCTAAACCCTAAAGCAACTCACCACCATATCCTCCAAACACTACACAACCTCTAACATGCATCAAGGTTCCCTCAGCGCTCATGGTGTCGGGAAGCCATCACCAAGGTATAACGTGCAGCACTACCATGGCTATCGGCCAAGGGTCTAACGTGCACCAAGATAGGGTTAAGGTTAGGTTTCACTTTTGGGCTAACCTTCAACATGAGCCATATCGACCAAAGAGGTTTCGCCCAAGGCGGCCCTATTGTGCAACCATCTTAGCATCATATGAGGGTTAACCCTATCGGCCAGGGTACCCATGATGCCCAAGAATGGTGTCGTACATGGCCATGAAGCATCATAACGGCCAGCATCCTAGGGTTAGCATGTCGGTCATGAAGCCATATCGTCCAACACTCCATATAAGTCAAATCTCAACTAAGACATGGTGGTATCGTCCAAATCCATCCTGGACACCATACCATATCACCCAAGCTCATCTAAACAAGGATAAAGGCCAAGGTTGTGCCGGACACCAAGCTATCAAAGCCTATCGGCCAAGACCATCTCAAGATGTGTCGTGCAGGGCACACATCAAAGTGTAACGCCCAAGCCCCAACTCCACAAAGAGTATCGGCCAAGCCCTACAAGGAATATCGGTCAAAGGAACAAAACCACTAGGATACTCACTAAGGTGCACCACTCAACTCATATCGGACATCACCACAACTAAACCCTATCTCCCAACACAAGGATGGCCTACAAGGCTCCATTCAGCCAAAGCATAACAGGCACCAAGCCAACTATCTCAACAAGGTGTGTCGCCCAAGGGTACAACTCCAAATAAGGCTATCGGGCAGCACAACTCCAAGGTCATATCGTGCAAGGCACAACCCCGCAAGATCATCTTCAACCTCAAGCACAAGGGCACCAAACCCTAATTGATCAAGAAGGTCGGCTCACCTCTCAAGAACCAAGAGAGAGGGGTTTTGCACAACCTCTATCACAAATCGGGAAACCACAAGGATCCACCTCAACATAGGTCATCATCTATCCAAAAGCTCACCTTTCTAATCCATGGCGAGAGAAGGGTGTTGCCCAAGCAACTAGGATGTAGGCTCACCTCTCAACAACTAAGAGAGAGGGGTATTGCCCATATCACTAGAGCTCAAACTCACTTCTCAAGAACCAAGGAGAGAAAGGGGTGTTGCTCAACAAGGAAACCCTAAACCTTAGTTCGGACAACTAAGTGTAAAGGCAAATAAACCATCAACAACAACAACAACATCATGCTCATTATATCCATAAGATTAACAACATATACTAGAGCAAGAAACATAACATGCTATGGCTGATCATCATCATATATGAAACATGAAACATGGAGAAGGTAGTATAGCTAGGGTTAGAAGTTATGTAACCCGCCTCAAGCAAACTCCTCAAGCTCTAAAGCTCCAATCTTCTAGCTCCTAGCTCCTAGCTCCAAGCTCACCACTTCAACCACCGAACAAGAAGCATAACCACCATGGTCGAAGAGTAGGCAAGATGGAGAAGAAGATGCTAAGGAGAGAGGGAAGATGCTTACCAAAGAACAAGACCCACCTAGGGTTCGACCACCAATCTAATGGAAGATGATGAAGAGCTCCTTCAAGGGGATTGGCCACCAACCTTAGCTCTTCCAAAGGTATCAGCCACCAAGGTTGCAAGGGATAGGTGTATCGTGCACACAAGGAAGAGAGGAGCAACAAAGAGCTAAAAGGGTTCCTAAGGAAGAGAAAGGCAAGGCATATATAGATGGGGGGACAAGGTTAAACCAAGGCAAGGTGTCACCTTACCATGGGACACTTGTCCACATGTTGTACCACCTTGCAAAACTCACCCATGGGCGATACCCCATGGCCGACACAAAGCACCCTTGCCTGATACAGGGATCAACCAAGCAAGGTAAGGCCCAAGCAAGGGAAAACAAGGCCCAAAAGAGCTCAACCAAACCCAAGACAACTCAAGGCACGAGCCCAAACCTTCCTCTCAACCCTAGAGGAAGAAAAGAGAGAGAAAGACATCTCTCAAGGTGACAAACTTGCTCTCCAACCCTATCTTAGGTTATTTTGCAAGTAGCACCTCCAGCTCTCAACTAAGAACAAGAAAACCCTAATCATCACTAAAGAAGATTAGCAAGCAACCAAGCACAAGGTTTAGGAAAAACAAACAGGGTAAGCCCAAAACGATGGTCAGGGTCCTTACAGTACACATGGTCCTACAAGGCTATACACATGGTCATACGAGAATGTACTCAAGGTCGTACAAGATTGTACACATGGTCCTACAAGACTGTACACATGGTCCTACAAGATTGTACACATGGTCCTACAAGTGTACACATTGTCCCACAAGATTGTACACATGTGTACAAGACTATACACATGTGTACAAGACTGTATGGTTGTACAAGACTGTACACATGGTCCTACAAGACCGTACACATGTGTACAACACTTTACATATGTGTACAAGACTATACACATGGTCCTACAAGATTGTATGCATGTGTACAAGATATTGTCCACATGGTCCTATTAGATTATACACATGGTCCTACAAGACTGTTCACATGGTCCTACAAGATTGTACACATGATTCTAAAAGACTTTAGACATGGTTTGACAAGACTGTACACATGGTCCTACAAGACTGTACACATGTGTACAAGACTGGTCCTATAATACTGTACAAATGGTCATACAAGAATGTCCACATGGTCCTACAAGACTTTACAATGGTCCTACAAGATTGTATTCATGTGTACAAGATTGTACACATGTGTACAAGAATGTACACATGGTCCTACAAGACTGTACACATGTCTACAAGACTGTACATATGTGTACAAGACTATACACATGGTCCTACAAGACTGTACACATGGTCCTACATGACTGTACACATGTGTACAAGACTGTACACATGGTTCTACAAAACTTTACACATGTGTACAAGACTGTACACATGGTCCTATGAGACTGTACACATGGTTCTGCAAGATTGTACACATGGTCCTAAAAGACTGTACACATGTGTATAAGACTGTACACTTGGTCCTACAAGACTATACACCCGGAACTACAATATTGTACACATGGTTCTACAAGACTATACACATGTGTACAAGACTGTACACATGTGTGCAAGATGGTTCATATGGTCCTACGAGTCTGTGCACATGTGTACCAGGTTGTACACATGGTCCTATAATACTGTACGCATGTGTAAAAATCTGTACACATTGTCCTACAAGACTGTACACTTGGTCTTACAGGACTATACAAATGGTCTTACAAGACTGTACACATGGTCCTACAAGACTGTACACATGTGTACAAGAATGTACACATGGTCCTACAAGGATATACACATGGTCCTAAAAGACTGTACACATGTGTACAAGACTTTACACATGGTCCTACAAGACTGTACACATGGCCCTACCAGACAATACACATGTGTCCAAGACTACACACATGGTCCAACAAGACTGTCACATGTTCCTACAAGACTGTCCACTTGCTCCTACAAGACTGTACACGACTGTATACATGTGTACAATGGTCCTACGAGACTGTACACGTATTTATCAGACTATACACATGGTCCTACAAGTCTGTAAATATGTGTACAAGACTATACACATAGTCCTATAAGATTGTACACATGGTCCTACTAGATTGTACACATGTGTACAAGACTGTACACATGGCCCTACAAAACTTTACACATGTGTACAAGATTGTACACATGTGTACAAGAATGTACACATGGTCCTATAAGACTGTACATACGTGTACCAGACTGTACACGTGGTCCTACAAGACTGTACACATGGTCGTAGAAGACTATACACATGGTCCTACAAGACTGTATACATGGTCCTACAAGACTGTACACATGGTCTTACAAAACTGTACGCATGTGTCCAACACTGTACACATGGTCCTACAACATTATACACATGGTCCTACAAGACGGTACACATGTGTACAAGATTGCACACATGGTTCTACAAGGCTGTACATATGTGTACAAGACTGTATACATGTGTAATTAATGTACAAATGGTCGCACATGACTGTACAAATGGTCCTACAAGACTGTACAAATGGTTCTACATGATTGTACACATTGTCCTACAAGACTGTACACATGTGTACAAGACTGTACACGTGGTCCTATAAGACTGTACACATGTCCTATACAACTCTACACATGTGTATAAGACTGTACATATGTGTAAAAGACTGTAGACATGGTCCTACAAGACTATACGTAAGTTTACTAGATTGTACACATGGTCCTACGGGACTATACACATGGTCGTACAAGACTGTTCACATGGTCCTACAAGACTATACACATGGTCCTACAAGATTGTACACATATGTACAAAACTATACACATGGTCCTACAAGACTGTATACATGGTTCTACAAGACTGTACACATGGTCCTACAAGACTGTACACATGTGTACAAGTCTAGTCCTATAGACTATACGCATGGTCCTACAAGAATATACACATGGACCTACAAGACTTTACAATGGTCCTACAAGACTGTACACGTGTACAAGACTGTACACATGTGTACAAGAATGTACACTTCATCCTCCAAGACTGTACACATGGTCCTACATGACTACACACTAGTGTACATGACTGTATACATGGTCCTATAAGATTGTACACATGGTTCTACAAGACTGTACATATGTGTACAAGACTGTACACATGGTTCTACGAGACTGTACACATGGTTCTACAAGACTGTACACATGTGTACAAGACTGTACACATGGTCCTACGAGACTGTACACATGTGTACCAGAATGTACACATGGTCCTACAAGACTGTACACATGGTCCAACAAGACTATACACATGTGTGCAAGACTGTACACATGGTCCTACAATACTATACACATGGTCCTACAGACTGTACATATAATCCTACAAGACTATACACATGGTCCTACAAGACTGTACACATGTTTCCATGAATGCACATATGGTCTTACAAGACTGTACACATGTGTACAAGACTTTACACATGGTCCTACGAGACTGTACACATGTGTCTAAACTGTACACATGGTCCTACAAGACTGTAGACATGTGTACAAGACTGTACACATGGTCCTACAAGACTGTATACATGGTCCTATAAGACTATACACATGTATACAAGATTGTACACATGGTCCTACAATAATGTACACATTGTCCTACAAGACTGTACACCTGTATACAAGACTATACACATGTGTACAAGACGGTACACATGGTCCTATAATAATACATGTGGCATTGCAAATGTGTACACAATAATACACATGACATCACACATGTGTACAAGACTATACACAACAGTACATATAGAAACACACATTTGTGCAATTATACACACGGTGGTACAAATCTGTACAAAACAAATCACAGTGTAGTATACATATGTACAAGACTATACACAAAAACACGCATGGAACACACATCTGTAGAACAATACACATGGCGATACAAATGGCTACACAACAACATACATGTGTACGAGACTATACACAATAGTACGCATGGCAAAAAAATATGTACAATAATACAAGTGGCAATACAAATCTAGAAACAATAATAGATATTGCAATATACATGTGTTCAATAATACAAATGTTCAATAATATATGGAAATACACATTGTAATATACATGTGTACAAGACAATACACAACAGTATGCATGGAAATATACATGTGTATAACAATACACATGGCGATACAAATGGCCACATAACAACATACATAGCAATACACATGTGTACAAGACTGTATACAATTGTACTTATGGCAACACACATATGTACAATAATACACGTAGTAGTACAAATACGGAAACAACAATCCATGTTGCAATATACATGTGTTCAATAATACAAGTGTTCAATCATACAAGTGTTCAACAATACATTGCAAGACTATACACAACAATATGTATGGAAATACACAAGTGTTCAATAATACATGTTTTGTACACATGTGTATTGTAAAGTGTACTGTTGTGTACACATGTACTTTCATGTGTAGTATTGTATAAAGTTCTGTACACATGTGTACTTCCATGTGTATTGTCTTGTATATATTATACTTCCATGTATAATTCTATTTGTACTAATGCATATAATTTTGTACAAATGTGTCTTATTGTTTGTATAGTTGTACACATGTGTATTGTTGTGTACAGTTTTATATACATGTGTATCGCAATGTGATTGGATGCACATGTGTACTTCCATGTGTACAGTTATGCTCACATGTGACTTCCATGTGTAGTGGTGCATATAGTTTTAGACACATGTGTACTTCCATGTCAGCTGTTGTGTATAACTCTCTATACATGTGTATTGCAACATATGTACTTCCATGTGTAGTATTGTATAAATTTTGTATATATGTATTTCTATGTGTATTATTTTGTATACATGTGTACTTTCATGTATAATTTTATTTGTAATATTGTGTACAACTGCGTACACATGTGTCATATTGTTGTGTACGGGCACATTCGATCTGATCGATCCCACCGAACTCGGCCTCTTCTACCCGCTAGCCTTTGGCAGCGTTTGGCAACACAGGTTTACTTACCGTGGACATATAAACAAACCTTCAGTTTATCTGCCGCAAGGATTTGGTCCGACACTTTAATAGAAGATTTTCCGATTAATTTGCTGTGCGACATCTGGTCTATCTCCTAAACGGAATAACAAACAACACTTAATCTAATCTATCGTGCCGTATCGGCCGTCTTCCGGTGCAACAAACGCAGCCTTTATAGAACATGGCTCATCCTACCGTCTTTGAGATTGATTTGCTTGGCATGGGACCATCGCCGACCGCACAGGCCGATCATCAACTTCTCCGCGAACACCTCAGCCCTGTGATAATACCCAGACATGGAGGAGTAGGAGCGAGAAACAAAACTGGATCGTCGATACAAGGTATGTCCATCAAAGCAATTAGAACCCACGATTACGTGCTGAGGCAGAAGTTAGCTAAAGGGTCCAAATCTTATGTACCCAACCTCAGTGCCCACCTCTGAACCCACTTGATCAGATCCCTATACTTGTGGGCCCCATAAAGAAGTATATGGTCGGGATGTATTGGGCACATTGTCCCGGACACAGAGGATTTCAACCCCTAAAAGGGGTCCAAATCATCTGTACCCAACTTCTGTGCCCACCTCTGTTCCCACATGATCTGATCCCTACACTTGTGGGCCCCATAGGGAAGTATATGGCCGGGTGTACTGGTCACATTGTCCCGGACACAGAGAATTTCAACCCCTAAAAGGGGTCCAAATCTTCTGTACCCAACCTCGGTGTCCACCTCTGTACCCACTTGATATGATCCCTACACTTGTGGGCCCCATAGAGAAGTATATGGCCGGGATGTACTGGGCATTGTCCCGGGCATCTTGTTGCTGCATGTGAATGAGTAGGACACCAACACAATATCACATGTATTTTCTCTAAAATTTATATTAAAAATACTTTGATTAATATACATTTTAACAGGGCCCGTGCCCACGTGTGCCTTCACGTGGGTACGCCTCACAAATCCGCCTCCGTGAGTTTTATATCTCAGCGTCAAAGTAATTGATGCCCTCCGGTCACAACCACCAGATATCACCAACGCCGTGTCAAGGATCCACCTTGGCGTCCTTTGATCCATCATCGCCGCACTGCCGGAGGCACCACACCTACAACGCCAGCGTCACGCTGCCAACGGCGTACACGACAACCATGGCGTTTGCAGCAATAGAGAGTGGACAGCCGCGCAGATCAAAAGCTCGTTGGCATCGGCGAGGTACGATAAAATTGGAGAGATGGATCAATGGATCCCATCCGGCTCCCCTTTCTCTCTCACGTTATCGCTGTAACTAACAAACTAATTGATGATATGACAAACATCATGCTCCTGCGACACCCCCGCGGCACAATCACCACAGCCGGCACAGCAGCTACCGCCTCCTCCCCCTCGGCCGCAAAACAACCTCACACCGATGACAATCTTCTACAACGGCCCCGTCTCAGTCTTCCACGTCACGCAACAAATGTTAATGGACACAAGATTCCTCTCGGCGCCGTCTCCGTCTACTATCAGGTTCTGAGCGGCAATCAAGATGGGCGAGGAGGATGCATGACCGGAAGTCACGTCCTTCATCACCCTCCACGCGACATCATCCTATGTGGCCGCCGCCGCCAGCGACGCGTCGGTTCAGAAGCTAATGACATGTGCCTCGGAGCGAGAAGTGACGTTCAGGCCGCCGTTTTTATGCAGACGAAGATGGGTCCAGGGAATTAAGTCGGTAGTATCAGGTTGGACACTTCCGGCGAGAACGTTGCAATTCGTTACCCGATGGCAGTATTATGGCACGGTGCAGTTGCAAGTTGCGGCCGCAAGCTAGGAGTAGCGAGAAAACACGGCTATTAATAAAGCGGGAAAACAACGATCGGAAGTCTGCCGTTGTCATTGAGCCGTTACGAGGCCGTTGTGGGGGAGTGGAAAAGGGTGTAGGAGCGGTTACGGCCCTTCTTTTATTTAATCTTGTGAATGATTACTAATAGAAACTCTAAAAGTTGCAATGTAGGACCCCGAATTAGTAAGTTGGTCATTTATATAAAGAATTATTTTTTTGATTCGACTGGGACATAAATACAACTTGGGAGGGATTAAACAACTGACAAAAGCAAGGGATAATGAAATTTATGTAACTATAAAGTAAGTGATAATGTCATTAACATGCCCCTGCATGAACAGAATTTCACAGTTTCATCATGGCTAAACCTAACGATCTCCGCGTATCTCGAGGGGTGTGGGTTGCCTCCCTCCCTGTAATTATCGCGGTTGCGTTCCTTCGCCCTTATTCAATCCTCCTATCACCGGTGTTCTCCACACCCAAACCTCCACGCGCCGCCGACAATACCTGTGATTGGCGGCGATCCTGCTGCTCCACGTTTGCAACGGGAACGGGAAGCAATGGACTCTCACCAGCAACAATCCTCATCTGAACCACTACTGACAAATTATCTTAAGGAGCAATGTGACATTGAGAGCCAGCTCCCCCGCTCTTCCCATGACCACGACGGCGACCAACTACTGCCTCGGGAGCGCAGCCATGATGGAGCTTTGGGAATTATGTTTGCAGCTCTCTACGCTTTTCCATTACCCGCAAGGCAGTGCGGTCGGCGGCCATGGTCCGCTCTACCTCCGGACCTGCTTGATAACATCTCCGGGAGGCTAATACTCCCTGAGTTTCTTGCATTCCGAAGCGTATGCAGAGCATGGAGGCGCTCCTCGTCATCTTCGATCTTCTCCTTCACCCCTCGTCGGCCGTTTGTCCTCTTTTATGGCGGACATGATCCCGATAGACCATCCAAACGCAGTACGTACTACTTATTCAACATAGCGTGCCCACAGCGAATTCGAACAATGGAGATTCCGGAGCTCGACGGGTGCACTTGCATCGCTTTTTCTTTTGGATGGCTCCTCGTACACCGCAGACAATCATTGGAAGAGAACAAGGATGCTGCTCTGTTTCTCCTCAACCCTTTTTATTGGAAGCCCCCTCGACCATGGAACGAGGTACCAGGGAACAAGAAGGTTCACCACATCTAGAACCTCGCAGACTGCATGAAGAACAACAAAATTGCCGCAGCATTCACGCGCTGTCTCACTTTTACCCTAATGGAATTGGGTATGGCAAGGTCTAGACTTTGGCCGATGTGGGAGGGTCTCAAAATGAGGGTGTACGTGGCTTGCATCACCGATACACAAACGTTCAAGGTATGTACGTATTCGCACTTCCCAAACCGAGACGAATCGTGGCTGGCACACATATACCTTCAGTTCGACCACAGTAGTTTCGATGGAGTACACATCAACAAGGCGCCAAAATAACACACTTTGGTCAAAAAAAGCCACTTTGTGTGGAGCTTTTTATAACCGAGACTGAAAAGCGCCACAATGATTGACGTGTTTATGTTTAAATAAAAAAATTTGAAAAGAAAAATAAAAAATTTGGAAAACGCCACATGGCACTTTCAAATTGCAATTAACATTAAGTGCAAGTTCAAAGCGCCACTTCATGTGGCATTTTCCAATTTTTTATTTTTTTTTCAAAATTTTTATTATAAAAGTAAACACGCTAATCATTGTGGCACTTATCAAATTCGTATATAAAAACGCCACTTTAAGTGGCGGGTTCTACACAAAGTGTGCTATTTTGGAAAATATTTTACAAAGTGTGCTATGTTGGTAAATATTTTTATAAAGTGTGCTAAGCTGGGTTTTTTTCCTAGTTCTAAACGATTAATTCAATTTCCTAAATGACTTAAATATTGTTAAAGGATAAAAACAATTTCGTATTTAGTATTGAAATTACACATACTATCAAATGAATAATTATAAGAACTGGATGTATAAATATCTGAATTCGATATTAAGCATACACGGACCTTGGTCATAGATGCTACTAGACGCATTTATATAATTTTCAGCTAGATTGATTTCTACAAAACCACCTTATGAAGATCTCATGATTTTCTACACAAGTTATCTCAAGAAAATTCTAAACAAACCATAACCTGTTAATAGGAATCACACTTATCAATATATGAATTTAAAGTAGCTCGAGGTAAACATATTCATGAATCAAAGAATATTACTTCAAATAAATATAATAATAAGTTGACTATGTACCTTTTTCAGCTTTCAATATGAATGAAAAGATAAATACTTAGTGAAACATCAATAACTTGACGAATGGTCATTACATAAAATAACATGCCACACGAGTACTTATAAAACAAGAAACATAACATGAACGAAAAGATGCATCTCACCAATGATCACTAAAGGATAACATGAACGAAAAGATGCATCTCACCAATGATCATTAAAGGAGTTAGTTAACTGTGACGTCTTCAGATTTTCTAAAACTTAATCTAATGTATGACGTTCAAATTGAAACCCTCACCTCAGTGAGAATTCCAATTTAAATAACACACAAGGCTAAGAAAGAGAAAATCAAGGGAGTCAGAAGGGAACAATTAATAGCACATGCACATGAACAATAATAAAACCATACAACACATGTTCACCATTCAACATATAATTCTAACATGAATTGTTACAACATTTGATATTACATATTGAACAACAAACTTCTACATATACATGTACTATTACTAAACTACAGGATCTTAAGACAACAGGTCCACCTATACATCAACTCGCCACACAACTCTCACTGTCATGGATCTTTAAGAGCATTAGCACAACCTAAACAAAAGATTCAATGCGGTACAGGTCAGCACAATATTCAAGAATATTCACTACAGGAAAAGTTAACAATAATGACGGAAAAAGTTGGTCGTAAATGTGAATAAGTTTGTCGTTAAAACTATTAACGATGAAAAAAACAGTTGTCGCGTCTTGTCATTATTGGTCTTGTCGTTAATAAAGATAACGACGAATAATTTCAGTTTGTCGCTATTACAAATCACGACGACTTATATAGTTTGTCGTTAATAGTTTTAACGACTATATAAAATGGCTGACGTTGATACTAGTTGCGACCACCCAATCTTGTCGCTGATACTAGTAACAACGACTAGCAAGCTTGATCACAAAGGTCAACAACGACGTTCTTTTTCCGTCGTAAATAGCTATAATGACAAAAAAAATACCAAATTGCTAAATGTGTCTTTCATGTTTGCAACACACTTGGATCCTAACCTAGGAAACACGAACATGTACACGAGCATGGATTTAGCGGCAGACTAAGAGGCACCACAATTTTCAACAATGTAGGACATGACATGACAATGGGAACAATTAACTTATTATTATACAAATATGTATATTTATATATGAATATTTTGGCATACAATAAGCTTTATGTATAAACACACAAATTGATCTAAATCAATCATCTATGATGGAAATCTCCATGAAATCCAACCAACAATCAACATATAATAATATATCCACAAGTCAAAGTATGAATTAACTCACAACATATATCAAGATCCTTAATTATAAAATTATTGTAGTAAGAATATATGGAATGATAAAATCAAGGTTAGTAAAATTTTGGAGACATTAGTTTTTGTTATTTGTGTAAGTCATACTTGTCAAGGCGCGAAGGCGGCATGGCGTTCCAGCTGAATGCCTTGTGACTAGGCGCGACTAGGCATCGCTTCGGTGACCTTTAAAAATAATAGTTTATGTATATATACATGTGTCATGGTTTTCCCCCCACTCATATACAAACATTATATAGTTATATATGTAGTTATCTACATATTTATGGTCGATCTCCTCATATATATATATATATATATATATTTTGTATGACAAAATAACCGATTACATTTCTAATATATTACCATTGACAATAATGTCAAGGACACAAAAAAGAACTATTGTAAAGAATGTAAGAGAGTGATCAAAAAATAAATATATATTTATTGTCATACATAACTACAAGTATTAAGCAATGTAATCACTATCTTCCATACCATAGCTACTTAATACAATCTGAATTGAAGGTGCAAACTAAGAAAAATCAAAGCCTTACTAAGAGTATTAGACCCAGTCACAAAAAGAGTATTAGATCCAGTTAAACCCAAAAAGATTATTAGGTCCAATTAAAAGTGATATTTGGCACATAACATAGGCAACAATGCTAATTTTGAACATTAGGATAGCCACATTAAACATTAAAATACGTCAATATACAACCAAACCCAAAAAACTAAGTTAGCTTGGCATTATAGAAAAAGGTATCTTGACTAGGCACAACCTTGGGACGTCTTACCGCTTAGGCGGCCGCCTAGGCGCACACCTTGATAAGTATGGTGTAAGTAATGGTGAACATGTACCATTAGGAGGAAAAATGAGAGGGTGTAAGGAAATATGTTGGTGGTGATGGAGAAGATGAAAAATAAGGTGCCTTGGAGATTGAGAGGGAAGAAAGAGAAGAGGCATACATTTAAGTGTTACTTAAGATGCACATGTAAGAGACGAGGAGGGGAGATGGAGATGTGGAGAAGCAAGAAAAGAGGAGGCATAAGGATGACAACACTAGTGTACGTAATGGTGAACATGTACCATTAGGAGGAACAATGAGAGGGTGTAAGGAAATATGTTGGTGGTGATGGAGAAGATGAAAAATAAGATGCCTTGGAGATTGAGAGGGAAGAAAGGGAAGAGGCATACATTTAAGTGTTACTTAAGATGCGTAGGAAAGAGATAAGGAGGGGAGATGGAGATGTAGAGAAGCAAGAAAAGAGGTAGGAGGAAGAATGAGAGGGTGTAAGGAAATATGTTGGTGGTGATGGAGAAGATGAAAAATAAGGTGCCTTGGAGATTGAGAGGGGAGAAAGAGAAGAGGCATACATTTAAGTGTTACTTAAGATACATAGACAATTTGAAACTTCTGCCGTAGATTATTATAATGTTAAAATACTAAATTTATATCAATTCTGATAGGAAAAAAGAATGAGTACTCACATATGTATATTTTAATGAGTAAGAAAAGAGTACTTACCTTTTGATTACACATATTTGGTTTATCTTGATCCAAAGACAATGAGACACTCGTAGTGAAGAATAAGTGGAAGAAGAAAACCATTTATAGCTAAATCCCATAATAGAGTGTAATATATAATCTGAATACCAATCACCATCACCATAAATGAAACTTACAAAAGAGATTTTAAGTATTAGAAACACAATTCATGGAATGCACATATCTCCGGATGTGCGTCGGACACATAAAGCCGAATGTGCAACGGACACATATCTCCGGATGTGCAAACGGACACATTTTCCGCATGTGCAACAGACACATATCTCCGGATGTGCAATGGACACATTTTCCGCATGTGCAACGGGGCATATTTTCCATATGCTCACTCGAAAACCAAAACAACATATACATTGTGCGTTGAAAAACAAAACGACATGCGTTTAGAAGTTTAGGGGATAGGGAGGGGTTTCCAAGAAGTGTTTCAGTACAAGACTCCACTCAGTCTTTTTCCATATAAAAGCATCAAAAAACCTAAAAATGCAAAGAAGCGTATGAACATATAGTGAAAGTAACTATGAATCTATATATATTAAAGAAAAAAAAAGAGTTAGTTCATGTTTGAAAACTTACTTATTTGTAATAGAAGGTTGGCCTTTCAATCAAGCATGTGTGGTATATTCATATATAAAAAATGCTCTCAAATTCATACTTTGCATAAGGAAGAATTTCTTTAATGGATGTGACATTCTTTTCTTGCATCAAAGAATTTACTGTGTGTTAACCGAAGAATGAATCGAGAAGAAAATAATATATAGTTCTTTCCATAACGAGTGTGCACATATCATATGAATAGAAATCATCATCACATATATAAAACTATGTACCTGCAAAAAAAATGATATATTAGGGGCACATATCACTGAATGTGCAACAAAGATATAACTTCAGATGTGCAATGAATACATTTTTCGCATGTGCAACGGATATGAATGGCTTATACCGATACAACGAGTACTCACAGTTGTATATTTTAATGAGTAAGAAAAGAGTACTTACCTTTTGAACCAAAGACAATGAGACACTTGTAGTGAAGAATAAGTGGAAGAAGAAAACCATTTATAGCTAAATCTTATAACAGAGTGTAACATATAATCTGAATACCAATCACCATCATAACAGAGTGGGAATGTACATATCTCCCAAGATATCAATATTGTGCAAATCGAACTCATCAATTTGAATAACCTGAATTTAGAGCAAAACATATGAAGATGAGGACAATAAAAGAGCATAACCTACATAAATAAATATTGATATCAAAATAAAGTGAAAGAACAAACCTTGTGAAATTTCATCCACGAGTATGTTGTAACAAAGAATGTTCATTAGTTTCTTCCAATAATAATTGCAGATTTCATTAGAGCATCCTGACATTCAGCAACATTAATAAATATTGCATGAATGAATTTCAAACTCGGGGATGCAAGAAGAAGGGGACAAGAAGAAGAAGAAGAGGAGGAAGATTAGAATAGATTTCACTAAAGGACTGTATATAATGGGATATAAATGGGAGGGGATGCTGGTATTCCCATCCTATGTTTGGGTGCTACATAGGATAGCATTAGCTGCAATCAAATGTTAGTCATTTCTAAAGATAATATTTTCATGTATCACATTTTGATGAGCACTGGAAAATTTTAGAAGTTATCGATACTAACAATACAAACAAACTTCAAGAAGCAACTTAAGAAGACTACACATGCAAATAAAAAGGAACAAAAAAATATGATTATTCATCTTCATTATCTAATCAAAACGGTATCTGTTTTGTGTTGTCCAAGCATATCCATGTCAGAAACTAGTTTACCTTTCATAGGGATGAGCATGAGTTGGAAGAGTAATCATGGGTTGGGCAATAAAAAGAAAACTAAAACATTGTTTATGTCTCATTGTTCATGCTTTCTAACGTGTGGAAATAAAAGTGTGACTAACTATGAAGCATTGACTATGAGGACTGACCTTGGAGTGGAGGTCAAACTGGACGGCAGTGATGAAGGAGAACAGAACGGGACTAATGAAGGAACCCAGAGCAATCACGTGAGTGATGGCCAGTGGATCCGAAGGAGCCGGGGAGCCAACGGGGACAAAGATGCCACGACATCGCACACCTAGGGTTCAACTGATTTTCCTTCGGTGTGGAGATGTCGCAGCCGCACTCCCAGAACGCAGAACTTGTTGTTGTTTATTTGGTGTTGTGATGACCATTGAGATATTTGGGTTTGTCGGGTTTATGTTAATTTGTGTATAGTGTGTATTTTTGTTAATCGTGCTAGTTTTTTGTTAACCAAACCATTTTAAAATTTTGATACGCTGTGTTTTTTTGCAATCACCAATATTCATACATATTTCTAAATTAACCATGTAGTTTTCATAACCGAACCGGTGAGAGAACCAGTGAGGCCTCTAGTTCTCAGTTCTCTGGTTCAACCGGTGGTCGAACCGGTTCAACCGATGACATCAACATGACGTCATAGATTTTTTATATATACATATACATACATATATATATATATATAATCATGGAAAATATACAAATGACACATAAATTATAGCACAAGTACTCACAATAATATAATTATCCAATTGAAATCAAACATAAAAATCAGATTTACAAGTTCTAGAATATATATTCCAGTGAGAGTATCAGTTGGAAATCAAATGTAGCAATGAAATTAGTGTATTACCTGTAGGAGTAGAAAATAAATTGCATCCAAGCCGCATAATCCAAATCAGTAAAAGATCAAGAATAGCAATGTATTCAAATGCTTATTGCATCATCAAATTCAACGTGAAGCCAGCCTACAACAGGAATGGATGTGCGACCTAGGGGTGACATGGGAAAATAAGAGAAAAAAATAACTAATTAAGGAGGAACATATCAATGCCAAGAGAGGTACATGTAGTAGAGAAAGAAGATGGGTAAAGGAAGAAGTGTGGTGTACAGGTAAAAGAAGACGTTAACAGTAGAGAGTAGGTGAAGACTGAGATCATCTCAAGTGAACAGGAAAAGAGATCAATGATTTACAGACTAATTGAGAAGAATAGCAGTAGAGCTTGAACTCCATGACCCAAACACATCATAAAATCTAACTTATATGAATAAAATCAAACTCCCTTTTGGATTCTCTAGAACAAAATGCACCAGTCATATATGTACCAGTTACATATATTACCCACCAAAAAGTTCATATTTGTAGCCTTACATGAAATTTCTTAACTACATTTTTCCCAAAGTGGTATTACCAACAAACTTTTCGTACAAGTTTGATGGGTGAGGCTGATTTATTATATCTACAATGTTGTCTGGATGCTTAAAACATTGACTTCTCAATAAATGGACTGGTTTATGTCAACTGCACAAATATGACCAATATCCATTTGAAAGATAAAACCTCGATGTAAAATAAGTTTCAGAAAAGATGCAGATATGACTTTCAAGCAGTGGTCGGATAGTGATTTTGAAACAAAGTTGTGAAAGTACCAAGAATGGTTGACCCAGACCACCGATTTTTCTAGTAGCTTACCCTGTTATGAAATGACCCATATAAATCTATCATTATGGTTTGCTGCAACTGAGTTTGAAATTTAGTATATCATACATGCTGCAAATATGAGTACAAAATTCAGCAGTAAGGCATGCAAGCTGCAAATAAGCATGAAATTGCATTTTATGCCATTCATATAGTATATCATATCATATGGCATACGACTGACTTTATATGAGGAGATATATATCTGTGCAGTACCACTTGAAACTAATAATTACACGTGATTTTTGAAAAGATCAAAATGTGATCTGATACCGATCATAATGATTTTTATTCATGTTTGAGCTATGCGAGTTTCACATACTCAGTCTATCATGCACAAATGTTCAAACTAGTAATCATTAAATATGTACATATGTAGGCGTGTAAGTCTATCATGCACAAATGTTAAAACCAGTAATCATTAAATATATACAGATATAGGCGTGTATATACTTGGTTCATAAAAGGGCAAAAAACCACATTAAATATATATGATTTTAAAAAATAATGTGCAGATATAGTTTCAAATAGTGCAAAGTGAGTTTGATACACTCAAGTCTATCATACACAATATGAAAATAGGTAGTCATTAAATATATATAGGCGTGTACATACTTAATTCACAAAAGGGTAAATACCACATTGAATATAGTAGATTCTAAAGATAATGTGAGTACTACAAAGGGGAACTTTGTTGTTCAAATACCACATCAGAATCAAACACAAAGCAAAAGAGTTTATTATATCATATATCATGTACCTAAATAAACTCGATTTTGTTTCATTACTTTGGTTTGCTGCTAGATAAGAATCGGACAGTACATACTAGGTACTGTATATTTCAAAAGAAGAATATATACCTCCAGGTGGTAGATAATTATTTTTGTGCACAACACTTCTCATGGTATTGCTATCATCCGAAAAATCCTCAAATGCTGATGACAAATCTGACCTACTGCCCGTCCTAGTTTGTTGGGTCGTCCGGGCTCACGATGAAATTGAATAGGTAAACATGACGAGAGGTATTCCTGGAAGCAGAAGAAGATGGGAAGGAGATGCGTGTAAAAGAAATTGGCAAATTGAAACAGAAGTGGAGTATAGGAAGTAGATGAGTATAAGAGAGGGAAGAATGGAGGAGTACATCAAGAGTACGAAGGGGCAGAGTACAAGAAACGGAAATAGTGGAGGAAGAGCAAAAGAGAAGGCAGATGGGAGGAATAGGGGCGGGAAGAAATGGATGGAACAAGGACAAGAATATAATAGGAAGAAATTTGTACCTTGGCGCAAGGAGGTAGCCGACGCTAAGGGAGCAACAGCTGTAGCTTTGGCTTGAGCAGAAGCCGGCGGCAGCTGGTCGAGCACAGGAACTGGCAGCTTGCGCTTGAGTAGTGGGGACCAACGGAGTACCCAACAGTGGCAGCTGACAGAGTCCCAGCAGCTGCGACCTTCCATCGGAGGTCTACGCCAGCTTTCCTTTAGGGCCAGAGGTGGGAGGAAATTGGGGTATCGGGGGGGGGGGGATGGCAGTGAACTGAAGCGGGTGAAAAAGTTGGGGTCTTAAGGGTTTATTTGCTCGTAGGGAAAGTAGGGATAACCGGCCGGGTGGAACGGTCTGGGTAAGTTAGAGACCTGTAATTGACATCAAACTGCCCAAAAACTGACAAATCGACTGGTTCAACCAATTCATATGAATTTTTTTTTTGGTCCTACCAATTCATATGAATTGGTTGGCTTTATGGAGATGGAATCTTATGATGAGTTTTAACAGCGGAAAATTTGTACATTTTACGTCAGACAAATATTTTTGTCGCTAAAACATGTACCGATAGCGGCCATAAAAATTACTTGTCGTTGTTAGTGTAGCAATTACGACAACATAATAAAGTTGTCGTAATCTTTGACGTTAATACCTCAGTTTCTTGTAGTGATTGTACTGAGTACGTCTACATGTCTTTTATAAACCTCTCATCATATCTTGGCAATAAGATAAAACTAATATACTTGGCAGTAACAGAAGAATATAAGAAAAACGTACACTTACACAAAGATATTCATTAACAAAAGAGAACACATATTTTAAGCTTATTTTCCATTATATCTCAAGTCCTTTATGATCACTACCAAAGAATTGGATCATATGTACAATGTAACCACTATCAAAGAGTTGGGTCCAGGCACCCTACCAAAGATTTGGTGCTTCCATATGTACAATGTGACCACTACCAAAGAGTTCGGTCACTTCCAAGCACACTGCCAAAGGATTGGTACTTTCATATAATGGAATAGATATATTATGTTTGATGTGTTCATAGAAGTAAGTATAGAAAACCAACCAACATATCATACAAGAACAATCATTACATCCAATACCATATGCCAAGTATATTATTATACATATAACACAAGCATATTGTATAATAAGCCAAGTAAGAGGTAATGACATACCTTCCAAAGAGATATTCTTAATCACATATTCCTCATGTCATCTATATCTTTGGTTAACCCTGATTAAGATAAGATCATGTACTATCATCAGATTCCCATCATCATACATCTCATCTTAACCCTAATCAAAAAAAAAAAATCTTAACCCTAATCGTGTTCATATTAGGGTTTGCTTATCTCATTATGATGTTCTCATGATTACTTGTATTCTTGCCTTATATTTATCTACTGATGTCATATTCCAGATTATAGTTCATCAACTGGATATACTCATGTGTCACATTACTATGTAAAAATATTTAACATTATGTCAATTCCTTCACCATATTAGGGTGACATCACATGAATAAGGGTCCTCTTCATATAACATGAATTTTGTGTATATACCTGATCTCAAATTTATATATTATCTTCCAGTTACATATATGAGGGTTTTCTATAAATCTCATCATTTATTGAGCATGTATGCATTAATTGCATTATCTTTAGTGTTATTAGTCCTAATTAGCCATATTAATCATATTATATGCTTTCATGCATCACCATCATAATCACTAACATCATACATATTATAAGCATGAATATAGATTTACTGACATATTCTCATAATTTTAGAACATCATTTGATATTTATTATCCTTGAAATAAGAATTACACATCTTACATGATATCAATAATATTAGTGCATTAAAATTCTAATATTATACTTTCACATTGTTCTACACATTTTTCTGAGAATTTCGGTCCTTATTTGTAATTTTCTGATCATCAAGCTAATTACTATGATTTATCTAAGATCTGAACATTTGTGAAGGATTTACCTTTTTGTAGCCAATCGCGAGCTGCCACGTGGCCACTAGGGCTCCTCCTGGCTCTTTGTTTGCTCGACGGTTCAAGGACCTGTTGGTCTGGTAGTTGGGCCGGCTGGTTCAGCGGTCTGGACCAGGTCCACTTCTTTCTTTTTTGGTCACGTTCTCATCCCAACGGTGTCTTTACGTGAGTCATCCTCACAATGCAAGTGTCGCCAGAGTCCCGAGCGGGACTCCCATCTTCGGCAAGGCACCAATGCCACCATTGGATCCCTCTCTAAAGAGTCATCTGAGCTACAATGCTCTTCCACCAACAACACTACCCAGATCCCTCCGACTAGGTTTCTGGTCTCTTGAGGCACGCCCACATGAGGCCAAGGAGGCTTCCTCCGCTGGCTAGGCTCTGCTCTGGCGTGAGATCGACGACAAAGCTCTCCTCCTTGCTAACTTCTAGTGCTTCTATAGGGTCCGCAACACATGGGAGGATTGAGGCAGCAAGGATCCATGGTTTTGCAACTCGCAAGACACAACCCAGGTGGGCTCTCTGGTGCCAATTCCGAGCTCGACACCTGCGTACGTCTGCCCTCTGTTCTCCACACGAAACTACCCTCTGTAGTTTGTAACATCCCTGACCTGGGTTATGAATTAACCCTAGGTGTTTTTCTTAATCATGTGATTAGACACTTGTGGTTATCTTTGAATATGTAATTAAAGCTTCTGAGGAACATATATTTCCATTTCTGCCCTTTTTGAACAATGTTGTAAAATTGTTTTGTTATATATGGACCTATGTGCAACTTAGTAAGATGTTTGGCTTCTTTTCCTCTAAACCTTGGATTAATAAGAAGTTTTTTCTTAAGTATAGAAAGGAGAAACGTGCATAAGAAGGGGAGAGGGACCTATGTGAGAATAAAGAGAAATAGATGTCCTTATCTTGAAACTACACCCAAAGTATATAGGCTCCTCTCTTTTGCAAACCAAGGGATCGTTCCCTTCATCCCTTTCACTTATCTCTTACTGTGGCCGACTAAAGAGGAGCTCAGGAGCAGAGGAGAACGGCCAAGTAGAATTCAGTAAGTTCTAATCACCATCTTGCTCGAATTCATGGAGGAAGCCATGTTACAAGGTTGGTTAGATAGTCTTTCTTACCCGAATCTTCTTTCTAGCTATCTTCTCCACCCAATTCTTAAAGAAGGAACCTTGGACGACCTGTGGAGGTCAAGACTCCATTAAATCTTCAAAGCTTGGAGCTCTAGAGCTGGTTCTACGGCGGGTTTTATAACTCTAAATCTTAAAACTTTGTTTATGCATCTTCTTTTCTTGAAATCGTTGCTTGTTCTTCTTCCTTTCATACTTCTATGCATTCGTGCAACCAAAACCGTGAAGAACAGACCATGATCTTGAGGTAGAAGAAGGGGGCATGATTTCCAATGTTGCTTTTGCAAACGCTCCTCCACCCCTTGGCCAAACGGTTTGCAAAACCGTTTGGAACAAACGGTTTCAAAACCGTTTGGAGAGCAAATGGTTTCATGAGATCAATTGGAGAAACGGTCTCCAAGACCGTTTGGATAGGTTGACAAAGTGTTGACCATTTGGGGGATCTGCTGTAGGCATTATGGACTAATCACCACCAAGAATCATTAACTAATTCCAAGTAAATCACAAATTGAAGGCACATTAGTCACCTAAACCCTAATCGGGTTCATTGCTGATTTCAATGGACCAATCATGTTGAAGTTTGAGTTGAGTGACCCAAACGGTTTCAAAACCATTTGGGGATCACTCAAACGGTCTCAAGACCATTTGGTGATCACCCAAGACCTTTTGTAGGTCTAGGGTTAAGAAGGGTTGATCAATTGATGGTCCAATCACATCAAGTTGTTGAATAATCAAAGGCTGATTTTGTAACCAAATCTAGGGTTCAACCCTTGAGTGAATGACTTAGTTTTTGATGGACTTATGGGCAAACGGTCTCAAGACCGTTTGAGCCAAACGGTCTCAAGACCGTTTGAGCCAAACGATCCCAAGACCGTTTGGGGTCAGGTCATGACCAAATTGAGTGATGGTTCAATGCGTTCAACATCAATTAGGCTCATGTTGATGTATGTTGAAGGTTGATCGATTCCAAACCCTAATCCAATCAATCCAAACCCTAATTGGTGACCGATTGAGGATCAATTGTGTGTTAAATCAGTATAGGATTAACCTAATTGACTTAATTAATAAGTGGCTAACAAGTACAAGATCGATTGAGGGGTTCAACATTGAAAACCCTAATTCAATTGGAAGTGTTGATACACTTTTTGGTCCATGCAGTTTTGAGGTGGTTTGGACCAAACGGTTTCAAGAAAGTTTGAGTCCAAACGGTCTCAAGACTGTTTGGGACCAAATGATCCCAAGACCGTTTGGTGACCATGCAGTTTCAATGTCGGTTTGCCCATGCGATTTCAAAGTCAATGTTGGCCAAACGGTCAACGGGGCCAAACAGTCTTCACCTCACCTAGAGCAAATGGTCTTGAATGTGTACTTTATCAAACGGTTTCAAACAAATGGTCAACAACCCCAAATGGTTTCAAAACCGTTTGGAGGTTGAAAGTGCAAGACCGTTTGAGGTTCAATTATGTTAAGAATGTTTAATGGTTTAAAGGTTAAGATGGTTTAGTAGTAATTTAATCTAAACCCTAAAGATACCTAATGTCATTAAGGGGTTAAGTAATTAGTAGATTAGCACATGTTATGGTTAATAGAGAAGATTACCAAGGTACCCTTAAAAGGACAATGTGACTAATACCGTTGGTCATGCAAACCCTAATAACCATGATGAAGTTGACATAACTTATATTATCAAGGTTGTCTTGACTCAACCTAATCAAGAGTGATGTACACATCATCTAAATAGCTAAAGGAGAGAGAAGACTCCCTACATGTAAGATATTCAAGTAATATTCTTCCAACATGCATGCATGTACATAATTAGGGTATGATCCTTCATAGTGAGATATGGAAACCCTAATTATGGTGATTAATGAATCTTAACCTAGTTCAAAAGCATCAATGGAAGTTATCCTCATACACATAGATGATATGATCTTAAGTCATTGTAACTTGAATTGTAAACCCTAATTCTAGGGTAATACCATGTAATGTGAATAGTAAAACCTAATTCAGAGTGATGATGAAAGGAATAATTCTGGGTTATGCCTTTAAGCATGAGACCCTATGAATAAATTATGACATGAGGAACCTTTATGCCTTGTAAGCTAAAGGGGTTCAATAACCCTAATTGAAGTAAATAAATTCTAACCCTAGAAATCAATCATGGTATGTTAATCTTAGCACGACCGTGCTAAGGAGCACGACCATGATAGCTTCCCCTTGAACGACCGTGCAAGGAAGCACGACCGTGGTGTTCTATGAAGAAATTGAAAAGTTTTGGTATTGTGCTAATACTGTTATATATGCATGTCCTCAATTATATTAGTCATGCAGGTCGATATCAAGAGGTGATCATAGCCAGGTAAGGGTTATGATGTCTTATTCATTGAAAACATGCTATAAGCTTTATGAATAAGGATACACTATGTTGCCTAAGTATATGGGGTAACATATGAGATTGATGGGCTGTAAGGGCCATGAGCAATATCTACATTATGATGATCTAAGGGTTTGAATACCCTGTTCCTGAATCATAGTGATGAGATAGTTAAGAAATGATATCCATATGATAACTAAAGTGAGTTAAACTTGATACATTTAGTATTCTTCTTTCATAGAAGTTGTTTTAAAAGTTTATGTTTGAAAACATGCTTGATGCTAAAAGAATGCTAAAATGTACTTAATTAATCAAGTATAATCATATCATGTAGAGCCCTGATCATAGATCCATCATTGTTAGTAGTGTAATGATGGTGAAACATGATTTCCTAAGGGAACTCCTGGAGCACATACTTTTGAGTATGTGAGGGTTATGGACGCGAATATCCTTACGTCTTGATGTAGGAATTGATGTAAGATGTACCTTAATCCATCAATCCTTCATCATATGTTTATGTCGGGATGATGTATCACTAATCTCCCAAGTGAATCTTTAATTCCGCATCGATGTGAGATAAATAAGAAATTCCTCGATGGCAAAGAGAGTACATAATGCCACTGTAGCTCTATATAGCGAAGTTGCCAGAATACCCTAGAAAGCTATTGTAGTAGAGACACGAGATGTCCTACAAATTTATCCTCACACTGACTGAGGAAGATGAGGTCATACGAATTCGGCTCTTTTAATGACCTATGTATGGTACCGATGCAATTTTCTAATGGTCGGTTGGAGTATGAGTGGTATACCTCATCTCCGCAGGGCATAATAATGTTTGAAAAACATAATCATCTGTGTAGCATAACTGCTTAGGTTAAACCATGAGAAACAATGATTGATGTTACATTGTTTATAATGTTCTAGTCAAGTAACTGAGTATACATGTTCTTCACTTTCTTTATTGAAATGATTGCTTAAGTAAATATTGACTTAATGCTAAGCATGCTGTTGAATGTTTAAGTTATATTGCTTATGTTATTCCTGTATTGCAATAACAAAGTTTCTGGCGGAGAGTTATAACTCTTGCTAGGACACTCATTCAAATTGTCTCACCCCCGTGGGATTCGACTTTTTAGGTAGACGCCGAGGCCGAAGGAACCCGTCTGAGGGTGAGCAGCAACACCAGGGGCAGCAATGAATCTCAGGTGGAGATACTGACTGTCAAGTCTTGTAGATAGTATGTCCTGTGTCATCTTTGTACTCTCAGGTCCCAGGAGTCAGTAGGTCTGAGGTTTTTGGCTTAATTCCTCTAGATTTTGTATCTTGCCTTACACAGATAACAGGGCAATGGATGTATGTAATCATTCGAGATGTGAGTTTACAAAGATGTAAATGATGACTTATGTTGTAAACAACTTATCTTATTTTCTTATAAAAGAGTTTTAATGTCTAAAGATCTCTTTCCAAAAAGTTTTAAATTTTTAGTGATTTTAATATTCCGCTACTAGTTAATCGCTTTTGCAATTGTTGATCTCATTTTTTTGGGAATCGGTCGCCACACAGTTGGTGAGAGCCATTCTCCTGGGTACGATCAACCACTATTCTAAACTTGGCACAGTCCACCAGCATGTGAACAACCTGCCGCCTGGGCTTTCTCTCAAGTGTGTCTTCCTCCATGAAGCCACCGCCGTACTGCTATACTTTAGATATGCTTCTCGATGATGGTATAGCTTGCGCCTCTGGGACTCCATCACACTATCTTCTTAAGGTGACGATGATTGATCCAGAGCTCTGTCTGCATCATCTCACTGTCCATAGACATCTCGACTCCAGGCTCTTCCTGATCTCATCGTCCTCCTCTGGTAAACAAAGGTTGGTCGTGCACATGAACCACCACAACAAACTACCAGGATGATTGGGACGACTGGGTTTGGGAAAAGTAAGTCTACTCTTCCTCATCTAGCTTGTTGGAAATGTGTATGCGTCACAGAGAACGGAGAGGTGAAACTTCCTCGCATCCGGTTAGTTTACTCCAAATAAGGGGTCTAAGAGGACACTGCGATGAATGAAAGGAAAACACCCACTCCTGATCGTGTCCATGCCCACATTCACAACGTGGATTGGAGGAATAGTTGTGGTTGTCATTCTCCCCATTACCCATGATTTACTAAAGACATGAGTTGAAACTAGCACACATATTAGCATGAGGCCAGTCGTGGCAAAACATTAGCTGAGAACTAGGTCCTAAACCAAATTGCGACGAAAGTCCTCTAAGCAAATCGTGCATATATGTGTCCCCAAATTCAGGCTCTTATAAATTGCTCAAGGGACTACAAACTTCATGAAACTCGAACCATAACTTTATTATAACCTGATCTACATTACATTAATTTTGGTGCCAATATATCATTGCTTGATGAGTCAATCAAATACTTCAATGGGTCATATTTTAAAGGGGCATAAAACATATGACTAACATCAAATGGCTTCCAAACTACACCAAACTCATTGATATGCATATAAATCCAAAATAATTCTGTTCTCAAATATATGAACTCACTTATCCAACTGGGTCAAAATCCCTAAAAGTTCAGTCCATAACATCTTACACACCTTAAAACAAATTCCATCCTCACAATTAAGCCAGAGAATCCAGTCTATCACATCATATACATCTTAAAAGAACTTTCATACTTGAAAGTAAACTATCCTCTTACTCCAAGGAAAATCAACGATCTTCTTCCTTATGTAGGGCATGTATGGGTAACATATCCACAAAGGTTACCTAGAACCATGTATCCAAATCACTATTAGGAGGGGTTACAACCATCTTGGGTGCGCACACACTCCATTCAAGGTTTAGAAACTTTGGTTATGTCATTACATATCTCATATATTAGGGTTGCATCTTCATCTTTACCCACGCATTAGGGTTCCTACATCATGTTACCATGTTCCAAAGGAGTTAACCAAAGTTAACCCATTATATTGAGGTGTCATAATCATTTTATTTAGTTCATTGTTAGAACATGTTCATCACTGACATATGCCTTTTAGGAGGGAGTTAACTATAACTAACCCGCGTTATCCATCTAGATCATATTAAGGTGTTATAAGCATTATGTTGTGTTAACTGTCAAACTATATTTTTCATCTTTATTAAGCACTAAGGTTAACACCTCATGTAACATGTTGCATTCATATGATCTTATTTCATTACTCATAATAAATTGCAACATTTACTAATGATTTCATCACAAGATTAACCAAAAATTTCATATTAGCATCATTATTCATGTATATGATTAACCATTTATGCATTGATATCTATTAAACCATCTCTAGGATTCCATCATATGATGTCTATATATCACGTCATCGAGATCATATCAAATTTTTATCTTTATTATATCATGGTTGCACTAAACCAACTTATACAAGTGGCTCCTCAAACATATATCAAAACTTCATCAAGTCCAATTGAGGTTATCCTGACCCATATCATGAGGGTAGTTTCATGCTCAGTCTCTCTGAGCTAAGTCAACTCTATGAGTATCTCATATGTGCAAACAATATCTTCCCTCTTAGTCTAGGGTTCTCATGTATACCTCATTGGCACTAGAGATAGCCTTACAAGCTCTAGCCTTACAAGCTCTAGCCACATAAGCACAAACCAAAACATGATATGACATACTCTTCATAGATCTCTAACCATGCAACATTTTACCCAAATCTCTCTTATATACACCACTAGATTCCTATGTGGGAAACCACCAACCCGAGCATGAGGCTTCACAGAAACTAAAACATACTTACCTCCTCCAGGGTCTTGGGACTTTCTCTCCCTCACCCAGATGATAGGAACTCATATTCCCTTATTCACATATGTATATATAACTAGCCCCTCTCTGTATCTAGGGTTTGGTCCTCCCAAGAATATCTAGGGTACAAGAAGACTATAAGAATCATGCATAAAGCAACTCAATTCAATCACTCAGGAGTAGTCTAGTGAAGGACATATCATATCACATATCTTAGAACTCTCATATCTTAGAGTTTAGGTTCTCTAACTTTCTCCCAATGGGTCTCACTCTCTCTGGAGTTAACCCTGAAACTGGTCCTAACACTAGATGTCCTCCTTCGTAAAAGAGCTTGAGGCTCATGCTGACCCACAACCTTGTCTTAACTTAGCTTATCTTAACTTAGAAAAGCACACATACTTTCATCATGAAAACTTATCTCAAATTCTCAAAACAAAACCTAAGTCCTCAAAGACAAACATAGGTCATCATAACCATCTTATGTCTTCTATATAAGACTTATATTGTATCATCAAAAATTATTTCTGTGACACCTCATCACGTTAAACGAGATTACTCAAATCTCAAAACACGATCAACTACTAATTAATCACATTGTCAAAAATGCAGAATAATTAAAACCGATTCCAAAGGTGTAAACAAACTTTAGAACATTGATAAAATGTCCATCATTCCATTCTCATATATTGTATCAAGCATTTGCATAAGGGTCCAAAGACCTCATTCACATCCTGCATACAAAAGATATTTCACATGTACATGCCATATATTTACAAACATTGGCATACGACCAAAATCTCATGTCGATACAAGTATATCGTCTAGAAAACACATCCTATACTAGGACCTGAGAGTACAGGGACGACACTAGGACTGTACTACTAACATCTATAACTAACATCTACAACTAACCAACCTTCTGAATCTATTGATCACCAGGTTGGTTCTCTTCCACAGCACGACCTCGACCACGCTGCCCGCGACCACCTAAAAAAATGTGGTTACCCACGGGTGAGACCCAGTCCCAGCGAGAGATATAACTCTCTCCAACATATATTGATTATAACTTATTAATTAACAGTAATTACATAGAGCAGTTAGGGTATTGAATAAGCAATATGAACAGATTGAACAATTTAAGCATACTAAGCAGTTAAGCAAATAAGTTGAAGCATCAAGTAGAATTACACAGTTTTCATAAGTCTACATCATGTAAGAAATATGTAGTGTAAAGACAATACAAGGGTTAATCAACCAATGTGATACGTATTTAAACCCTAGCAATTATACTACACGGCTGGTATTATATCTTTTATTATTATGCCCTGGGGAGTTTGAGTCGTACCACTCAAAGTCCAACTGACCACTGCGAAGTGCTATTCAGTTCTGTATAAGATCTAGGAGTGCCGGTATCCTAAGATCTCTTCCCCTCGGTCAGTACGAGTAAACCGCAGTGACATACCAGTCAAACTGCCAACAATGACATATAGTCAACTGATAACAACTAGTTCGTACTTGGTACAAGTTACGACACTAGAACACAGGGTATACAAAACCCTCTAATCCGAGGTACAACCGCAGTTGTCCTCAATCACATCAAATGTCTGAGGCATGACCATATCCATCCTCCATAACCTGCAATTGTGGATGACAAGAATATATCCTCAAATTGCCACCCCCACATACTCAACAGTATGCGCTCCGAGTTTCCCTTGGGAATACTCGTTTCACCATCTAGTAAATTCTGACACTGAAGATGGCTCTACGGAACATGGCTCTACACGATTAGGGTTACACTTGATTAATTACTGCCAATTGAATGCGTTAAGGCTTTATCATACAAGTGGACATTCAAACCCTAATTATTTTCTAACAAGAATATATGTATAATGAATTCAAAGGATATAAAACATTTGATGTAAAAATCTTAATCATATTACCACATCCTATCATTCATTGCAAATTAATGGACCACACTTATCATGATACTATTTCCAAGATACCAATATCTTATCACAAGTTCTAGGGTTTTAACCCTTATTGGAACATAAAGAGGATTTCACCTCAATCATGGCTTCAAGCTTGCCTAAAGGTCATTAAGACCATCACATTATGTATAGTAAGGTTATCATCATCATTCCATGCCTTAAACAAGGCTCAAAAGATCATTAGCACATATGTATCCATAGATATTAACATGGCAATGCACTATGATATTGAAATAGTACTACAATGTGGTTTCAACACAAGAAGAATGTAATTCATTATCACATTAATCATTCAAGAGGTCGGATTATAACCAATCCACATCAAATAATTACATCAAGGTTAGGTATAACAAGCTAGATCACACGGGAGTTACACATCCACTTATTATAGTGATTTATCAAATATAACTATACAATGGCAAAGGTAATGCTGCCAATTAATGGAATTGAACCATTAAATTATATTCACTAGGAACCACATATAATAACATGTGATTTATTCAAATCCATTGGATGTTAAAGCATCCAATATTATTCATTGGATCAGGTTCATTGTTCAAGGTTATCAATTGAAGTATAGGTCTAACCATTAGATCAATTGAACCTAGGAACCATTGGTTCAAGGTATAGTCAAATCTACAATTACATTCCTAATTCATCATATATGGTGATGACCTGATCCACCATTAATTGTGATCATTAAGTCACCATTGGTTGCTAGATCAGTAATACATTCAATTAACATCATCAAATAATAGGCCAATATCATCATCGATTGATAACATCATTAAAATACTTAGTGGATGATAATTAAATGTATAATTGAGTCAAAACCTGTCCTAAGGTGGTAACCATAGGTTGTAACTATAAATTTGACACCCTTGATCACGAACCTAAGTTGCTAAGATAGCAACACTATTGGTTATTGAATGGTATAACAATCAATTATGTGATAGGGAAGGAAATAACTTAAAAACCCTAATTTGCACCCTCATTTGTTTTGTACATAATGCCATAGGTTGTTGCTATCAACCTGTCCCAATTCATGTTACACCTTATAAAGGATTTACACAAGTTTACAGGTTCATATAGAACTGGAATTCGTAATTCTAAACAAGCATAATTCCACTATGCTTAGATCATCACATTCAAGCATAATCATGAACTAACAAGCTTCTAATAAGCAATATAAGTGAAGAATGTTATATAACTCGCCTCTATAGAGTAGTTCAGATATCCAACAGCAAAAATCTCGAGCAAATAGGGCAAGGAAACCTTGGATTCAGATCTGAACTTGGCCAACTATGCAATTTTCTCCACAAACAAGCAAAACCCTAGAAAAGAGACAAGAAGGAAGGAGTTTTGAGTTCTAGGGGAACTTTCACCATGGAAAACCATGGTTCCGACCTGAAGAGATGTAGGAGGAAGAGGAACAAAGAATTGGACGGAGGAAATAAGGAAAAACTTACACTTTTAGGTTAGTATCACTAGGGGGAAGCTTTATACACCCAAAAAGAGAATCAATTTCAACCCTAGAATTTGTTTCCAAGAGGATCCCCACCTTCTTCTTCCTTGGGCAGAAAAAATCGCAGCTGAACAGAGGGAGGACGAGGCTGGGAGAAGGAGAGAGAGAATGGAGAGCAAATGGCTCGTTTGTGGGCTTTTGGATAAGTATATAACACTTTAATATTAAGAAAAAGAAAAAAAATTGAAATTCTAATATATATCCAAGTATCCATGGCTTTATATTATTAAAATACATAAGCACACACACACACACAGCTCTCCCACCATCCCTCTAGACCTGCTTGGCTTGCCTTTGACGAAATTCTCAGCCAATCACATAATTCCTTAGTTGATAGCTACTAAAGGTAGCTCATCCATGAAGGGGGAAAACCCTAAATTGCCCTTGATAAAAACACCTTCAAAGCATGACTCAAATAGGGTCCCCATGGCTCAAAAATCTCAAGAATGATAATATAACAACTAATGAATATAATGTATGTGACAAATTGCAAAGAAAACCCCTCAATTGGGTAAATTGCAGAAAAGTCTGAAATATATGGAAAATTGCATAACTTTCTCAAACAGTGTCCAAATTGGACCAAATTTGAAACTTAAGCTTGCGTTATGATTTCAAAACATATCAAAAGGTTATATTAGAGTTATAAGCATTCACGTATGGTAATTAAGATCCTTCAACTCATTAAGAAAGTTTAGGGGCCTTACAACTATAAACCCCTAACAAGGATTTCGCCCCGAAATCCTACGCAAAAAGAGATGGGTATTTTCTACGCATCTCATTCTCTAGTTCCCATGTGGCTTCCTCAATGCCACGGTGATTCCACAAAACTTTCACTAGTATTATATCCTTTCTCTTCAGCTTTTTCACCCTTCTATCCAGGATCAACACAGGACCCTCAACATAGGAAATATCCTCATGTAACTCAACCTCTACTGGTTGAATTGTCTGTTCAGTATCTGGATGGCATTTCCTCAACATAGAGATGTGAAAGACATTATGCAATCTATGTAGCTCTGGTGGTAGCTCCAACTTATATGCTACCTTTCCAACACGAGCTAGGATAGGGTATGGTCCCATAAATCTAGGAGCCAACTTACCCTTCTTTCCAAACCTCAACACACCTTTCCAAGGAGAAACCTTAAGATATACTCTATCTCCCACTTGGAACTCAAGTGGTCTGCGTCGATTATCTGCATAAGATTTCTGCCTGTCCTGGGCTACTTTCAACTGTTGTTGTATCACTTTAACCTTTTCTGTAGTCTGTTGTACTAGCTCAGGACCCAAAAGTTGATATTCACCAGTCTCATACCAGCAAAGCGGAGACCGACATCGTCTCCCATACAGAGCCTCATAAGGAGCCATATCTATGCTTCTTTGATAGCTATTGTTGTACGCAAACTCTATCAGAGTTAGATGTACATCCCAACTACCAAGAAATTGTAGCACACATGCCCTTAAGAGATCCTCTAAAGTTTGAATAGTCCTTTCTGACTGGCCATCAGTCTGCGGATGAAAAGTGGTGTTGAATCTCAATTGTGTTCCCATTGCTGAATGCAGACGCTCCCAAAAATGACTTGTAAACTGTGGACCTCTATCAGAAACTATAGTCACTGGAATGCCATGCAGACGGACTATCTCATCAACATATATTTGTGCCAATTTCTCTGCTGTAAATGTCATCTTAACTGGTAGAAAATGAGCTGACTTAGTCAATCTGTCTACTATCACCCATATGGAATCATGACCCTTGGTTGTCCTAGGAAGACCAACCACAAAGTCCATAGTAATATGATCCCATTTCCATTGTGGTATTAGCAAGGATTGTAATGTCCCTGCAGGTTTTTGGTGCTCAGCCTTCACCTGCTGACAAACTGGACATTTAGTAATGAACTCTGCCACATCACGCTTTAGACCTGGCCACCAATACATGTCTTTCAAGTTTTGATACATCTTGGTACTTCCAGGATGCATTGCATACATGGAGGAGTGAGCCTCCTCAAGTACCATCTTCCTCAACCCATCAACATCAGGAATTACTATCCTATTATGGTAACAAACTGTACCATCATCTGCCTCGTGAAAGCCATCATACTTTTCACTACCAATCCCTGATCGGATATTCTGTATCACAGTATCATTTTGTTTTACATCATGAATCTGTTGTCTCAAGGTAGGTTTCACTTGTAACTGTGCCAACAATCCTGCCAGCAAGGAAACTTCTAGTTGTACATTCATCTGGCGAAGAGATACTAGCATATCTCTCTTATGGCACATCAAGGAATTTAATTGTGCATTATCTACCCTTAATGATGAAGATGACTTTCTACTCAATGCATCAGCTACCACATTAGCTTTCCCTGGATGGTAGTCTATTGTGCAATCATAATCCTGAATCAGCTCCATCCATCTCCTCTGCCTCATATTCAACTCCTGTTTTGAGAAGATATACTGTAGATTCTTGTGGTCAGTGAAGATCTGACACTTTTCACCATAAAGATAGTGTCTCTAGATCTTTAAGGCATGGACCACTGCAGCAAGCTCCAAATCATGTGTTGGGTAATTCTCCTCATGTTTCTTAAGCTGTCGTGAAACAAAAGAAATCACATTTTTATCCTGCATCAACACGCATCCCAACCCATTCTTTGAAGCATCACAAAAGACAATATAACCTTTCCCTTGCTCTGGCAGTACTAACACCAGTGCACTAGTCAACTTTTCCTTCAAAATCTGGAAAGAACATTGACACTTGTCATTCCAAGAAAAAGGAACATCCTTCCTGGTTAACCTAGTTAGGGGTAACGCTATAGAACTGAAGTCTTTGATGAACCTCCTATAGTAACCTGCCAGACCAAGGAAACTACGGATCACTGTCGGTGTTTTTGGTTGCTCCCATTCTAGTACAGATTCCACTTTCTTGGGATCAACACAAATGCCTTCTGCAGATATAACATGGCCCAGAAAAGACACTTCAGCTAACCAGAATTCACACTTGTTGAACTTAGCATAAAGTTGGTGCTGCCTCAACAAAGTCAATGCCTGGCAAAGGTGTTGCTCATGTTGATGACTATCCTTGGAGTATATCAGAAAATCATCTATGAACACGACAACACACTGATCAAGATAAGGTCTAAACACCCTATTCATTAGGTCCATAAAAGCTGCAGGTGCATTGGTTAGCCCAAATGGCATAACCACAAACTCATAAGGACCATACCTAGTCCTAAAAGCTGACTTAGGTATGTCATTAGCCTTAATTCTCAACTGATGGTAACCTGACCTCAGGTCTATCTTTGAAAACACAGTGGCACCTCTCAACTGATCAAAAAGATCATCAATCCTCGGCAAAGGATACTTATTCTTTATTGTCACCTTGTTCAATTGTCTGTAGTCTATACACAGCCTCATTGAACCATCCTTCTTTTTAACAAACAACACTGGGGCACCCCAAGGGGAAGTGCTCGGCCTGATAAACCCCTTCTCTAACAGTTCTTGTAACTGTTTCTTTAACTCTTGCATCTCTGCTGGTGCCATTCTGTATGCTGACTGTGCTATGGGTTGTGTTCCAGGAACAAGATTGATCTCAAACTCAATCTCTCTAGGAGGGGGAATGCTAGGAAATTCCTCAGGAAAGACATCCTCAAATTCTCGCACCACTGGTAACTCCTGGATACTAGGACCTACCGCCTTGGTATCCAAAACATGAGCTAAGAAAGCCTCACATCCTTGTCTCATCAACCGCTCAGCTGTCATGGATGACATCAAACATGTAGGAAGAATCTTCCTATCACCCTGAAAAATCCACTGTACATCTCTGTCATGGAATGTCGCCACCTTAGTACTACAATCCAAGACTACCTTGTATTTCTCCAAGGTATCCATTCCTAGGATTACATCAAAACCATGCATGTCAAGTGGCAGAAGATCCACTTGAATGTTATGTCCAGAGAAAGAAATAACACAAGAAGAGCACACTTCTAGCAACTCGGCAGAATCAACCAAAGGAGTCTCTAGCCGCAGGCTATCAGATCTAAGGCTAACAGGTAGATAACAACTATCTATCACCTCTCTGGTAATAAAAGAGTGTGTCGCACCCGGGTCTACTAACACAGATATGAAACAGGAAGCAGACATATTAGAATGAAATAACTCCATCTGACCTGTCACGACTCGTGGATTGACCACTGCTTCAGGCTGGGTCATGGCATAGAACCTAGCTGTCGCCTGCTGCCGTCCACGTCCTCTGCTCACCTGTCCTGACGATCCTGCATGGGACACCTGACCACGTCCTCTGCCACTACCACTACTAAACTGTCGTTGTTGTGGACCTTGTTGACTTTGCCTTGCCTGCTGAGTCACCTCCTCATCTTTCATAGGGCAATAAGGTCTTGTATGCCCCACTTTCCCACACTTGTAACATGTTCTGGTGTCCTGATATGGCCTAAATGGCCCTGTCACTGAAACTGATGAGGTACTGCGGGCTCCCGTCGGTGGAAAATTGTGACCTCTACCCTGGCTCGGGGTCCACTGTGATGGTGCATGTGATCTTGGTTCAGTGAAGGTTGACCTTGGTTGTGATGATGATGGGAAAAACCTTGGCTTCTTAAATCCTCCAGATGATTGCCCTTGAAACTGCATAGGTCGCTTCTTAGCATTAGCATCACGCTTCTCTATGGCAGACCTCTCAATCCTCCTGACAGATTCCACAAAGGTGGAAAACCTTTCCCTGTTCTCCAAGGCTGATGCTGTAGTAGTCAACTCTGTACTCAGACCCTTCTCAAATCTCCGGATCCTTTCCTTGTCTGTTGCTGCCATGTGTGGGCAAAACCTCAGAAGTTCCATAAACTTTGATTCATACTCATTGATATTCATAGCTCCTTGATGAATCTTCTCGAACTGAGAGATTTTCTCATCTAGGTAGGTCTCTGGAAAATATCGACTAACAAATTCCCTCTGAAACTCCTCCCATCCTATCACAACTCCTGGCCTTTTCTCCTCTTCTATGGCCCACCAGTGGCCAGCACTGCCCTTCAACAAGTATACTGCATGCTTAACTTTGTCTTCTTCAGTGATGTTTAGGATTTTGAAAGCTTTTTCCAGCTCAGTCAACCACATGTCAGCGTCTGCTGGATCAGAAGTACCTGCATATTCAATTGCCCCAACACGTCTAAGACATTCAAATGTCTTCCCGATACCTAGGGACTCCACATTAGAGGCGGATGCCCTAGCTGGAGGTGCTGGTGCTCTGTCAGCAATATGTGTGATTGTGGCCATCATCTGTCTAAACATATGCTGAAACTCAGGATTGGCAATCATTGTCGGGTCTAGATGAGGCATTGTGGGCTGCTCTGGCCCTGCTTCTGGCACTCTCTCATTGCGTGCCTGCCTCCCTGCATCTCCTCCTGGCGCAACATAGCTACTCTCAACATGTTCTTCATGTCCTCCAGACATATCTGCATAAGCATAAACTATGATCAGATATGTTGGATACATAAGAACAGACTCAAACCTACGTCCTATGTCCCTGTAGACTCGATAAACCTAGAGCTCTGATACCAACTTAACTGTGACACCTCATCACGTTAAACGAGATTACTCAAAACTCAAAACACGATCAACTACTAATTAATCACATTGTCAAAAATGCAGAATAATTAAAACTGATTCCAAAGGTGTAAACAAACTTTAGAACATTGATAAAATGTCCATCATTCCATTCTCATATATTGTATCAAGCATTTGCATAAGGGTCCAAAGACCTCAGTCACATCCTGCATACAAAAGATATTTCACATGTACATGCCATATATTTACAAACATTGGCATACGACCAAAATCTCATGTCGATACAAGTATATCGTCTAGAAAACACATCCTATACCAGGACCTGAGAGTACAGGGACGACACTAGGACTGTACTACTAACATCTATAACTAACATCTACAACTAACCAACCTTCTGAATCTATTGATCACCAGGTTGGTTCTCTTCCACAGCACGACCTCGACCACGCTGCCCGTGACCACCTAAAAAAAAATGTGGTTACCCACGGGTGAGACCCAGTCCCAGCGAGAGATATAACTCTCTCCAACATATATTGATTATAACTTATTAATTAACAGTAATTACATAGAGCAGTTAGGGTATTGAATAAGCAATATGAACAGATTGAACAATTTAAGCATACTAAGCAGTTAAGCAAATAAGTTGAAGCATCAAGTAGAATTACACAGTTTTCATAAGTCTACATCATGTAAGAAATATGTAGTGTAAAGACAATACAAGGGTTAATCAACCAATGTGATACGTATTTAAACCCTAGCAATTATACTACACGGCTGGTATTATATCTTTTATTATTATGCCCTGGGGAGTTTGAGTCGTACCACTCAAAGTCCAACTGACCACTGCGAAGTGCTATTCAGTTCCGTATAAGATCTAGGAGTGCCGGTATCCTAAGATCTCTTCCCCTCGGTCAGTACGAGTAAACCGCAGTGACATACCAGTCAAACTGCCAACAATGACATATAGTCAACTGATAACAACTAGTTCGTACTTGGTACAAGTTACAACACTAGAACACAGGGTATACAAAACCCTCTAATCTGAGGTACAACCGCAATTGTCCTCAATGACATCAAATGTCTGAGGCATGACCATAGCCATCCTCCATAACCTGCAATTGTGGATGACAAGAATATATCCTCAACTTGCCACCCCCACATACTCAACAGTATGCACTCCGAGATTCCCTTGGGAATACTCGTTTCACCATCCAGTAAATTCTGACACTGAAGATGGCTCTACGGAATAGGGCTCTTTATGATTAGGGTTACACTTGATTAATTACTGCCAATTGAATGCGTTAAGGCTTTATCATACAAGTGGACATTCAAACCCTAATTATTTTCTAACAAGAATATATGTATAATGAATTCAAAGGATATAAAACATTTGATGTAAAAATATTAATCATATTACCACATCCTATCATTCATTGCAAATTAATGGACCACACTTATCATGATACTATTTCCAAGATACCAATATCTTATCACAAGTTCCAGGGTTTTAACCCTTATTGGAACATAAAGAGGATTTCACCTCAATCATGGCTTCAAGCTTTCCCAAAGGTCATTAAGACCATCACATTATGTATAGTAAGGTTATCATCATCATTCCATGCCTTAAACAAGGCTCAAAAGATCATTAGCACATATGTATCCATAGATATTAACATGGCAATGCACTATGATATTGAAATAGTACTACAATGTGGTTTCAACACAAGAAGAATGTAATTCATTATCACATTAATCATTCAAGAGGTCGGATTATAACCAATCCACATCAAATAATTACATCAAGGTTAGGTATAACAAGCTAGATCACACGGGAGTTACACATCCACTTATTATAGTGATTTATCAAATATAACTATACAATGGCAAAGGTAATGCTGCCAATTAATGGAATTGAACCATTAAATTATATTCACTAGGAACCACATATAATAACATGTGATTTATTCAAATCCATTGGATGTTAAAGCATCCAATATTATTCATTGGATCAGGTTCATTGTTCAAGGTTATCAATTGAAGTATAGGTCTAACCATTAGATCAATTGAACCTAGGAACCATTGGTTCAAGGTATAGTCAAATCTACAATTACATTCCTAATTCATCATATATGGTGATGACCTGATCCACCATTAATTGTGATAATTAAGTCACCATTGGTTGCTAGATCAGTAATACATTCAATTAACATCATCAAATAATAGGCCAATATCATCATCGATTGATAACATCATTAAAATACTTAGTGGATGATAATTAAATGTATAATTGAGTCAAAACCTGTCCTAAGGTGGTAACCATAGGTTTTAACTATAAATTTGACACCCTTGATCACGAACCTAAGTTGCTAAGATAGCAACACTATTGGTTATTGAATGGTATAACAATCAATTATGTGATAGGGAAGGAAATAACTTAAAAACCCTAATTTTCACCCTCATTTGTTTTGTACATAATGCCATAGGTTGTTGCTATAAACCTGTCCCAAATCATGTTACACCTTATAAAGGATTTACACAAGTTTACAGGTTCATATAGAACTGGAATAAAATAGGAATCACCACAAAATTCGTAATTCTAAACAAGCATAATTCCACTATGCTTAGATCATCACATTCAAGCATAATCATGAACTAACAAGCTTCTAATAAGCAATATAAGTGAAGAATGTTATATAACTCGCCTCTATGGAGTAGTTCAGATATCCAACAGCAAAAATCTCGAGCAAATAGGGCAAGGAAACCTTGGATTCAGATCTGAACTTGGCCAACTATGCAATTTTCTCCACAAACAAGCAAAACCCTAGAAAAGAGACAAGAAGGAAGGAGTTTTGAGTTCTAGGGGAACTTTCACCATGGAAAACCATGGTTCCGACCTGAAGAGATGTAGGAGGAAGAGGAACAAAGAATTGGATGGAGGAAATAAGGAAAAACTTACACTTTTAGGTTAGTATCACTAGGGGGAAGCTTTATACACCCAAAAAGAGAATCAATTTCAACCCTAGAATTTGTTTCCAAGAGGATCCCCACCTTCTTCTTCCTTGGGCAGCAAAAATCGCAGCTGAACAGAGGGAGGACGAGGCTGGGATAAGGAGAGAGAGAATGGAGAGCAAATGGCTCGTTTGTGGGCTTTTGGATAAGTATATAACACTTTAATATTAAGAAAAAGAAAAACAATTGAAATTCTAATATATATCCAAGTATCCATGGCTTTATATTATTAAAATACATAAGCACACACACACACACACAGCTCTCCCACCGTCCCTCTAGACCTGCTTGGCTTGCCTTTGACGAAATTCTCAGCCAATCACATAATTCCTTAGTTGATAGCTACTAAAGGTAGCTCATCCATGAAGGGGGAAAACCCTAAATTGCCCTTGATAAAAAGACCTTCAAAGCATGACTCAAATAGGGTCCCCATGGCTCAAAAATCTCAAGAATGATAATATAACAACTAATGAATATAATGTATGTGACAAATTGCAAAGAAAACCCCTCAATTGGGTAAATTGCAGAAAAGTCTGAAATATATGGAAAATTGCATAACTTTCTCAAACAGTGTCCAAATTGGACCAAATTTGAAACTTAAGCTTGCGTTATGATTTCAAAACATATCAAAAGGTTATATTAGAGTTATAAGCATTCAAGTATGGTAATTAAGCTCCTTCAACTCATTAAGAAAGTTTAGGGGCCTTACAATTTCATCTATTCCATCTATCATATATTCCAACAAGTCTCTAGACATCTAATCTAGAACTATTCTCTCTTCTAGACTGATGTCATTCACTTTCACTTAGGTTACATGACCACCTCCTACTCGTACTTGTGTGGGGACACATTTTTGTAACACATATACATAATAAAATATTATATAGTTTTTATCCGATAAAACAAGTGTTAGAGAAAACTATCACAGTTCAATCTGATTGGAATAAAAAACCAAATCCTGAAAATGAGTGTCCCACACATAGTAGAGAGTACATTGTCATGAAAACTAGTGAAAAGGATGAGAACATGGTGTAGACTAGTGTAGCTACTCTAGACTACGAGTGCCATATGTCTAGGGTTTCTCTTCCCTTAATGCACGTCATTTCCAAATAGTACAACGTCCCATACCACTACACTACAAGGAAAGAATGACATCTAAGGACTTGCTACTCAACAAGCACTAGTCTAGACCTAGTTCTCAAACATATAGGTGCTAACCTAGAGGCTAGGTCAGATCTAGTCTCTAAAAGACAACTAATCTAACCCTAAAAGATTATTAAGTTTAAGGTTCTTTAGTTTTGAGTTGCATAATGAGCAAATGTCAGGCTTTGCTATTGTTCATGCTCTGATACCACCTGTGACATCCCCGGATTTTCTAAAACTTAATCTAATGTATGACATCTAAATTGAAACCCTCACCTTAGTGAGAATCCCAATTTAAACACCACACAAGGCTAAGAAAAAGAAAATCAAGGGAGTTAGAAGGAAACAATCAGTAGAACATGCTCATGAACAATAATAAAACCATACAACACATGTTCACCATTCAGCATATAATTACAACATGAATTGTTACAACATTTGATATTACATATTGAACAACAAACTTCTACATATACATGTACTACTACTAAACTACAATATCTTAAGACAACAGGTCCACCTTTACATCAGCTCGCCACACAACTCTCACTATCCTGGATCTTCAAGAGCATTACCACAACCTAAACAAAATATTACATGCAGTACATGTCAGCACAATATTCAAGAATATTGTACTGAGTATGCCTACATGTCTTTTATATACCTCTCCTCATATCTTGGCAATAAGATAAAACTAATATACTTGGCAGTAACAAAAGAATAAAAGAAAAGCGTATACTTGCACAAAGATATTCGTTAACAAAAGGGAACACATATTTTAAGCTTATTTTCCATTATATCTCAAGGCCTTTATGATCAATCCCAAAGAGTTGGATCATATGTACAATGTGACCACTACCAAAGAGTTGGGTCCAAGCACACTACCAAAGAGTTGGTGCTTCCATATGTACAATGTGACCACTACCAAAGAGTTTGGTCACTTCCAAGCACACTGCCAAAGAGTTGATGCTTTCATATAATGGAACAGATATATTATGTTTGATGTGTTCATAGCAGTAAGTATAGAAAACCAACCAACATATCATACAAGAACAATCATTTCATCCAATACCATATGCCAGGTATTTTACTATGCATATAACACAAGCATACTGTATAATAAGCCAAGTAAGAGGTAATGGCATACCTTCCAAAGAGATATTCTTAATCACATATTCCTCATGTCATCTATATCTTTAGTCAACCCTGATTAAGATAAGATCATGTATTATCATCAGATTCCCATCATCATACATCTCATCTTAACCCTCATCCTGTTTATATTAGGGTTTGCTTATTTCATTATGATATTCTCATGATTACTTATATTCTTGCCTTATATTTATCTTATAGATGTCATATTCCAGATTATAGTTCATCAACTGGATATACTCATATGTCATATTATTATGTGAACATATTTAACATTATGTCACTTTCCTTAACCATATTAGGGTGACATCACATTAATAAGGGTGCTCTTCATATAACATGAATTTTATGTATATACCTGATCTCAGATTTATATATTATCTTCCAGTTACATATATGAGGGTTTTCTATAAATTTCATCGTTTATTGAGCATGTATGCATTAATTGCATTATCTTTAGTGTTATTAGCCCTAATTAGCCATTTTAATCAAATTATATTCTTTCGTGCATCATCATTATAATCACTAACATCATATGAATTATAAGCATGAATATGGATTTACTGTCATGTTCTCATAATTTTAGAACATCGTTTGATATTTATTATCCATGAAATAAGCATTACACATCTTACGTGATATCACTAATATTAGTGCATCAAAAGTCTAATATTATACATTCACATTATTCTACACATTTTTATGAGAATTTTGGTACCTTATTTGTAATTTTCTGATCATCAGGCTAATTACTATGATTTATCAGAGATCTAAACATTTGTGAAGGATTTACCTTTTTGCAGCCAATCGTGAGCTGCCATGTGGCCAGTAGGGTGCCTCCTGGCTCTTTGTTTGCTCAGTGGTTCAAGGACCTATTGGTCTGCTAGTTGGGATGACTAGTTCAACGGTCTAGACCAGATCCACTTCTTTCTTTTTTGGTCAAGTTCTCATCCCAACGATGTCTTTGCGTGAGTAATCCTCACGATGCGAGTGCCGCCAGAGTCCCGAGCTGGACTCCCGTCTTCGGCAAGACACCAATGCTACCATTGGATCCCTCTCCAAAGAGTCATCCGAGCTGCAGTGCTCTTCCACCAACAACTCCACCCAAATCCCTCCGGATGGGTTTCTGGTCTCTTGAGGCGTGTCCTCATGAGGCCAAGGAGGCTGCCGCTGCTGGCTAGGCTCTGCTCTGGCGTGAGATCGACGGAAAAGCTCTCCTCCTCACTCTCTTCAGGTGCTTCTGTAGGGTCCACAACATATGGGAGGCTTGAGGCAGCAAGGATCCATGGTTTTGCAACTCGCAAGCCACAACCCAGGTGGGCTCTCCAGTGCTGATTCTGAACCCGACGCCTGCATGTGTCTTCCCGCAATTCTCCACACAAAACTTCCCTCTGTAGTTGGCGAGAGTCGTTCTCCTGGGCACGATCATACACTGTTCTAAACTTGGCACAGTCCGTCGGCGTGTGGACAACCTGCCACCTGGGCTTGCTCTCAAGTGCGTCTTCCTCCACGAAGCCACCGCCGTACTGCTATACTTCAGATCTGCTTCTCGATGATGGTATAGCTTGTGCCTCTAGGACTCCATCACACTATCTTCTCAAGGTGACGATGATTAATCCCGAGCTTCATCTGCATCATCTCACTGTCCATTGACGTCTCGACTGCAGGCCCTTCCTGATCTCATCGTCCTCCTCTGGTAAACAAAGGTTGGTTGTGCACATGAACCACCACAGAAAACATTCGGGATGACTGGGACGACGAGGTTTGGGAAAAGTAAGTCTACTCTTCCTTGTCTAGCTTGCTAGAAATGTGTATGCATCACAGAGAATAGAGAGGTGAAACTTCCTTGCTTCCGATTAGTTTACTCCAAATAAGGGGTTTAAGAGGACACTGTGATGAATGAAAGGAAAACACCCACTCCTGATCGTGTCCATGCCCACATTCACAATGTGGATTGGAGGAATAGTTGCGGTTGTCATTCTCCCCATTACCCATGATTTACTAAAGACAGGAGTTGAAACTAACACGCATATTAGAATGAGGCCAGTCGTGGCAAAAGATTAGCTGAGAACTAGGTCCTAAACCAAGATGCAACGAAAGTCCTCTAAGAAAATCATGCATATATGTATCCCCAAATTCAGGCTCTTATAAATTGCTCAAGGGACAGAAACTACAAGAAACTCAAACCATAACTTTATTATAACTCGATCTACATTATATTAAATTTGGTACCAAGATATCATTGCTTGATGAGTCAATCAAATACTTCAATGGGTCATATTTTAAAGTGGCATAAAACATATGACTAACATCAAATGGCTTCCAAACTACACCGAACTCATTGATATGCATATAAATCCAAAACAATTCTGTTCTCAAATATATGAACTCACTTATCCAACAGGGTCAAAATCTCTAAAAGTCCAGTCCATAACATCCTACACACCTTAAAACAAATTCCGTCCTTGGAATTAAGCCAGAGGATCCAGTCTATCACATTACCTCTGCCTCCAATGGATTGAATAGATAGAAGTGTCAAGCTGCCCCTACTCGGCCACACAGTACCCTCTATTTCATTGCCACAATGCTCCCCTAAAAGAGACTAATGTCATTGAAGACATTATGTTATTTTTTGGAAATGCACCTAATATGTCTTGGATATTTCCTTTAAGGATAGGTAAAATATTACGATAAAAAAGGCACACAGGGGAAAGAATAAAAACCCCATATTTTATACCAAGATCAACTTCAGACCCCACAACCTCATAATCATGGTATCTACCCCAGCCATAATATTTGGGTTTCCTTTAAGAAACCAAATCAAACTATCATTAATTACATCAAAAAGTTGGAGATTGTTCCGGGCCATCTTCCCATGCAGCCTTCTGTTTCTTTCACTTCACACCCGGACGATCTGAGAAGTGAAGAAAAGGCCACCAAACAGCCTATTAGATCTGTTGTTTCTAGTACCATAAAAAAATCATTAAAGAGCATCACTCATCCCGAGGGGTGCATCACCCCCCAAACCACACTTCAGGCTTCCTCTTCTCCAAAGATAACTAGTGAAATCACATTAAAAAATCATATGTGATTGTCTTTGATATTTCTTAGATAGATTTGATTGCAGTGTTTGGGGGGACATACTGCCGGGATTTGGTATGATGTCTGCCACTGTTAATTTGTGTCTAAGTTTCTCTAAAACATCTTGGGCCAGCATCACCCTAGGGGATTCTACTATAGGTCTCTTTCCGATGTACAAGGGGTTAAAACAAGGAAACCCACTTTCACCTCTCATGTTCATCATTTTCAAAGAAATTCTATGTCACAAGATATCAACAACTATAACTAATGGCAACCTTAGATGATTCATTACCAGATGTCGTGGAACAACCCCAACTATCCTATTGTACATGAATGACATTATGGTTTTCTTTAGTTCTTATTCATCTTCATTGCAGAAAGTGGTCAACATCCTCAGAGAATATGTGTGGACAATGGAACTATCTATCAATAGAGGCAAATGAAATTACATACCAGTCATAGATGATTTGGCGGTTGCCCCTCCATTGCATTCTAATTTGAAGTATTAGTAGCCAACAATGTGTTTACATATTTAGGGATTCCCATCGCTGTCGGTAGGGCATGCTTGATGGACTATGATTTTATCCTTAAAAGAAAAAAGTTTGAAGATCATTTCATGGAAAGACAGACACATGTATTTTGTAGGGCGTGAGATCCTCGTTAAACATGTTCTGGCTTCTACAATGTTGTACACCATGGAAACCATTGGGTTACCAAAATGCATCGCTAAACACATCGAGAAGATGATGTTGAGCTTTCTGTGGGATGAAAGAGCTAACAATGAAAGATGAGCCTGGGTCACACGAAATCATCTCACCGTCCTTGTTTAGAATGGGGACTAGGGATTACCCCGTTGAAGATAATATCTTGCTCGTATATTTATAAAGATTGTTGGGATATCTCAACTGGAAACTCCATATGGGAGAAATTTTGTAGGGAGAAATATAACTAGGAATTCAAAAATCATTCAAGATGTTACTCGTTGTACCTTAAGATGGGTGCTAACTCGTCCCCATACCGGAATACTATCTGGAAGAATTTCCCATTGCTCACCCTTTTGTGCTGATGGATTATTGGAAATAGAGATATATCTTCTTAGGATAGTAGATGGTTCTTGAAACTACTAAATGATTATGATATCAATATGACTGACATGCATGTGTTTTCATGGTTAGTGACTTCTGGAAAAACACTGATGGATCGAATGTTGAAGCTATACAACAAGTCATCGATGACGATGACATCCAACTCATTGTATCTTCTTAGACTACAATCTTATACCATGATAATAAGTTGGTTTGGATTCCTAACAATGTTGGTACCTTCTCCATCAAGTCAGGAAAAAGAGTCCTACACCTAGATAAATTGATAGAGGGGGTAGATTCGACTGGATATGGAGATGCTTAATGAACTTCCTATAATGGACTATGGATAATACTCCAAACAACATTCCCAATTGAAGAAAATATCCTGCCATGTAGAATACCCCTTGTGCCACGATGATGTTGCAACGCCAACCCCAAGATCGAGACAACAAAACATCTATTTTTAAGAGCAAAATTGTGGGTGTAATCTGGACAGAGGCAAACACTCTGCTTGGTGAAGACATAATGAAGTTTTAGTCATTGTCATCCCTATTGGAGGAGAGATCTAGACCACAAACATATACTTTTAAGGGATGAATACATATTGGATTTCTCTCTTTGACTTGCTGGCCAATCTGGAGGTACCGATGCACAACAAGGTATAAGAACTGTAGATGCAATCATGATGGCTTCTGGGACTCCATCAATTTTCACATCAATCACGATTTCAAGAGAAAATCTTTCTGGAAGATTGATCCCCATGTTTTTTGTAACAAATTGAACTTATCAGGAGTTGTTGAACCCAAATTGTTTATCAAGAAGATTCACCTTATGAGATGGAAGAAACCTGATGTCGTCGGTCTCAAGCTCAATCTCACAATTTGTAGATCTTAGGACACAAATGGGGAAGTTAGCAGATGGGATTAAGGTATTGTTAGAAACTATCATGCATACGTTGGAGTTTCTTTTAAATTTTAGTTGAGAGAAGCATGCTACTCTTAGGTATATATCCTAGGTTGCTTTGTGGATTTTGAGATTGCTGACGAGAAGAACATCAATGTGTCCAATAATTGAAGTGGATGACTCAGAGAGTCTACAAAATACTAATGGAGTCAATTTCGAGGCCGTGGATGGCTACAAATTTCATTAGGGGGATTAAACTAGTATTGAATGAGTCTACAATTATCGGGCACCTTATCCCGGCCCTAAAGTGACTAATTTGGGCCCGAAGGAACTAGGGATATGGGGTTGAACATCAGAGGCTGGGGTGGTTGTTATTAAACTGACAATCCTTCTAATGCGGCTTAGAGGGATCACGGAATCAGAAAAGAAAGGCACCCTTATATAGATACCTTTTGGACAAATACATAGCTGAGTCTATAGGTTGTTGGTTTTTCTATGTGTTTGAATATGCATAGAACAAGTAATGAGAATGCAACCTTTATTTTTGGTTTGATCCAAAATCCGAGACATATGAACATCAAATGTATTATTTTTTATTAATTCCACCTACATGATGTGGGTAGGACAAATAAGATGACCTCCTGACTTAACTAAAAAAAGATATTGTAATTTTAAGATTTGATCTGGTGCCCGCTACAAGAGTTAAATCCTTCTCATAATACCCTACCATATCCAATGTAATCATGGACTTGAAACTCAGTTTGACCATTTACACATAATGTTATCTTCCACATGCACTACACTGAGGAAACCATTTTTTAAAATTAATTATCCTAAATAATTGACCTGAAGGACACATTGGAGATGTCTGCATGGGTGGATATCACCACATACTTCAAACCAATCTACGTTTACTCTAAGAATAAGAAAATATACCATAGTTGAGGGTATAAATTTATCTCTATTTTTCCTTGCTAAACAATCTACAATATAGCAATGAGAGGATCCACTGAAATAACTTTCTCATATATATATATATATATATATATATATATATATATATATATATATATATATATGGATGAATTCACTCATTCTCATATGTTAGTAGAAGCTTCTATGATCCTTCCATATGTAGGGATCACTCTTCAGCTTACTAATACCAACCACAAGGGTGTCATTCTACTAAACCTAGCATACTATAGGAGCATAACAAACTTCAAAAAACATGATGTAGGTGGCAATGAGAAAACATACATAATTAGCATATATATCCCCATCATGCGGATCCATACCATTATTCCATAGTTTGATCCTGTTAAAATATCTAAAACAAACCATTCACACTCAAACCATGTTAATCTAAAATCTAAAATTTTATTCAATGTAGTCTCTCTGACTTCAAGTTACATATGTAAGAATGAAAATTATTTGGTGATACAACATAACTGACACCTATACTTCAAAATTGAGAGTAGAAGGAAAAATATAATCCATAATTATCTATACATGTTGTCTACACATCTTTTTTGGATTGAAATAAACCTAACAAACTATTTGAACTACTATTGTAAAACTCATATAAGAGCCCTAGTGAGTGATAAAACTCCCAGTCCACTACATGAAATTGTAACTATCATAAATTTTAAACAAAGTTGGCCTACATGAAAACTTGAACATACTAATAGAATGTGTCATAGGTTATTTTGACGTGTGAAATTTAAAACATAAAACAAAATTTCAATTAGGAAACAAAATCATTCACATAACTTCCCGTAAATTATTATATGTTCCTAGATTTTACTTGGTAATTGACTTTTACATCCAACTATAATAACAAATGCCTTGGTGATAAAGTAGAATGATTTATATTGTAAGGACCCTGACCTTCATTTTAGGCTCACCCTGTTTTCTTTGACTAAACCTTGTGTTTAGATGTTTGCTAACCACTGGAGTTGTGATTAGGGTTTGTTTGTGCTTTGTTGACAGGGTGAGCTACAATTTGCAATTTACCCAAGTTCTAGGGTTGGTGTGCAAGTTTGTCACCTTGAGAGATGTCTCTCTCTCTGCTTGCATCCTCTAGGGTTGAGAGGATGGGATGGGCTCTTTGTTTGAGTAGCTTTGGGATTTGTTGAGCCTTGGTTGAGTTGTGTTGAGCCTTGTTGAAGGTTGCATCGGGCAAGGAGGTGTATCGTCCAGGAGTGTTGGTTGTATCGGGCAAGGAGGTGTATCGACCATGGTGTGTCGGGATTCCATGTTGGGCGACACACACCCTCTTGACCTAGCCTTGATTGTGTCACCATCTTTGGACAAGTAGCCTTTGCTTTGCTAAGTGGGTGGCAAGCCATGGACAAGTGGTTTGGGGTGCTAGCATGTGGCATAACCCTTGGACAAGTGTGCTAGGGGTGTGTGCCACCTTTCCTTGCTCTTCCCCTTCACCCCTTAGTATAAAAACGATCCCCCTTTCTTGCTAAGTCTCTTTGGTTCCTTTAGTTGCTTCCCTCCCTTTGGTGGCCGAGCTAGGAAAAGAAAAGGAGCAAGTGGTGGCCGATAGAGCTAGTGTCTTAGGTGACACACCTTGTTAGCTTATTCCTTTCCTTCTCTCATGGTGGTTCCTTGGAGCTTAAAGCTTGGTGCTAGGAGCTTGGAGCTTTAGATCTTGAGGTGGGTTACATAACTACTAACCCTAACTATATAACCTTCTTACCATGATACTTTTTTATATGCTATCTTGATCGACCATGCTTATCTTGTTAATAATATCTTTGCTCTAGTATGTACCCTTGATATTGTGGGATATGTTGTCATGCTTATGTTGTGTAGACGTGTTCTTGGATCTTGTTGGACGAACCATTAGATTAAGGTACTTTGGTGAAAACCCCTCTCTAACTTATTTGTGGAGAGGTGAGCTTGATCTCTAGTGGTGAAGGCAAAACCCCTCTCTTCCTTAGTCATTGAGAGGTGAGTCTATACTCTAGTTGCTTGGGCAACACCCCTATCTTTCCATGGACTTGAGAGGTGATCCTTTGGTTGGTCGTGACCTAGTTGAGGTTGGTGGGTTGGCCAATATGGTGATGACCCACCTTGATGCCCGATATGTGATGCAAGTTGTGCAAAATCCTTCTCACTTGGTTGTTGAGAGGTGAGCCAACTCTCTTGACCCCTTTAGGGTTTCTTGGTGGCAGTCTTGAGGTTGAAGATGATCAACCCCATACCTTTAACAACCCAAGATGTCTTGCTTCCCGATATCATTTTGTGTAAGGTGGTGCCCGATATCCCTTTTTCTAGGGCTGAGCTTGGGCGATATGTTTGATGGATGTCTTGTTGGCCTTCTGACCGACATGGATCCTTACCCTAGATGTTGTTGGCTGATATGCTCTTGGGCGATATAGTATTTGCCCAATATGTCCTCTTGAGTATCCTGGACAATATGGTTAGGCCATGCCTTGGTGACTGAGCAACACCCCTCCTTCTTTGAGTTGTGAGGTGAGCTCTAACCTTTGGCCGATATGTATGAACCTCGCTTGGACGATAGAGTTGCCTTGGGAATTAGGGTAGCTTGCTGCCTCTTTGTTTTCTTAGATCGATATAGTAGGTGGCTGCTGTGTTGTTGTGTCGGGCAATATGGGTGTTGCCTACAATGACACGTTGCTATCAGGCGTTGCTCGACACAGTGTTTCCCGTCAATGGCATCACCCGACACAACTTTGTGATGGGTTCTTGCCTGTTATGATGGTGTGTTTCTTAGGTGTTATAGTCTGGTTCTTAGAGTGCTTGTGATCATTGCTACCTTGTTCCTTTGACCAATATTGTGACACCTCATCACGCTAAACGAGATTACTCAAAACAAAAAACACGATCAACTACTAATTAATCACATAGTCAAAATTTTGGAATAATTAAAACCGATTCCAAAAACGTAAATAAACTCTAGAACAGTTACAATAGGTCCATGATTCCATTCTCATATGCTGTAACAAGTATTTACTTATGGGTCCAAAGACCTTTATCACATCTTGCATACAAAAGATATTTCATATGTACATGCCATATATTTACAAACATTGGAATACTACCAAAATCTCATGTCGATACAAGTATATCATCTAAAAAAAACACATCCCATACCCATACCTGAGAGTACAGGGATGACACTAGGACTATACTACTAACATATAAAACTAACCAACCTTCTAAATCTATTGATCACCAGGTTGGTTTTCTTCCACAGCACGACCTCGACCTCGACCTCGACCTCGGTGCCCGTGACCACCTAAAAATGTGTTGACATACGGGTGAGACCCAGTCCTAGTGAGAGATATAACTCTCTCCAACATATATTGATTATAACATATTAATTAATAGTAAATACATTGAGCAGTTAGGATATTGAATAAAAAATATGAATAGATTGAACAGTTTAAGCACACTAAGAACTTAAGCAAATAAGTTGTAACATCAAGTAGAATTGTACAATTGTCATAAGTCTGCATCAAGTAAGAACTATGTAGTGTAAAGACAAGACAAGGGTTAATCAACCAATGTGATACGTGTTAAACCCTAGCAATTATACTACACGGATGGTATTATATCTTTTATTATTATGCCCTAGGGAGTTTGAGTTGTACCACTCAAAGTCCAACCGACCACTACGAAGTGCTATTCAATTCCGTATAAGATCTAGGAGTGCCGGTATCCTAAGATCTCTTCCCCTCGATTAGTACGAGTAAACTGTAGTGACATACCAGTCAAACTGCCAACAATGACATATATGCAACTGATAACAACTAGTCCGTACTTGGTACAAGGTACGACACTAGAAAAATAGATATACAAAACCCCCTAATCCGAGGTACAACTGCATCTATCCTCAATCACATCAAATATCTGAGGCATGACCATTGCCATCCTCCATAACCTGCAATTGTGGATGACATGGATATATCCTCAACTTGCCACCCCCACATACTCAATAGTATGCACTCTGAGTTTCCCTTGGGAATACTCGTTTCACCATCTAGTAAGTTCTAACACTGAATATAGGTCTATGGCATAGGGCTCTACATGATTATGGTTATACTTGATTAATTACTGCCAATTGAATGCATTAAGGCTTTGTCATAGAAATGGACATTCAAACTGTAATTATTTTCTAACAAGAGTATATGTATACTGACTTCAAAGGATATAAAACATTTGAGATATAAATCTTAATCACATTACCACATCCTATCATTCATTGCAAATTAATGGACCACACTTATCATCATACTATTACAAGATACCAATATCTTATCACAAGTTCCAAGGCTTTAACCCTTATTGGAACATAAATAGTATTTCACCTCAATCATGGCTTAAAACATGCCCAAAGGTCATTAAGAATATCACATTATTCATAGTAAGGTTATCATAATCATTACATGCCTTAAACAAGGCTCAAAATATCATTAGCACATATGTGTCCATAGATATTAACATGGCAAGGCACTATGATATTCAAATAGTTATACATTGTGGTTTAAACACAAGAAAAGTGTAATTCATTATCACATTAATCATTCAAGAGGTATGATTATAACCAATCAACATCATATAATTACTTCAAGGTTAGGTAATACAAGATAAATCACATGGGAGCTACACATCCACTTATTATAGTGATTTATCAAATATAACCATATAATGGCAAAGGTAAGAATACCAATTAATGGTATTGAACCATAGAAATATCATCACTAGGACCCAAAATTAATACCATTTGATTTATTATAATCCATTGGATGTTAAAGCATCCAATATTATTCATTGGATCGGGTTCATTGTTCAATGTTATCAATTGAAGTATAGGTCTGACCATTAGATCTATTGAACCAAGGAACCATTGGTTCAAGGTTTAGTCAAATCTACAATTACATATATAATTCATCATATATGGTGATGACCTGATCCACCATTAATATGGATCATTAGGTCACCATTGTTTGGTAGATCAGTCATACATTCAGTTAACACCATCAAATATTAAGTCAATATCATCTTCGGTTGATAACATCATTAGAATACTTAGTGGATGATAATTAAATGTTTAATTGAGTCAAAACCTGACCTAAGGGAGTGACCATAGGTTGTCACCATACATTTGACACCCTTGATCATGAACATCAGTTGCCAAGATAGCAACACTATTAGTTATTGAATGGTATAACCATCAATTGTGTAATAGGGAAGGAAACAACTTGAAATCCTACTTTGAACCATCAATTGTTTTATACATAGCACCATAGGTTGTTGCTATGAACCTGTCCCAGATAATTTTACACCTTAGAAAAGTTTTTCAAATGTTTAAAAGTTCAATAGAACTGGAACAAAATAGGGAACACCACAAAAATTCGTAATTCCAAACAAGCATGGTTTCTCTATGCTTAGATCATCACATTCAAGCATAAACATGAACTAACAAGCTTCTAGTAAGCAATATAAGTGAAGAATGTTATATAAATTGCCTCTATAGAGTAGGTAAGATCCCAAAAAGAAATTTTCTCAAGAAAATAGGGTAAGGAAACCTTGGATTCAGATCTGAACTTGGCCAAATATGCAATTCTCTCCACAAACAAGAAAAACCCTATAAAAGAAACAAAAAGGAAAGATTTTTGAGTTCTAGGGCTACTTTCACCATGGAAAAGCATGGTTCCGACCTGGAGAGATGTAGGAGGAAGAAGAGAAAAGAAATAAACGGAGTAAATAAGGAAAAACGTACACATTTAGGTCAATATCAGTTGGAGGAAGCTTTTTAGACCCAAAAAGCAATTCAATTGCTACCCTAGAATTTTTTTTCCAAGAATATCCCCACTTTCTTCTTCCTTGGGCAGAAAAATTCGCAGATGAACAGAGGGAGAACGAAGCTTGGAGAATGAGAGAGGTGGTGGAGAGAAAATGGCTCGTTTTGGTGCTTGGGGATAAGTATATGACACTTTAATATAAAGAAAAAGAAAAAGTTGAAATTCTAGTATATATCCAAGTATCCATGGCTTTAAATTATTAAGAATATATAAGCACACACATAAGAAGCTCTCCCACCATCCCTATAGACCTGATTAGATTTATTTTGTCGAAATTCCCAGCCAATCACATAATTCCTTAGTTGATAGCTACTAAAGGTAGCTCATCCATGAAGGGGAAAACCCTAAAATACCCTTGATGTAAACACCTTCAAACCATGGCTCAACTAGGAGCCCCATGAATCAAAATCTCAATAATGATAATATAACATCTAAGTAACATAATGTATGTGACAAATTTCAAAGAAAACTCCTCAATTGGGTAAATTGTAGAAAAGTCCAAAATGTACAAAAAATTGCATAACTTGCTCAAACAATGTCCAAATTGTACCAAATTTGAAACTTAAGCTTGTATTATGAGTTAAAAACATATAAAAATGTTATATTAGGGTTCTAAGAATTCAATTATTGTAATTAAGCTCATTAAACTCATTAACCAAGTTCAAGGGCCTTATAGATATGGTTTTGTTGGGCTATCTTTATGACAGATGATATGGATGGTGTTGTCTGACAGTCTGTTGCAACACGTTGCCCATCATGGGGAATTGCATTCCTAAGTGTCATAGGTTAAGAGCTTCCCGTAACCAGTTGTTGGGTGTTTCTCGGGATGGGTGTTGGCCGATAGTGCTGGCCGACACATCTGGATAGGTTGGTTGTAACTGATGTACTTTTGGTGAGAGTTGTTCCTTACCTGATACACCTATAGTGAGGGTTGTACCTTGGGTTTGGTTGGTAACCCTAATGCTTGTTATGCTTTGGTACATGAGGCTATTACTCTTTGATATAGATATAAGAATGCTATGCTTTGATACATTCATCTATGTTTCATGGTTAACTCTCATAATAAAGTAAGAAGTTGTACATATTCCTTGTACAAGTACCATTATTTCTCTATGATTATGCTAACCATGCAGGTTCCATGTGTATGGATATGAAATCAGGTAATATCCATAATGATGGCATAGCAATGATATGATATTGAACATCAAGGGTTATGATGAACCCAGTGATATATGATGGATGTTACCCATGAATGGCAATGTGTGATGGGATTGAATCCCTGTGATATGGATCCTTGAGATGGATATTGATGTTTGGAAAAAGGCCAAGTGGTAACATGTGATGTTTGATCCTTGTGATGGATCAGGATGATGTTGATGGCACAGAAGGCCTTAGTGACAATGTAACACAAGATAATGTGTTTTATTTTTATTCATTCTTATTATAGTTGCATGATACATAACTTGGTTGAATCTTGCAATCCACTTAAAATGCATTAATAAATTACAGAGGAACTTTTCATGTAGTTGCTCTGGCCATAGATCCATCATCGTCAGGAGTTTGGTGATGGTGAAACATATTCTCCTAAGGGTTAACCTGGAACACATATTGTTGAATATGCAGGGTGCGCCTACGCCCTAAGTAGTAGTGCATGTTTAGAGCATGGTTTCAAGGCTATGGCTCAGTGTGGTTGGAGCATGGTGAAAAAGCCCATGGCTCAGGATATGTGATAGAGAATAGTGAATAGGCCCATGGCTCAGTGATTATGGAGTATGGTTGATAGGCCCGTGGATCGGTTTTTCTAGCACTGATACTCGTACCAAGGTGGGCTAGGTAGAGGGTATCCTGACCCTATGTGGATGAGGCCACTTAAGCAAGAGACTACAGTCTTTCTTTGGATATCATGCACTGACCATGAGGAAGTGAGGTCATGGAGTTCGGCTCTCCCATTGACCTTGTATGGCACCAGTTTTGGGCTTCACAACCGAAGGTTGGATTTGAGCGGTACGACTCACTTCCTTAGGGCATAATAAATTTGTAATCTAGACGTATAGTATGTATTGCTTAGGGCAAAACACGGAACATTGGTTGAGGCCTTGCTTGTATAGTTGCCCTAGTTTTATCTTGTAGTTAATTATATGTTCCTCATATCTTATGATAAGTTCGTATATAACTCGTCTTGTCAATCACATTCCATAAAGTAAAACCTGATTATATGCCTCCCAGATATCATGGTAAGTTCGTTAATAAAGTTAGTTCTGTTCACTGTGCTGCTGCTTATATCAGTTATTTGCTTTATCTGTTCTAGCTTTCTTGAAGTTTTATAGTTCGATGGGGAGTTATGTTTCTCGCTGGGACTGTGTGTCTCACCCCACTAGTTTTAACCCTTTTTAGGTGGACGTGCTAGAGGTGGTGGTGGTCGTGAAGTTGTGGCCGAGCAACAAGAAGAACTGTAAAAGGCAAGAGATGTATATGCTGCTATTTTGGTAGTCTTGTATTAGAGTCCTAGAGTCATCCATGTACTCTCAGGTCCTTGGAGGTGTTGTTGATGAGGTTTCATGATGTATAGTTGATGTAGCTTATTCATCCTGCTATTGGCCTGATGTAGTATGTTCTGTATTTAAACAGGTGGTGAACTCTTGTGCTTATGGGACAACTAGATCCAATGAGATGTGGACATGTATCAAGTTTATGTATATTCATATAACATGTTTCCTTGTAGGATGTGGATCTGTATGTAATAGTTCTTTTCTTATCTGCGTTCCACAATCGATTTTAATTAACCTATGTTTTTGGTAATATGATGTTTATGACAGTTCTGCATGTTTTTGTGTTGCATTTCGTTGTTTGTGTGACAGCGGAATGTCACATATTAGATTTGTATCAGAGCTCTAGGTTCATTGAGTCTACATGGATCTAGGACTAGGTTTTGTGTCTGTTCTTGTGATTTTTCCAGATTTTCTCATTATAACCTTCTGCCCCCAGTAGAAGATAAAGCTAAAAGATGTCTGGAAGTCACAAAGAACATACTTCAGAGAGTAGTGCCGCTACATTAGTTGATGGAGCAAGTGTGCAGGCACATGAAGATCGGGTGCCTGAGGTCCCCCAAATCGACCCAGCCATTCTTGAGAATCCTGTCTACCAGCACCATATGGAATAGGTAATGGCTACAATGAATCTCATGGTGGAAAGATTGCTAGTGCCTCTGCTAAAATCATAAGATCCCCATGGTGAATCTTTGGGTATTGGTAAGACCTTTGAGCGGCTTCGCCGAGTCGGAGCTTCGGATTATGCTGGAACAACTGACCCAATGGATGCAGATCTGTGGCTGACAGGTCTTGAGAAGGCCTTTTGGATCCTTGACATACCCAAAGTAGACAAAGTCAAGCATGCTGTCTACCTTCTGAAAGGTAGTGCTAGCCAATGGTGGGCCATCAAGGAAGAGAAGCGACCCAGTGAGGTGATCTGCTGAGACATCTTCCAGCGGGAGTTTATGAGTCGATACTTCCCAAAGATGTATCTGTATGAGAAGATCAATTAGTTTAAGCGTCTGCACTATGGTTCTCAGAGCATCACCGAGTATGAAGCAAAGTTTATGGAGCTATTGAGATTTTGTCCTCACATGACGACAACAAATGATGAGAGGATCAGACGGTTTGAGAAAGGTTTGAGTGCCGAGTTGTCGACACTGCTGCTACTTTAGAGAACTGAGAGCGGTTTGCCACATTTGTGGAGTCTATATGAAGGATTGAATGGCCAGTCAAGGAGAAGAGAGAGACCATGTCAATGAAAAGGCCTGCTCAGTTTCAGAAACAGAGGTTTGTCAGCCACAAGAAGCTGAGGTTTTCTGCACCTTCTGTGATGCAAGGCTCTAGTGCACCATCTCAATGGTCACCAAGTAAAGGAAGAGGGCATGGTTTTTTGCCATCCAGAGCCTATAGTACGACTTTAGTGGAAGTGAGAGGACCGTCTAGGCCACAACTGAGAGACCCATCGTTCTTTCTCTGTGGACAAGTCATACATATCAGGTGGAATTTCCCAAGGAGAGATGTCCAAGTGACACAACAACTGAAACAGAGTCAACAAGGGTCAGATAGACAACAATTTAGTGGCACCTTAGGATGAGGACATGGCCAAGAATCACAAGTTGGATCGTTTGCTCAAGGAAGCAGAGGACATGGACAATAAGAAACAACTCGATTCTATGCTATGAGTCAGCCGGAGGAGATAGTCAACCCACAAGTGGTGGCATGTAAGATGGAGTTATTTCATTATGATTTGTCTTCTTCTTACTTTGTATCTATTTTGGTTGACCCAGGTGCTACACACTCTTTTATCGCTCGTAGTATGCTTGATAGCTGTCTTTTACCTATTTGTTGTAAGAAAGATAGCTTTATGTTAGAAAACCCTCTTCATGGTTTGTCGATGCTTCGAGAGGTGTGTCCATCTTGTGTCCTATCCTTTTCAGGACACAACGTACACGTGGATCTTATACCACTTGATATGTATGTATTTGATGTGATCCTTGGGATGGATACCCTAGAGAGGTATAAGTTTGTGCTAGACTATGGTTCCAAGCAAGCGGTGTTTGCTGATGATGGTGAGAAGTGGATCTTCCAGGGAGATAGGAAGATTCTTCCAACGTGTTTGGTATCAGTTATGGTGGCAGAAAAGTTGCTGCGGTAAGGATGTAAGGCATTCTTAGCTCATTTTATGGATACCAAAGAGAGAGGTTCTAGCCTTGAGGATGTGCCTGTTGTCAAAGAATTCACAGATGTGTTTCCCGATGAGTTTCCCAATGTTCCCCCACCTCGAGAGATTGACTTTGAGATCAATCTGGTACCAGGGACACATCCTGATACTCAAACACCGTATAGGATGGATCCAACTGAGATGGTAGAACTAAAGAAGAAGTTGCAAGAGCTATTGGAAAAATGTTTCATCAGACCAAGCACATCGCCATGGGGTGCTCCAGTCCTGTTCGTAAAGAAGAAGGATTGATCGATGCGTTTGTGCATAGATTACTAATAGTTGAATAAAGTTACGATCAAGAACAAGTATCCTTTGCTGAGGATATATGATCTGCTTGATTAGTTGTGTGGTGATCCATTGTTCTCAAAGATCTATCTACGATCTGGATATCATCAGTTGAGGATCAAGGAGGATGACATACCAAAGTTAGCTTTTAGGACAAGGTATGGTCACTTTGAGTTTGTGGTTATGCCGTTCGGGCTAACCAATGCACCTGCTGCTTTCATGGATCTAATGAACATGATGTTCCATCTATTTTTAGATCAATTTGTTGTGGTATTCATAGATGACATCTTGATCTATAGTCAGGACAGTCAACAACATGAACAACATCTTTGACAAGCGTTGACTCTCCTTCACCAACATCAATTGTATGCCAAGTTCAGCAAGTGTGAGTTCTGGCTGAAGGAAGTGACTTTCTTGGGACATGTAATATTGGCAAAAGAAGTCAAAGTGGAGCCTAAGAAGGTGGAGTCAGTTGTAGAGTGGGAGCAACCAAAGATGCCGACTAAAGTTCATAGTTTTCTAGGTTTAGCAGGATACTACCAGAGGTTTATAAAGGACTTCAATGCAATTGCGTTGCCGTTGACAAAGTTGACTAGGAAATATGTACCTTTTATTTGGGATGATTGTTGTCAGCAAGCTTTCCAAAGTTTGAAGGAGAAGCTGACTAGTGCTCCAGTGTTGGTGCTGCCAGAGCAGAGATCGGGAAAGGCTACATTGTTTTCTGCAATGCTTCCAAGAAAGGCTTAGAATGTGTGCTGATGTAGGAAGATCACGCGGTTTCTTTTACTTAGAGACAACTTAAGAAACATGACGAGAGTTATCCGACACATGATTTGGAGCTGGTAGTGGTGGTCCATGCGTTAAATATTTGGAGACACTATCTTAATGGGGAGGTGTGTCAGATCTTTATGGATCATAAGAACCAGAAGTACATCTTCTCGCAGAGTGAGCCGAACATGCGACAATGTTGCTAGATGGAGCTGATCAACTTTTACGATTGCACCATTGAGTATCATACTAGTATGGAAAATGTGGTAGCTGATGCGCTTAGCAGGAAGTCTTGTTCTCTTCCTATGAAGAAGGCACAGTTGAGTTCTTTGATATGCCATAGGCAGGATATGTTCGTCTCTATGCGGCAGATGAATGTACAGTTGGAAGTATCTTTGTTGACAAGACTGATGACACAGATGCAAGTGCAGCCTACGTTGAGGCAGCAGATCAAAGAAGCATAGCAGACACATGCTACAGTTCAGTTGATCAGATCAGAGTTTGGTAGTGAGAAGCCTGATGGCTTCCATGAGTCTGAGGATGGACTAGTTAATTTGTTATCATAATAGGATGATGGTTCCCATTGTGGATGATCTGAGGAAGTTAGTGCTTGAGGAAGCAAACACATCAATGTATGCTATGCATCCAGGTGTCACCAAGATGTATCACAATCTGAAGTATTTGTATTGGTGGCTAGCTTGAAGAGAGATGTGGCCGAATTTGTGGCTAGGTGTGCAGTATGCTAGCATGTTAAGGATGAGCATCAGAAGCCAGCAAGTACGTTGCAACCCATTCCAATACCGCAGTGGAAGTGGGATCATGTAACCATGGATTTCATAGTTGGTCTTCCAAGGACAACTAGAAATCATGATTCCATCTGGGTGATAGTGGACAGGTTGACAAAGTCTTCCCATTTCATACCTATGAAAACAACGTACACAGTCGAGAAGCTTGCTTAGGTGTATGTGGATGAGATAGTGCGTTTGCACAGTGTGCTAGTAACGATAGTCTCTGACAGAGGTCCTCAGTTCATGAGTCATTTTTGGGAATAGTTGCACAAAGGGTTGGGAACGCAGTTGAGGTTCAATACTGCCTTCCACCCGTAGACAGATGGACATTCTAAAAGGACTATTCAGACTTTGGAGGATCTTCTCTGAGCTTGTGTTTTGCTGCTCCTAAGTAGTTGGGACGTTCATCTCAGTTTGATAGAGTTCGCCTACAACAATAGTTACCAATGGAGTATTGACATGGCACCTTATGAGGCTTTTTATGGTAGAAAGTGCATATATCCTTTATGTTGGTATGAGTCTGGCGAGTATTAGCTTCTGGGTCCTGAGTTAGTACAACAGACAACAGAGAAGATCAAGGTGATACATCAATAGTTGAAAGCGACACATGATAGACAGAAGTTGTATGTAGATAATCGTCAACGACCCCTTGAATTCCAGGTGGGAAAAAAGGTGTATCTCAAGGTCTCTCCATGGAAAGGCATGTTGAGGTTTGGACAAAAAGGCAAGTTGGCTCCCAGGTATTTGGGGCCATATCCGGTGATAGCACGTGTTGGTAAAGTGGATTACAAGTTAGAGTTACCACCAGAGTTACACAAGTTACATCCAATGTTCCATGTCAGTATGCTAAAGAAAAGTCATCTGGGGACAGAAACCGTGATACAGCCGGTTGAGGTTGAGCTTGATGAAGATGTGACCTACAAGGAAGGTCCAATTTTGATCCTTGACAGATGAGTAAAGAAGCTGAAGAGGAAGGACCTAGTTCTTGTGAAGGTTCTTTGGCATCATCTTGGGATTGAGGATGCCACGTGGGATCTTGAGGAAGAGATGAGGAGGAAGTATCCCTCGCTTTTCTCTTTGGATTTCGAGGACGAAATCCTTTTGTAGGGGTTTATGGCTTGTAAGGACCCTGACCTCCATTTTGGGCTTACCCTATTTGCTTTGCCTAAACCTTGTTTTTAGATGTTTGCTAATCACCTGAGTTGTGATTGGGGTTTGTTTTTTCTTTTTTGAGAGGGTGAGGTGCAACTTACAATTTACCCAAGTTCTAGGGTTGGTGTGCAGTTTGTCACCTTGAGAGATGTCTATCTCTCCTTGCATCCTCTAGGGTTGAGAGGATGGGCTGGGGCTCTTTGCTTGAGTAGATTTTTTGGACTTTGTCGAGCCTTAGTTGAGTTGTGTTGAGCCTTTTTGAAGGTTGTATCAAGCAAGGAGGTGTATCATCCAGGAGTGCTGGTTGTATCTGGCAAGGAGATGTATCAGCCATGGTGTGTTGGGTTTCCATGTTGGGCGACACACACCCTCTTGAACTAGCCTCATTTGTGTCACCATCTTTGGACAAGTAGTTGTTTCTTTTCTAATAAGTGGGTGGCAAGTCGTGGACAAGTGGTTTGGGGTGCTAGCATGTGGCATAACCCTTGGACAAGTGTGCTAGGGGTGGGTGCCACCTTGCCTTGCTCTTATTCTTCACCCCTTAGTATATAAACGATCCCCCCTTACTTGCTAAGTCTCTTTGGTTCCTTTAGTTGCTTCCCTCCCTTTGGTGGCTGAGCTAGGAAAAGAAAAGGAGCAAGTGGTGGCTGATATAGTTGGTGTCTTGGGCGACACACCTTACTAGATTATCCCTTTCCTTCTCTTGTGGTGGTGCCTTGGAGCTTGGAGCTTGGTGCTAGGAGCTTGGAGATTTAGAGCTTCAGGCGGGTTACATAACTCCTAACCCTAACTATATTACCTTCTTACCATGATACTTTGTTATATGCTATATTGATCAGCCATGCTTATCTTGTTAATAATATCTTTGCTCTAGTATGTACCCTTGATGTTGTGGGATATGATGTCATGGTTATGTTGTGAAGAGCTGTTCTTAGATCTAGTTGGCCAAACCATCAAATTAAGGTCCTTTAGGCAAAATCCCTCTCTCACTTAGTTATTGACAGGTGAGCCTAGGGTTTCCTAATCTAATGGTGCATGTGGTGTGTTCTTGGGGCAAAACTCCTTTCTGTCCCTTTGGTTTTGAGAGGTGAGCTTGAGCTCTAGTGGTATAGGAAAAACCCCTCTCTTCCTTAGTCACTAAGAGGTGAGTCTATACTCTAGTTGCTTGGGAAACACCCCTCTCTTACCGTGGACTTAAGAGGTGAGCCTTTGGTCGATCTTGACCTAGTTGAGGTTGGTGGGTTGGCTGATATGGTGATGACCCACCTTGCTTCCTGATATGTGATGGAAGTTGTGCAAAACCCTTCTCACTTGATTGTTGAGCGGTGAGCTAACTCTCCTGACCCCTTTAGGGTTTCTTGGTGGCATTCTTGAGGTTGAAGATGATCAACTCAATACCTTTGACAACCCAAGATGTGTTGTTGCTCGATATCGTTTTGTGTAAGGTGGTGCCCGATATCCCTTTTTCTAGGGCTGAGCTTGGGTGATATGTTTGATGGATGTCTTGTTGACTTTTTGACTGACATGGATCCTTACCCATAGATGTTGTTGGTCGATATGCTCTTGGACGATATAGTGTTTTCCCGATTTGTCCTCTTGAGTACCTTAGATGATATGGTTAGGCCATGCCTTGGTGATTGAGAAACACCCCTCCTTCCTTGAGTTGTGAGGTGATCTCCAACCTTTGGCCGATATGTATGAACCTCACTTGGATGTTAGAGTTGCCTTGGGCATTCAGGTAGCTTGCTGCCTCTTTGTTTTCTTAGACTGATATAGTAGGTGGTTGCTGTGTTGTTGTGTCAGGTGATATGGGTGTTTCCTGCTGTGACACATTGCTGTGAGGCGTTGTCGGGCATGGTGTTGCCCATCAATGGCATCACCTGACACAACTTTGTGATGGGTTCTTTCCCGTTATGATGGTGTGTCTCTTAGGCATTATAGGCTGGTTCTTAGAGTGCTTGTGGCCGTTGCTCCCTTGTTCCTTTGACCGATATGGTTTTGTTGGGCTATCTTTGTGACGGGCGATATGGATGGTGTTGTTTGACAGTCTGTTGCAACACGTTGCCCATCATGGGGCGTTGCATTCCTGAGTGTCATAGGTTAACAGCTTCTCGTTACTAGTTGCTAGGTGTTAACCGGTGTAGGGGTTGCTCGGGATGGGTTTTGGCTGATAGTGCTGGCCGACACAGCTAGATAGGTTGGTTGTAATCGCTGTACTTTTGATGAGGGTTGTTCCTTACCCAATACACCTATAGTGAGGGTTGTACCTTGTGTTCGTTTTGTAACTATAATGCTTGTTATGCTTTGGTACATGAGGTTGTTATGCTTTGATATAGATATAAGAATGATATGCTTTGATACATTCATCTATGTTGCATGGTTGACTCTCATAATAAGGTAAGAAGTTGTACATGTTCCTTATACAAGTACCATTGTTTCTCTATGATTATGCTAACCATGTAGGTTCCATGTGTATGGATGAAATCAGGTAATAGCCATAATGATGGCATAGGAACGATATGATAGTGAACATCAAGGGTTATGATGAACCCAGTGATATATGATGGATGTTACCCATGAATGGCAATGTGTGATGGGATTGAATCCCTATGATATGGATCCTTGAGATGGATATTGATGTTTGGAAAAAGGCCAAGTGGTAACATGTGATGTTTGATCCTTGTGATGGATCGGGATGATGTTTATGGCACAAAAGGCCTTAGTGACAATGTAACACAAGATAATGTGTTTTATTTTTATTCATTCTTATTATAGTTGCATGATACATAACTTGGTTGAATCTTGCAATCCACTTAAAATGCATTAAAAAATTACAGAGGAACTTTTCATGTAGTTGCTCTGGCCATAGATCCATCATCGTCAGGAGTTTGGTGATGGTGAAACATATTCTCCTAAGGGTTAACCTGGAACACATATTGTTGAATTTATGGGGTGCGTCTATGCTCTAAGTAGTAGTGCATGTTTAGAGCACGATTTCAGGCCCGCAACTCAGTGTGGTTGGAGCATCGAGAACCAGACCATGGCTTAAGATATGTGATAGAGCATGGTGAAAAGGCCCATGGCTTAGTGATGATGGAGCACAGTGAATAGGCATGTGGCTCGGTTTTTGTAGCACTGATACCTGTACCAAGGTGGGATAGGCAGAGGGTAGCCTGACCCTGTGTGGCTGAGGCCACTTAAGAAAGAGACTGCAGTCTTGCTTTAGATATCGTGCACTGACCACAAAGAAGTGAGGTCATGGAGTCCAGCTCTCCCATTGACCTTGTATGGCTCCAGTTTTGGGCTTCGTAGCTGAAGGTTGGATTCGAGCGATATGGCTCACTTCATCAAGGCATAATAAATTTGTAATCTAGCCATATAGTATGTATTACTTAGGGTAAAACATGAAACATTGGTTGAGGCCTTGCTTGTATAGTTGCCCTATTTATATCTTGCAGTTAATTATATGTTCCTCATATCTTATGATAAGTTCTTATATAAATCGTCTTGTCAATCATGTTCCATAAAGAAATACCTGGTTATATGCCTCCCAGATAGCTTGATAAGTTGGTTATAAAGTTAGTTCTGTTCAGTGTGCTACTGCTTATATCATTTATCTGCTTTATCTATTCTAGCTTTCTTGAAGTTTTATAGTTCGGTGGGGAGTTATGTTTCTCGCTGGGACTGTGCGTCTCACCCCACTGGTTTTAACCCATTTTAGGTGGATGTGCTAGATTTGGTGGTGGTCGTGAGGTTGTGGTCGAGCAGGAAGAAGAATAGTAGAAGGAAAGAGATGGATATGCTGCTGTTTTGGTAGTCTTGTAGTAGAGTCCTAGAGTCATCCCTGTACTCGAGGTCCTTGGTGGTGTTTTTGACGAGGTTTCATGATGTATAGTTAATGTAGCTTGTTCATCCTATTATTGGCATGATGTGGTCTGTTTTGTATTTAAACAAGTGGTGAACTCTTGTGCTTATGGGACAACTAGATCCTACAAGATGTGGACATGTATCAATTTTATGTATATTCATATAAGATGTTTCCGTGCAGGATGTGGATCTGGATGTAATAGTTCTTTTCATATTTGCTTTCCGCAATTGGTTTTAATTAACCCGTGTTTTTGGTAATATGATGTTTATGATGGTTCCACATGTTTTTGCGTGGCATTTTGTTGTCTATGTGATAGAAGGATGTCACAAATATAAACCCTATATCTAATTTTATAGAGAAACTTAGAAAAAGATAGTGTATATTGATTTATATATATACATTTTTTAAAATACCACAAATATATTCTTTAAACTCATAAAATTGTAAGAATAATTATTAGTATTTATAAATTAAACTATCAAGACACATCTTAGCTAAGATATCTAAATATAATACAACACACCTTCTGTAAAGGATCTTGAATAGGAAAGCAAGAATGGAGTCAAAGTCGATTTCAGATGTGGGAGTCTTGCAAATATATCATGTCTTTCTATTAAGGGTTCCCCTGTTGGTACATTGCAATAAATCCTCTTTTTCTAGAAAGGACTACACTATCCATATCTACTCAAATGTTTTTAATACTTTCTCACTAATAAGATAAGTATGTAACAACCTATCTATAAGCTACCAAACTAGATTTCTTAGTTGTAATATAAGATAGTGTGTTTTACTAAGAATTTATAAGATTGTTCTACCTTGATTTTGTGAGGAACAACTATTGGGGATCAATATCTCTTGACCTTCTCAATACATACCATAAATTATAGGTACTTATGATTGAGAAAAAATACTAACTAAATCTATGTCTAGCATAAATAATGTAATGTGTAGAACACCCTTGATGTAAGAGTACCTGATAGAATAATGTGCTATATCATACTCCATTAAAGAAAAAAATGTTTTGAGATGACTTATAATACACACATGAGGTCTCATATTCTATTATTTATATCTATAATGAATCACACCACCAGTTTATCACCACCAATTGTTTCAAAAATCTACAATTTTATGTTTACAAGAACCTTTTCATAAACATCTAGACTGCTATAATAAAACTTTTTTTCCTACTCGATAATCTAGCATTATAGAACATTTGAGGTGCTCATGACATACTACGATTATCATAACTTAGGGTTTTATTGACATTTATCCACATTACTCAATTTTTTGATGCATAATCCATGCTAAAATATCTATCTTATTGGTCTAACTCCTACACTAACTTTCAAATTTTGACATTATAAATCATTGTTGTTTATATACAAGAAAATTTCATTATATTAGCCAAGAAAATTAATAAACTTAGCATTGAATATTTGTAGGTTATAGAATATGAATTACATTACATTTTTCCCATCTTTCCATTTGAATCATTCTCACTGTGCAATATATCATAATTTCAATTTCATTCTTGATTACTTTTTAAAAATAGGGATTCGTTAGATATTGCTAAATTGACTATCACGTCAATCTCATTCATTATTTTTTCATCATAATTTCACCATGCATTCAAGAAACCATGGAACATACCATTAAAACTAGGATGTCAATGTTTATTAATAACTCAACTTGCCCTAAATATTGTTATTGTACAACACAATTTTTATGTATCTGGAATGTAATTAGATACATATAGCTCTCTCTATTTTTTTTTGGGGGGGGGGTGGAGAGAGTTGACTTATTTAACCCACTCTCCTTTTGTGGGTGTAGAAAAGGAGTTGCAACATGCAACACTAGAAACAATAATTATATATAGTGGTAATAGTACTACAAATATAACTTATTCTAAGACATATCTCCTTCGAAGTGAAAGGAGCGATGGTATATCATATAAAAGCACATAAAGTAAATAATTAATATCATTCCCAAAAATAAAAATACGTTCTTGTGAATTAATGTATAGTTAACATATAAACTTTGTAATTCATTGTTCTTTTAGTTAATAAAAATGCATAACAATGTACAATATGTTATGAGAGAAATCAATATAATATTCTAGATCATCCTGATACAAGTATGCTACTCTATGAACAAGCATCCATTTTTGTTTATTCATTTAAATAGAGGCATGTGCATTTCTTACACAAAAGTCAACCTTTAGGTGTTAGTAATGGTTTCTCGGCTCCATTTTTATATTTCCTTAACCCAACTGTTTTCATGTCTAGATGATAATTTCGTTTGTATCCCCATTCTTGATTTCATATAAAACATTAGATCCTAATACTTCTACTTACTGGGTATATGATTTTTTTGTCACTTAGGTTTAGTTATTATATTTATAGTTACTATATTTGCTTAGCCACATCACTTACAAATGGCATCAAATCAATTCATTCATCATATCCCTAGCTGGATCAAACCTTCGAGCTCTTGCTTGTACAATATCAACTTCACTTATTGGATTCAACCACTTTGGCATATGAAATTCCACTAAACATAAATATCAAATATAAATTTGTGGAAGAACAATTGTTTGTTATATCTAATTAGGTATTACTCTCTCCTCTTCTCTTTCAATATTTTTTACGTTAAGGTAATCATATACTATAATATTTTATTGTTAAAGTAATCCTAGGAAATTAATTTATAAGCTTTTAGTTCGAAATTAATTTATGGGGCAGAGTATTCTATTATTAAGTCTACTCACAACACCAACATTTTTCCAAAATTTTTGAACTATATTGTTAACATGATATGATTTACACTAGAAAGGGTTCCACTTAAATTTACAATACACCATACAAATGGCATCAAGTTAGAATACCACTATAGAACTTCGTACTTTCAAATTAGGTTAAAAATCCTAAATACAAATTCCACTTTTTATATATATAATATTATGTAGGTTTTATGCTACATCTCTCATTGTCAACCCATGACTTCTTTTGTATGATTTGGACATAATTATTGTGGTTATATTCATTCTCATCATTCTTATGAGCATCTCATTGGTCACAAATCTCATAGGTGTGATTTACAAGTTACATAAGTTTATAATCAACAATAGTAAAGTCCATTTATCATTTTTCATAGAAATGATTAATTAGTTTAAGAAAAAAATCATCTGCTACATTCATTTGAACCAATTCTATCATATCTATTGAAAATATGGTGAAGTACCACTTAAAACCAAATGGGTTGACCCACATAAACTACAAGATCTAATTTTAACATATTCTTGTATAATAATATTATAATTAATTTCACTAATGTTTACTCGATTGAGGCTCTAATTGATTCATGCTTACTCTGACTTCAAGGAATTTATTCATTTGGGCTTGTTTGGACATTACGAACATGAAGGAATGTAGGTTTCACATAGTTTTTATTTAGTAGATTCCAGTTCACAAATTCATTGGAAAATTATTATTGAATAATAGGTAAACTTATTCTAACATGTTTCCAATAGTTACCCTACTAAAATCAAAATACAACGCAATCAACTCACTATTCTTAAACATCAATATGTTCAATCTTCTCCAAGTTTAAGTCTATGTGAAGATATTAAAACTCTCAAATCAAATTTTATGAAGGTGAAACGTAGCTTCTATAGACACTTATTCTCAAGGTCCTTCTAGTTCATATATCACTATAAAATTCCCAACACATATCTTTATCTATATCATAGGAAGAACAATTAATGAGATAGAGGAAAGTGATTGGGGTTTCTAATACACTTTTTATATGAAATAAAAACATTTACAAGGAGATTTGAATGCATCACACCAAAAATTTGGTCAGGTTAGGGAAAGAACCCAACTATAGGTCAGAGTAGTGAACAATTAGGCTCAATCTCCTTTTTCCCCTTCACTCCTAAGAAATTTGTGTACTAGATTGAAGAATAGAGTAAGATAGATTCTTAGGTCGTCAAAGGTTAATATACTTTGATTTAGGTGGGTGGAAAATTTAGTTTTGACCATAAAAACTCTATTTACTGTGTTTTCTCAGTTGTAGGTCAACTAAGATGAATGATACAAGTAACTATATGAAATATGGTCAATAGTTCCATATAGACATATGCCTATATTTATATACATAAAAAGAGATGTATAAAACTTTTTTTAGGCAATATGTATCTCATTGTACTATGTTTAACATATTCTTATTTTATATCATTAAATTATGTTTCCCGATAGAATTTATCTAATTTTAATATCTAACAACAAATTTTTGAGTCTAATGTTAATACTAATTCCAATCATTTGGGTGATCTGCATCTAAGACCTTAAAAAAATCTAGAAAGCATCACAAACATGAACATACACCATATAAGGAACAATCAAGAAACACATGTAATTAGTTTTATAAACCCTTTATTCAAAATAATTAAAAATTGAAAGCCCTTATTTAATAATCATATAATTAGTTATGTTCCACACTAACCATTCTCATTTAAGTCATATCAAACAAAATTCAATATTATTAGACATATATGATCCATATTACATTAAGTTTCATGTACAAAAAGTAAATCATTAACTATACAACAACACCAACACCCCTCTAAATAATGTGAGGAATATTATTAAATGTATCATTTCTATTTACTTATGTATCATAACCTCTCTCTCAGTATGAATATATATCTAAAGTTTTGGGAACAACCAACATTTGAATCATAGAGACCCTAATGGGAAAAAGTTTGCACTCTAGCTATGCAAACATGTTATGACTTGTAGTTTCTAAATTAATTTTAGAATTAAAAGATTTTTCATCTTTATTAAGGAAAACATCTAAGATATCATTATAAGATGAAACATCATTGATTTGTAATAGCCTGACATTAGCTAATGAGAGTTAGTTTAATCATATATATATATATATCTATATATATATATATATATATATATATATATATATATATATATGAAGATACTTGATATACACATTAAAAAACAACCACATCAATCATGGAAAGTTAAGTTTTCATGTAGGACTCTTAATTAGGCAGGTAAATAATAGTTGTGGTTATATACAAATAAAAACTAATAAAAATAAGTTATGCTACTGAAGTATTTTAATATGAAAAATCATAAGAAACATTCCCCAAACCACAAAATTATAATCAATAGATTATAATGTCAACAGATTTGGTAGCGTTCATATCAAAACCATGATCACACCATAGTAGAAAATTACACACCATACCCGCACCAGATCCACTGTGGTTTTTAATATGAGAAAATATACCCACATTTCTTCAACACCACATTTAATTGCACCACACCACCACAACACATTGGTCATATATTGTTTATTAATCTTAGTAGTATTATTTTAAAAATTACCAATAATATGTACACAACATTTAGAAATAGCAGCAAATAAAATATTAAGAAACAACTTAATGCTCAATATGCATGACAAAAAAAACAAACTTTTTTGTTCATGTGAAAAAACATTCAAAATTTTATAATACTAGTAAAATAAAATATGAAATTTGCACTACACATAGACTTTTCAATTTAAAGTTAAAACAACACCCCTCTTCTAAGATGGATCATGAAGACTCCTCCCCAGTAATATACATTATTTCTTTTTTCAAAAAATATTATCATGTTTAAGACGACTCCTCAGATCTCTTTCCCTTTTTAATCCATCCTCTTTGTTTTCAAAGATGTATAATATCTTTCTCTTCTCTATAGATTTTTTTGTAATGAATGATAAGCAAGACAAAATTTAATTTACATATAATTATATATTTTCCAATAGCAAGGTGGAAAAGTAAAACTTATTGGTCTAAGATTGTGGTAAAATACTTGAGTTAATTATAGAGATGACTACTAATAATGGATACAGTTATTTATTCTTGAATCTCTCTCCATTATATCTTTATGTATTCTTTTCACATTTTCTTATTTCCGTTAATCGAATTTGATCTCCACTAATAACTACATCTCTAATCCAAAAATAGTAGTTTACTTATAATAATATCATTTTTCACCTTAATTATATATCTCCCATTTTGTAGTTTTTGCACATTTATAATCTAGGTATGTATGATACAAGAAAATAAGTAGATTACACAAGATGACTCCATCAACGGCTCCAACATTCTCTACACCATTATACAAATGACTATATAAGTTTGTGAAAATTTACATATAAATATCATTTTAAAATGTATGAAAGTAGAATATGTTTGGTTTTATTATTATTTCAAAGGGCACATGTTATTTACTATTTATACAAAGAGGACATCTATCTATGTAGTAATTGTGAAAAAGTGTAAGTACCTAATTCTCTATACATGACATGTCAACTAAAAATAGAGATATACTTATCTATGTGCAAACAATATTAAATTATATGATTAGGATAATATTATATGTGTACATAAGAAATAATTTGAGGTGCAGTTTTATCCATGAATTTTATCTTTAGAGACATAGCTTGCCACATCATAGTGGTTTAATGATACAAAACCATATTCACACAATAACCACTTGGTGTAGGTATCTGATGTAAAATGTGGTGCAGTTATATGCAGATATGATTTTTTTGTAGCACCATTGACATCCCTAAGAAAGCAACAACGAACTAAAAATAGTTGTGCTAGTTACATGGTAAGGTCCTATCATTTATTTGTACCCCTAATAGAGTCGTATCTTGGTCGACATATGGAACAACTATAGGGTCCCAATGTCATGCATCCTAATCTGATGGGCCTCATATATTAGTACCAAAGATTCATCCAATCAACAAGCCGATATCAGTGAAACTAGGACCGATGATGTTATACATTGACTTGAAAGTGCACACATAAATGAAGGTATGAGATGTAACAACACACTTCCTCACCATGAATTACGAGCTTGACTACAAGTCACCTCCTTGCATAGAGGTCCCTTTCTCTACCCTTATTATATGTGATGTTGATGAATCCAAAAAGTTAAGATCCAAGAACCACACCTAATTTCCACAGATTTCTAATTTTGGGAGCATTCTCATTACAGTATAGACCTACAAAATGCTTTTACCTTCCCCATAATATAGACATTGGGAAAGTGGTATGCTGATGAAGTCTACTATAGTTATGATGAACTAAGGAATGATTGAAAATGATTCCGCTTTTGTCATTTTCATAATCATAGTTTATATTCAAATCATTTATCTTAATAGTATATCTATGAAATAAATTTTTTATTGCAGACTTGTTACTAACATTATATTGTATAAAGGAGTTTTTTAATATTAATAAAGTAGAGAACAAATATAACATTAAATCTCACATAACTATAATATTTAATTTCAACTTTGTTTAACTCATATTTTGATATTAATACATGATACTGGGATATTTTCTCTAATCACTATTTCATTGTGAAATACTTTCCATAAATAGGACTTCATTGGATATTATAGGATGTACCTTCACATGAATCTTATTCTTTTTTGTTTCAATTACTAGATCTCATATCACACTTTCACCATGAATTTGAAAAAAGTATTAATGTCACACATGCACCATACATTCAAGATAATATGAAATATCTAGTAACCATCATTCGTAGTCATGTCTAATTTCTCAAGTTACCCTAGGCAGGATTCTGACATACCACATTATTGATTTTTGTGTAATTATACAAGATGTATATAAATTTCTCTTTATATCAACTCATAAGGGTAAAATATTGAATATTGTACTTAAAATATCTCAATATCTCAATACTTTCTTGAAGGCTAAGTTGTAGATAATATCTACTATTTATCACCCATGGTTCTTTCCAATAAAAATGATTTGTAAATCTATATAATATGTTACTTGAAGAAGCTATCCAACATTCTTTATTTTTATATCAAATGAATGTACCCAAGTAATTATATTCTTTTAATAAGTAACTAATTTTAGGTGAGGTATCTTAAAGTATAGATTGCACCTCATTTCATAGTCATGTTTTTAGTTGATTCATGGAAGCGGGGTTTTATGGATAATATAGTGGATTAGGTGTGTTACAATGCTCCACACCTTAAAGAGGAATAAGTTATCAAAATAACAAAATTATAATTATAATTTGCAACTATCCCACCCAAAAATGATACAACCTAATGCTCTAAAAGGCACATTGAGTGAATATGTTAAACCACATGTAACTTTATGCTTAATCCTCATCTTTCTTGTATTTCATAATGGGTATCCATAAGCAAGCAGAAAAGGGAATATATCTCTATAGGTAGGATAACTAAATAACAAGGTAAATATTGCCTACATTATTATTCATACTTAATTCAATTGGGAAGTTAGGTATCAATATGACCTAGAGGGTATCTTATCATCTAATACATAAGTATGATTTATGGCATCTTCTTAAATAGGTTATGCATAGGTTCATATACATCTTCCTCATAAGACCAAAGTTAATGTTTCATCAACCATTAATGTTAGGTATTCCATTTAGGGTCACATTCTATATTGATCATGTTTACAAAATATATTGTCATAACTTAACCAATTAGGGCTAAGAGATCAAATCTTTAAAAAACAAGGGTTTGGAACCATGGCCTCCTCATCTTGAAAATTGTATAGCATAATTGACACATATAATGACTGATATGGTATGATTCTTCACATAAAAAGTTGACATAAAATCATTCACAATGTAAATATAAAGGGGGAACAAGGTCCCAAATGATGATTATGAAGGTAGAGACAATATGGAGGCAGAGAAAGGGTTTGAAAGCATGTGCCACAATTAAGACATAAATGAGGAGAGAAGATTTAGCCATTCGCCATATGATGGAGATGGAAATGGAAAAGGAGAAGGCAATGGTCAACATAGTTAGACAAGTTTTCTAGAGGTTGAATTCGACCCTAGAAAGGTCCAAGAACTTATGCAAACTCGATGTCATAGGCAGAAACAACAAAAATAACTTCTCAATGGGAAATCTTGAAGAGGCTCAGAATATCATTGGAGTTCTAGAGTTATAAGGATAATATGGAAAGAAAAACGAAGAGGGTTGATGCACACACATCCACGGATGTCAACTCACTGAACTAGATGGAAAATTGATTTCTAAATATAGATCAAGGAGCAGCTAGCAAGGACAAACCATGATCGCCCAAGACACTGCCATAGGAACCTCACAAGTTAGTGTCATACAAGGACACTCACGTGTGGTGGAGATGGTGTAGGGAGACTTCTTTTCCTAGGGTTTGATGACCAAAACACCAAGATAGTGAAGGAACACATTAGAAGAGGCTAAAAAAGAAGGAACCCCTATGCTCGAGATAGATAGCATCATTTTTGGAGATTTGATGAAATTGTGGACGTTCTTGGTGGTAGTGAAGATCATTGATAGGGGGATTGGATTCGTCACCCTACAAGATCTAGTCTAATCAATGTGGAGGCTTATAGGAGTGCTTAGACTGATAGATCTAGAAGATAACTTCTTCATAGTCCAAATAAAGAGACAGGATGTCAATCTCAGAGAACTAATGTGAAGACCTTGGCCTGTCATGTGATCATATCTCACTGAACCACCTTTGGATCCTTGATTTTCTCCATCAATTGGGAACCCAAGGTTCACAATTTCCTAGGCTTGGATTCCTAACCTACCTATCTTCATGTACCAAACACAATTCAATGGTCATTGGCACCATGATTAGAGTAGGAACTGATACGGGAAGTGCGAGAAATTTGCAACTATCATGGTTAAGCTAGATACCAACAAGCCACTAGCCCATGCCATAATAGTTCAAGGAAAGAAATATAAAATAGAATATGAAAACCTCACATGCATCTGAAGATTCTAGAGAAGATCAAGCACAATGAGTCTGATTGCAAGGTGAAGGGAGAATTGAATGAGAAGTGAGAAGCAATATGTAAAAAAGTAGAAGGGATAGAGGTGGAACCTACAACCCTAGGAGAGTTCTCTAATGCCATGCATGCATGACCATTCTAAAGAAAAACCAAATGCCTAGACAACCAATTCAAGGAAAAATGGGTCAAGACACAAAATAGATTTGCTAGTCTAAACCTAAACAAAGACAACTTCGAGCCAACAATAGACATAAAAGGGACAAAGCAAGCTCAACTGTGGTATGAGTGGAGACATTGAAAATTACAAAATAGGAAGAAGTGGTACATCAAGGATGGTTATCGTAGGATGTGAGGACATTATCTTACCACAAACTATTTTTGAAAGTGACCATGGGGGAAGAAGAGGAGAAGTAGACCGCATGAACATTCACAAATCTATCACCATCAAGGGAGATAACATGGTGGTTATCCCTAACAAGGAAATAGGAGCATACGAGAAACTATAATTTATGATGGGGAACCAAATTAGGCCCTGAGTAGTTTCCAGTATTCCAATCAAAAATCAGATGACCTTTAGAGCTACTACATACATCCACTTGAGGAATAAGAAGGTCTCAACTCAAAGGATATCACAAAGAATGGATCGGGGAATTTTTTGTGCTCTTTTTATATTTTTATTTTATTGTAATATTTTATTTTGCTACAAATAAAAGTTGATTTTGATAATCTATTTTTCAATATATTTCTCATGATTCTAGAATAATGTAGATCTGAGCAAAGAGATCCTAAGACCAGAGCAGATGGAGTGTTACTGCTTGTAGCTTCTTGGAACTTACAGGAGTATTTGTTCCACATATACTCAAAACACTATGAGGGAACACATGAGTTTATATAAGGTTGATATATGTGATATCCTTAACTTCACCCAAGTGGAATGCTTGTAGAGGATATTGTCAAGAACTTGGGAATCTTACAGAGTGGAAGAAAATGGATTTACAGGAGGCATCAAGGTGCACCAAAATTGGCAAAGTAGAGATCATACAAGCAATTTATCCACTGTATGATTAATCAACATTACTTCATCATGTTTTTTATGCAAGTACCAAACAAATCAGGTGACCTCTATTATGTGAGCACCTAGAAACACTTTCTAGTGCCTCCTTACTACCCTATCTTGTAGTAGGGGACTTCAATGTGGTTGACGAGAAGATGGGTGGATAACCGATTCATGTTGGAAGCTATCGAGAGTTTGCCATGGGGCTCATGAATGCTGTGTTGGAAGACCTGGGAGCCATGATCCCAAAAGTGACCTTCAAGAGGGGATAGTTACTGGAGAGGATGCACATGCGGTTTCCAATCACGATTGGATCAATGTTTTTCCCAGGATATTTGTCAAGGTGCTGCCTAGAATTAACTCCGACCACACCCCCCTTCTATTCATACGGGTGATGCCAAGGGGAAGTTCAAACACACACCAAAGTCAAGTGTGGTATGGAACATTTGGGAGTCATCCCCCAATTTCTTCCTAAAAAATTGGAATGGGGAGATGGTATTTCATCAGGCGCTAATGAAGTTCATTAAAAAGGATGAGAAATGGATAGAGAGGATAGGTGTAAAACTACAGCTTAGAGAGATCATATACTATATGATATTTCCTACAAGTAGGTTGTATCTACGTTCAAAGAAATTGGGGATTATGATTGAAACATCATAAAACTACAACTGGAGTTCCATGATATCCTACATCGAGACAAAGGAATGTCAACAACATGCAAGATATGAGTGGATGTGCTCAAGTGACATGAATACAAATTACTTCCAATCCATTGTGAAGGCAAAGGGGTAGAATAACATAATTTCTAGATTGAGGAATGAGGAGGGGGTTTGGGTTGATGATAAACAAAAACTCAAGGAGTTTGTGTGTGATTTCTTCTACAAACTTTTCTACAATGGTGAGGAATGAGTAAGTAGGTTGCATGCGGCTGCATATCCTAGACAATTCCCTAAGATAGAGAAATGCGATACAACTCAAATTGGAAGCATTTCTCACGGAGGATATTCACGCCATTTTTCTATAGATGAACCGCATCAAGGACCTGAGGCTTGATCAAGTAGATGTTGGCTTCATGCAGAAAAATTGAGTTCGCTTAAGAAGTTCCCTTTCACTAATGACAACTTGTTTTTTGTAGGATAAGCCATTGATGATTCACTAGGACAATCAGTACTAGTGTTAATCCTAAAGACACCAACATCAAACTCATCCAACAACCTCAGACCAATTTATTTGAACAATGTGAGTCTCAAAATTATATAAAAGATAGTGGTGGCATGGATTAAGCCACATTTCTTGAGTGGATCTACCCCTTATAGAGTTCTTTTATACCTAGAAGGCGGACAACGAATAATATACTACTAGTCTAGGAGCTTATTCATTCGATAAAGATGAGGATGGGAAAGAAGACAACAATGGTAGTAAAACTAGACTGGTCTAAAGCTTATGAAAATATGAGTTGGGTATTTACCCTTGACACTTTGTGCGGTACAACCTTATTTATTAACATTATTATAGTTATAATGAACATCATCATGCCAGGGGACATTACAATAGCATGGAAATTTTAGTCATTGTAACCATTCAAGGAATTAAGGAGGGTTCGACAGGGTGACACACTTTCTCCCTACATCTTTATACTACACCTGGATAATCTCTGTCAGTCAATTGTAGCTGAGGAGGCCGCTGGTGCCTAGAAACCTTTTCAAGAAACCTATATAGGAACAAAATTTTCACACTTCTTCTTTGCAGATGACTTTACTCTATTTATAGAGGATACATATAGACAAGAAATACTTATGAAGAAAGTCCTTAGAAAATTTGAAGGAGCTTTGGGTCAGTTGATGGAAAAAGAAAAATATCCCATCTTCTTTTCCAAGAATGCAAGCACTACAAGTTGAATTGCAATCTCTAGAATCACATGCATAAAGCAAATTGATAATCTAAACAAGAACTTGGGTGTGCCAATCATCCATGACTGTGCCAAAAAGGAGCTATACCTTGACATAAACAAAGATTGAGGCCAAGATTGCATCATTGGTTAATAATTCACTATCACTAGTTGGAAGAGTAATGTTAATCAAATCAGTAATGAATTCTACTTCAATCTATAGAATGCAAAATACTCACTTATCAATTTCAATTAGTGACAACAATGACCAATTTGTGCAAATCTTCCTATTTAAAGGAGCAAAGGGATATGAACATTCACCTTCTCACATGGGACAAAGTTATTGCATCCATAAGAGATGGTGGGTTACACATCAAGTGAGCCAAGGCCCAAAATGTGGCGCTACTACTAAAGGCATGGTGGGACTGATGACACAAAGGAAGGCTATGTGGAAGGACATTATGTCAGACAAATACAAGCACCAAACCAACCAAGGAGTGTCTAATGCATCACACACTTGGAGGTTCAAGGAAAATTCCCAACAAAAGTTGACACTAGACTCAGGGAAGTTGATCCTATCTGAGGAAAATACCATGTTTGGTGAGATAACAAGATCCAAGGGAGTATATGTCCACAACCGAATATGAACAAAGTCATCCCACCTAAACTTCAAGACCTTATTGTGGGATCCATGATCGACTTAGTAGGAGATAGGATCGTGAGTTCTTGTAGGAATGGTTTGATAAGGAGACAATATAGCTCATCCCTTCAATGCACCCCATGTAAAGAAGTAGGCCCAAACAATATCACCTATCTACCAGACTCTGGGGTACATTCTCTACACATCACATATATTGACAGATTTAGTGACGCTCAACAAGTAGAACTCTAGGTAAATGGATGACCATCTGGAAGCTAGACATCCCACAAAGATCCTAGACTACTCTCTATTTATCAATGGACAAAGTTTAGATGAAGAATCATGTTCAAGCAAGAAGTGGTTTCACGATAAACAACCACAGCCAGAGATGTTGGATTGAACTTGAATCATTGACACATGCCCTAGAGAAATGTGGTGACATCCACAAAGTCTAGAGCTTAATTATTCAGGAGACAAATATTGAGGTCATTGCATGCCAACCCTTTGCAACATGGCTTGTGAGTAACTTGAACAATAGAAACCAACAACTAGATTTCCCAGTTTGGGTGGAAATTACAATGTGGAAGCTTTGGACATTCCATTATCAATTAGTCTTCCAAAATAGTAAAATGTCTTAGATAGTATGCTCAATTCCATTACAAAAGAGGTGAATCTATGTCTCACTACTTTTTTAAGACAAAGAAGACAAAGCTCGACCTAGGAGCTTACTATGAGTAGTTGGAGTCCAACAAAAGGAGAATGAGTGAAGATTAACATCGATGCTTCAATAAAGAATAGGAGAACATTATGGAAAGCAACTTTTTGGTTGGGGATATCAATAGAAAGTGGTTATGGGACATATGAAATAGAGACATTGTAAATGACATCCTTCTTGTCGTATTGCTAGCTATCTCAATGGTATACATCAATGCAAAACAACGTCCAGTACAGTAAAGTTGGTTTTAGAGAGCCAACATGAAATCAACATTCTTACATGTAGGATAGAAGCTTCAATGAAATATAAGCCTTGGTGCAAGCTTATAAGAAAAATCATAGTAGTGTTTGAGTATGTTAGATTTATTTTCAATAAAATACCTTGTCATATGGTTGCTCATGCAGTAGCCTAGAGGTCAGTGGCTCAGGATATCTCATTTTACATGTGGCGGAGTTCATATGCAATCTTGTTGGAGGTGAAGTACCATTGTACCACCATTGTTCTGATTCAAATGATTGACCTTTAAGGGGAGTATAGGATGAATAGATCTTCACCTAGTAAAGGGGGTTAGGCCCTTCAAATCTTCATTAATTTCTTCTTAATCATCTATGAAAATTCAAGTCTAGTGTATTAGTGTTTTATATAAATACTTATATAATTCCCCTACATAGGATTCCTACTCTACTACATACTCACCAGTTCAAGGCTTCTTTTTAGAAATCATTCTTTGACTTTTTTTTTACAAATGATATGATGACAAAAAATAAGTTTGATGAAATCCTATAAGATGGATTCAAAACCCATGCTAGAATCCAATCACAAAATCCACCGTAACAACATTTTATATGCTAATACATTGTCATCCTCAATACTATATCCACCCCTAAAGTTAATTCTTAATATAAGATAAAGCTGCTACATATGCAGGTAACTTATAGTACAAAGAAGTGGTATATGATTTCTACTGACGTGAGTGTTAAATATTCTAGATCCTCTTTGGTCCCTCATATTATTTTATATCTTTATTTCATCTTAACTACAAAATATAGATGGGATCTAGGGTGTCAAATTCTACAAGTGAATTCCAATGCAAAATAATGTTTACATGGGTATATTAAACTTATGGGAGAGTAACATGACTTAATCAAAACAATCAAATAATTGGGTTCTTATAAAGTACTAGTAATGAATGATTGTTGAAGGTAATTATTCACTCCTAAATTTAGTGAAAGGAACAATTTGTATGCTAAAAATCATGCTAGTTTCTTGAAAAGAGATGATATTTAGTGTTTCTTAATGGTCAAATGCTAAAATGTAGATGAAGAAACAAATATATAACTATCAACAAATATCTCTATATATAAGATAACTCTTAACCCACATGGGTGGATTAGTAAAGGAAATGAGACTAAGACAATTTATGAAGAATGGATGTTGAGCTCAACTTGGACGCTTCAACTATATATTGTACAAGTAAGTCAATTACTTTTGGGCAAGCTCCTTATCCTATTTAAGACCTCAAATGGTCTCTCCAGATGAAGGAGATGGAAACATCGATCCCAAAATATAGAATAATTTGATAAAGGTATGTTCACAAAATAACCCATTAATATGGGAATCATGAGACAATCATGATATCATCAAGTGTATTTTAAAATATGCAAGTTTTAGGAAAGTGTCATCACACCAAAAGTGATATCAATTAGTAAATTATGTAACAAAAATATGATAAGAGGTAATTATGTTAACAAACTTGAGAGAAAGTAACTTAAGAAAGATATGAATTCCCATAGTAGTCACAAATACTTTAAACATCACACATTCAAATATGTTCAATAAAATCTAAAAAAATGAATAATGTAACCATGATATATTATTCCTTAACCAAGCTCCAGTAAGAGAATATGTTAACCTCCATTTTATAATTAAATGTGGGGCAGAAAACTTGGGAATTTGAAACAATACTTCAATCCCAAAACATGTACAAAGAATTAATTTTTTTATTAGTCTAATAAACATCATAAAACATTAAAAAATGTAGATTCAAGAAAGGTTAATCACATAAGTGAATCCATTGGGGGTAGATCAATTATCCATGCAATGTTAAAATTTAGAAAAATTCAAAAAGTGCAGTGGTGATTCATTTTATATATCCAAAGTAGTCATAGGTAGTTTACGATCAATTTCAAGAGTCAAGAATCAATTTATATCAATATGACATGAAGAAGAATATACAAATATATGCCTTAGCTAGGTCAAAATGTAGAGATCAAACGTGAAATATAGGATATGTAATAAAAATATAGTGCAGTAGACCTCTTAATAAGACATCCCAACTTTAATAGACTAACTTCAACACTAGTCCACAAATAGGGTTAATATCACCAGTTATTGGATTTTTGCAACATATTTAAAATAGCAATTAGGTTATATAACCTATACAATCTGGTACATGAAAAGTGAAAGTTTCAAGAGAAAATTATTCTATAGTTTATGTGCTAAAAATAACTATTTATAGAGGTACAATATTGAAAAAATAATTGAAATACAACTTCAAAATGTGGGTTTATCATTTTGATCTTTGCATCACACATCAAATAATTGGTTCGTAATAGTCCTTATTAGTCAATTTACTAAAGAGTAATACTTATGTGCTAACATATAATGTCAAATAGCAAACACCTCATCTACTCATTACATCCATACAGTGAAAATGATTCATCTTTTGTTTCAAACTGGAGAGTATGTTGAACCTTACAACGAATGTATTACCTTTGATGCAAAATTTAAAATGTGAAAAATAGTGGAAGACTTGACTACATCATTTCATAGGTCTTTGGAATGTTGGTAAAGCCAAGCAAAGGTTGTGAGGTAGTCGGAAGCAAGACAACTAACATCTTTTGCTACTTTTTAAAGGCTAGTCTCAAGTCATTGCATTAACCAGATATTGAAGAAACCAAATGTTTCAAAGACTTGACATACTTACCATTAGAATGATGTAGAAAACATTAAATGCACAAACATAGTACAATGCTATAAATTTATTGCGCTTGAAGTATTTATACAGGAGGATGAATACCTTTGGGAATCAAGGAATTTAGCTCGGACTCGGATGAATCTAATGATGAACAACACTACAAGGAGACATATAAGAAAGAATCAAACACTCCTAAGGTAATATGAGTCCCTCAAAGGTGAATCTAAACTTGGATTCTATATGCACCCCCTAGGGGTGGGTAGGAATGATTTGAGTAAATAGTTCAAAAATGGTGTATAGGAAGAGATAAAGAAAGATGTTGTGATGCCTTTGTTCCAAGTAGTTGAGCTTAGGTACCATAAAACACACATGTTATCACATCATAAGGGTTGATGAAGTAAAGGTTGGTAGATGTATCCAAGACTCCTTTCGGTGAATCATCACATTATATATGGATCATTCATTACTCTTTGAAATGTGGGTGATAAGAAGTCCCAAACGTTGTCGTGTGAAAAGTCCACAAGGTACGATTGTTTTGTGGAAGCACCTTACAAGATGATTTATTAGGGGTTGTTGTAAAAAAATATTCTAGGAAACTAGTAATAGTTAATGTTTGGATCAAGGTGTAGAGGATATGTAGACCTGAGAGTAATAAGAAGTTATGGAATGTGAGTACTCTTATTTGAGGTAGGATATGACAAATATAAATTCCAATCTTAATTCAATAGATCCTAAAAGATTCCACACCAACAAGGATATAGAAAAATAACATAAGACCATTCATAAGCATAAAACTTGTTGAATAACTTAATGCTATTATGCATGATACTAACACTAGTTATTTATGCGTGATACCATCATTAAAGCTAGCTAAAATCATTTGAATAAAGTGAAACCTAAACTTTTTTACTAACTAGGACATGCAAAAACCTTGTTTGACATTAATTTTATATTATAAGTTCATATGATAGGGGTTCAAGTATTCTAAGGTTTGTCAGTGTTTTTCTAATATTTATTATAATATTTCACCACTAATCTCTATACTTAAGATATAATCTTCTATTACTACTATCACATAATTGCAACCATCAGTTAATTAATTGGCACACAATATTATTATATAAATCATTTTGTATACATGGTACACTCAATCAATATTGTTAAATAAAGAAAACTATAATCATATAAATCATATAAAGTACTACACTACATTGTAAGTAATCTATGCATTGATGGATAAGTAGGTCAATCCAATATTGGAAATACTTTTAAAGTCAAAAGTTGTTTTATTGGACCATTTAACATATATCTATAAACCCTAATTTACATACTAAGTCACACAATGGTATAATTTTCATCAAAGTAGGTTTAATACAAGATATGAATCCGAGAACCTAACTTTTTTTGGAGTAATATAAACATCACATAATCTATGTTTCACATTATACTAGACATTGTATTTCATGTCTTCATGTTAGAGTTAATCGATTAGGAACTAGGGTTAAAGTATAACACATAATTGTTTGTAATATAATACTCATTGATAATATATGACCCTAGGCTTAATTTTACACTAGTCTACAATCATCAATAGTTCATGGAAAATTAATTCAATATGTGATTGAGGACATCAATAACTAGGGTTAGGGTTATCACACATATACTTGTTATATGTGAATACTAGGTTCATTAAGTTATAACAAGGTATATTTTGGTGTATCACATACTTAATTTGTTTCTTATATATACAAAATTTATATGCTTAATAGAATCTATTTAATGGAATTATGGCATCCAAAACTAGGATATTATATTTGTATGTTACACGTGCATTCAAGACTATACCAAATCTTTGAGTTAGAATGAAATGAAAATCATATTAAACAAACCAAATTCCCTATGAAAAAACTATTTCATGTAACATTTAGTATTTAGTTTAATTGTAGAATAATTGGATAGTCCCATCAAAATCATGATAAATAAATAAAAGAATGAATAACATATGTAGAATATATCAATATTTTTCTTATCAATTGGATTCTAAAAACATTTAGGACTTAGTGTTCATAATACATTTTGATAAAATGACTCAAAAAATCTAGAACATGTAATGGTAAGAATCCATCTAATAATATAGATTACACTATTTCAACATATTATAAATTATGAACAATAATCTATTTTGATTGAGTCAATGTGCATTTCTTATATGGGAAGCAACCATTTCGTGTCATAGTTGGATTTTGGATCTATATATGTATTCCCTAGACCAATTACTTTGTCATTTCTTTTTAATTATATATTATACGACATGATCCTTGATTTACTATAAAAATGTTAGTTTTTTATGCTTCTAGTTAGTGGGTAGATATGATATTGACACTCATTCTGGGATTACCTCATATGCACACTTATCTTACCCCATTAATTGATATTAATTTTATTAAACATAAATATATTGTATAACATATATAATAAAAATTACTTTGACAAGAATTATTCATTTTTATCATGATTTTGTTCATTGTTGAACCTTTTTCAATCTCAAGTACTTGTATACTCAGGAACATATCACTTCTAATAGAATTATAGGATTGATTATAAAATTGCATTTCTAATTAAGTCATTTTATTCATGGATTAGATTTTGTTATTATTTTAGTATTTATCAAAATTATATAATTAATATGATAGACCATAGTTGTGAAAGGTATTGTCCACAAAATTATAAAATACATTTAAAAGGACATTAGGATAGAATACCTATACAAGGAAACATACCTTCCATTATAGTAAAAAATCCTAAATAAAAATGCTAATACTCATATATATATATATATATATATATTGTATAAATTTAGTAGTTCATCTATCATTATCACCCCATCACCGGGTTTTTAGGGTTTTCATGTAGTAATTTTGTTATTTAATTTTTTTAATCATACCTCATTGACCATTAATATACTTGTTTTGTAATAGTTAGTCAAGCCTATTCAACATCTTAATTCCTAATTCACATTTTTCGTGGCATTGGTTCTATAGGTTTAGACAAACATCAGTCCTTTGGTTCATTTATACCAACTTGTACATGCTAATTCAAAATATAGTCAAGTCATAACTGAAATCCTTGAGTAGATCCACATACAAACAAATATTCAAATTTATAAATATTTGTGTATAAATACCTTGTTTGAATACATTTTGTTAATAATCTCTTAATTGGACTAGATATTTTTTCATGCTGACTCCATTTTTAAGAAATTTGGTCATTGAAGATGATTAGACATTGCTAATATGAAAGAAGGGATTCATCATAATTTATACTGAATGTAATTGGGTTTGCATAATGAGGAAAAAGAATAAGTATTTTTCAAATAATAAATTTAGAAATTAAGGTATATAAATGCACACCATGTTTTCACCTCATTACCAAATAACCCTCAAAAGATTAGCCATTCAACTCATTTTTCTGAAATGTTGATAGGAATGAGCTGTTACATGATTAAGTCAATTAAAAGGCATCAATGCACTCACCTCAGATCAAGAATGTGAAACCTAGCTTCAATATTTCTTCCCAAGCTGCTTTTGATATCACCCCAAGATGCTTTTGGTTTTGAAATCATCACAAAATATTAAGCAATGATCTTCACCTTGAACACAAGAAAAAGAAAATTTAACTATATTGTCAATTACCTTTATGTATGAGTCTATGGATGATATTCCTACTAAATATGCAAAACAACTGAAGATTAGGATTCATATTACTTATGATTTAGTGTAATTAGGTAAAAAATCCTAGTTTTAGGTCAAAGAAGTGTACTTAAATTTCAATGAAATGGTGGGATCTATATTGTAGTACGAAGTATGAAAGATGGAACTAAAGGTTGTCATACTTCACTTTTGGTGCTTGAAACAATTTCTTTTGATCCCCAAAACTCTCTTTTTTAGATCACATGGTAGTCTAAAAAGAATTATAAAGTTGACCATGCATTTTAAACTTTATGCACACTACAGTCAGAAGATATGTATTTATAATGTTGAGGTAAACCCCATTTAAAATTACACATAGTTGGTCCTTTCCTATAAGAACAATCCAAAAGCCATTTTACTATGCACCAAATAAGGTTATGACTACCCAAACCATAACGACACACACCATATCTTTTAATTACCAAATTTGGTTTATGAACCAGTTGAATAATTAAAAGAAGTTACTATAACATGATCCTGCAAATGGAAGAAAATATGGATATCAACTAGGGTAGGGTTTATCGTGTGCCACAAATCTTTGCCTTGTATCTCTTCTGATAATGTAAAATATGAATATCAACTAGTTCTTTGTTATTTTGTCATATTTTGTACTAGTAGTTTAATTAAGTAAACTTGCATAATGAGTATATTTTTGTATCCACCAATATTACATAGTCTAGGTTCATTAAGTGTTTTGTAAATATTCTTATGAAAATTGAAAGGGTAGTAGCTGGCACAATTTTCCTTCAAAAACTATCTTGATTTGAACTTTGACATTTTCTACTTGCCAAAATTGTGTGATACCTTAGAAGAAAATCAATCTCCATGAGGTACATATTGTGGTATTATTGTTTATTAATTTGAAATTGGGTAATTCCATTAGGTAAAACCCCTTCTCTTGTTTTATGATAACAATATTCTCCTTATTCAAATGATAGTTCACACCTTCTTTATGTCTCGCTTTTGGTTTGATAAGTCACCAGATTTCATTAATTCCTTAGAGAAATTAGATGACACATAGTCTTGACTCATCTTCTTATTATTCCCTTAAAATTAGGATACCCTATAAATAGGTATTTTATTTGAATGCTTATATAAATATTAATATTAGAAACATTTGTAGGGTTCAAGTCACCGTTGATTCACATCTATACCAGATCCAACCATATTTATTCCAATTCTCAATTATTTCACTTCTAGAATATTGTATAATACATAGAGTTTTATTTAATAATAAAATACTAGTGGTCTCTTAATGACTCATTTTATCCAGTATCTTATTCTAAAATTGTGGCATCATAAACCCATGACCAAAGTTCATCTCCTAATTAGTAGTCGATGAAGACTATTCAAAATCCAAAAGTGATATTATAGCAATGGATCAGTCATTCACTTTTATTCTCTGGAAGCATATTACATATTTTTGCTAAAAAGACTTGATTCAAAATATAAACTATTGTATTTAACATCATAATAACTTATAATGCAAATACATTTGAGGTTTAATTTATATGAATATACTATAAAAATATTGGTCGTAAACATTTTAATATGAAAAAAAAATATAACTATATATAGCACACTCACTCAATCATATCAATGACCATAGAGACTATGAATATAACTACTTATTACAAACATACACTGTAACATCCCTGACCTGGTTTATGGATTAACCCTTGAGGTTTTGCTTAAGTAAGATACTTATAAACTTGTTTTAATATTTTGAAAATTAAACTATACAAGAGTCTTAATTACTTTTTAGAAAATTTAAACAAGTTTATAAGTAACTTACTTAAGAAAAATCTCTAGGGTTAAGCCATAACCCAGATCAGGGATGTTACATACACTACTTAGAATTTTATTCATTATTCATAGAGTGTTCCATGGTGATGTCTGTGTATTGGCTTTTCTTCTTGTTCCTTAGATATACCTAATTTTTGTAGATTTTAACCACTATCAATGTCAGTAAATTCTCTTACAAAATTAAACATATATATAATTATGTATAAATAAATATTTCTTTTTAATATAACAATTATTTAAACTATTTAAAGTTATTTTAGTGATTATTTTGTAATCAAGTAATGTGGCTTCATTATACCATAAGAAATGAATTATTTGAATATATGTAACTCAACAATTATTAATTAATTATAAATCTAAATTTGAGCTTACATACCATCCAAATAAATTTCTTTAACTACTACCCCGTATTTCACTTGAGATTTATCAACCAAGTAAAAGTCATCCAATAGATTTGAAAATTTACCATACATATCTTAAGGAAAAACATGAAACCTAAATACTAACCTTATACAAAACCATACTTCGTAATGAGTTTCACCTCATTTGGAAAAAGAGGGTTAAATAATGTTTTCAATGAGCGACCTATGTCTTTGATACTCATGATTGTGAAATCATAAGATAATTAGAACGTGGTGAAGCAACTAGATTTATCAAACAACACATGTTGACTTAATAGTAGGAAACACTATCATTACATACACAAGCAAGCATGCATCTATTACCTTAGGATTGAATATAATATTAAAGCTCCCTCTAATGAAAATATCAAAGGCAAGGGAGAAAAAAGACTTGGTCATATAAGGATGATGATAGGAACTAACATATAAACTATTACCACATTGTGTCACTGTCACTTCCATTCATCCTACAAATAAGTGGTAATACCAAAAATATTTGAAATTCCAAAAATAGTCATTATAACTCACACTACATAATGTCAGTAAGAGGAATTCCTCTAAGAATGTATTAGCCATATTTCTCCTATGTCAGATCAATTTCAGCTAAAATTTGATTTATGGACAGTCTCATTAATTTCAACTATTTTCGAATTTAGGTGTTTGGTACATATTTATATCTTTAGGATACATCGTAACATACTTACTTTACTTCAATCACATGCATAAAATGAAGATATTTTGACACATTCAATATGTAATTACCATTCAATGAGCACATGAATTTATGTAAATGAATAGATTAATTATATTGAAGAACTTTAACTACTTCCAATCCATCATAGTTCTTGGATTTTCTTAGACAATTCAATCTGTATGGTTCATTAATTAGCTTATGAAATAATTTCTAATTTTATTTAATCTATTAAAGGTGGTTTGGGATTTTGTAATTCCATTAAAAGTATAGCTATATCAATTTTGATAGAATCACTATAGCATATATAGCTTCCACATTTTTGCTAAGAGCATTAGTAATAAAAAGTGTTTATCCAGCATGATGAACACTTATGTAATCACAAAGTTTGTTATTATCTTATCACCTTATTTGTGTAAGATTGAGAGGTATTGAGTTATAATACATATAATACTCCTTTAGTCAATATATAACACAAGAACAAACACATATATAATGCCTAAACTGATAGATTTTACTTCATTTTTATGACTTTCCAAGACACATAAGCTGTATTTTTTCTAAAATAATACTCACACATGGCCCTTACAGAAGACACTACGTTGGATATTAAAGTCATCATTATCATATTGAAGTGATAGGAATACATACAATTATTCATTTTGGTTCTTCAAGTGTCATTTAAATTTAGGTGTATTTTTAACACCTTAGTTCCTTCTTGTCATTTTTTTTGAAAACCAAGGATATTCATGAAAAGTCTAGATAACCCTCGTTCAATGCTAATTTCAAATAAAACTTGATTCATTTTAAGGATTCTTTAAAGATTCAATTTTTGAGCATATTTGACCTTTGTAAGATTACCTAGATTCTTTTCAACTTGGTGATATCTCTAAGTATTTTCTTCCATTAATCAATAATCATAATTAGATAACTTGACATATGTCTTGTCTTAAAATAGTATCTCTAGTGCAAAAAAATGTTGATTTTGTGGGGTACAATATAATTGCAATAGATGAATATCTAGTTGGTGAATATAATGGACTAAAAGAAAGATAACTTTGGATCACACAGTTATTATTATTTGATGAGCATATTATTTCCCATTGGATGTGAAGAGTTTGATAATTACCATATTGGGCATAATTGGCATTCATATGCTTGTTTTTCTTTTATATTGGGTATCTGATATACTACACCTAAAATTCATCATGCAAAATTTTCAAGTGCTCAATCAAGTCATGTGAATGGGGCATAATGTAATGGTAGTTGATGGTAAGTTGACTGGGCATTTCATAACTAATATACATAATAATGCAACCATAGCTACTTTCACAAAAATTACCAATATTATATATATATATATATATATATATATATATATATATATATATATATATATATATATATATAAGTTGACTCTCAACATGATACATGACACTTACTCTGAAAATATATGTTGTTGTAGACATATCTATTAATGTCAATGTACTCCAATTATTTATATGACATATGCATAGTAAATATCATACAGACATAGATGAATAATTGATCAATGTTAAGACAAACTAATAGGGCCTTGATCCAACACAACTACCATTGTATTTTCATTCTGAGATGATTACATAAGATACCAATCCCACCAATATATTTTATTTGTTAATATGATAAACTCATAGTTAATATTAAGCCATAGCAATAATATACTCTTGTATCAAAATTAGAATTAAGTTAATAATCTATGAAGTGAACAAAAATGTTGTGTCATATAATCCAATAGTATTATAGACATGATATGAAACCATGACTTCCACCAACTTTATATTTGTAACATGTATTGATTTTATTTTGATATATTCAACTGCAATATGTTGCATTCGATTTCTACTTTTGGAGTACTAAAATACTTTAATATGAGATATCACAACAAATGAATATTGGTTATCAGATATAATCTTTTGAATAGTGGTGGATATAATTATAAATTTTCTATATCGATGATATGACCTAGGTAAGTAGTTTTCATATTGACTATAGTTCCCTAAACTATGATATTCTTACATATTTGTCTATTTTAAAGTGGTACTTATTGGATAATTATTTGCAGGTTAGGGTATGCATTGTTTTGGCCAGTATCAAATCATTGAGATCTCATAAACATCATAGTTCTTGATACATTTATTATGTTTGTGTCTGATGCGATGATTTTGAGTCGCATTTATAGACCTGTTTGGCATGTGTTTTATGCTTTTATTAGTCATTTTTATGGTTAATGTTGCATAATTCATCCATTTTGGTCTTTGCTACTATTTTATGTCAAATCCCCTTTATTTCATCGTTTTGAGCATTAATTGTCAAAATATTATTATTTGTGTGAATTTATGCGATCTTGTGTTTGAATTTCAGGACAAACGAGTATTTGCTTCCGTCGATACCATCGACTTGGTCACAGGTTGCCAGCCAAAAGGAGCAGCAAAGAGTCGATACCATCGACGCTGATGTCGATGGTATCGAGACACCTTCAGGTTGCTGGCGAAGAAGCCGTCGATAGTATCGACACCACGTCGATACCATCGACGCATGGCCACTACAGCGACGCAAAATGACAAAACCGTCGCTACAGGGTAGTCGATACCATCGACCCAAGTCGATGCTATCGACACCACATCAGACACTCGGACGAAAGGAAAGAAGGGCTGCCGCTACCACACTGGGTCGATACCATCAAACCGCGTCGATGGTATCGACACCGTCAGATATGCGTTTGATTCAGATTGATCCCAATCGGACGGCCGTGGTTAATTAGCGACCTAATGAGGGAGTTATACCTAATGACGGCCGCCCGGATGCCAGAGGATCTAATTAGCCATTGCACGAGTACCGAGGAGCAGTATAGAGGAGAACGGAGTCAAGGAGCTCATACCAGTTGATCTGGAGGCCGAAGAAGACAGATTCTACCACCAAAAGGCGGGCGAGCACGTGTTCTATGCCAAGGATCTACCGGTTCTTCTCCGTTTAGGGGTTTCACCTCTCATTTCACGTTTTACTTATGATTTCCCCTGTCTCTACCTTGTACTTGTTTGAGATGAACGGGGCTAATCCCCTTTGTCTTTAGGACCGAGAGTAGCCCGGGAATTCGTTGTATGACAATTTTATAGTAATAATTCATATTTTATCTCTTAAATCCATGGTATGCTTTCATTTTCTCAATATATTGTTATGCTTGATCACCATAATAATAACTTAATGCCCTTAATCACTTTGAAATAAGGATTAACGGCTGAAAAGAGATGAAATGCACATTAATCGACAAATTCCTTGACCAAGGTGGTGTAAAATTAATGGTGGATACTGAGAGATCGTTCATAATGCACCTAGCTAGGATATAGGTTACTACGACGGTGGAACCGACCTAGACTAAGGTAGTGAATTGCACCACGACAGTGGGCAATTCTGTTTTCAGGCCACTACCCAGATAGAGAGATAAAAGTGAGGAATTATATAAAATCTAATACAATGAAAACCCGCGAGGAAACCGCAATCCTAAAGATACTCTTATGATTTGGTTAAATTAACATTTAACCGATCGTTTGTTTTATTTTATTTTCTTTTTCTTAGTTTAATTTTCAACAACAACCCTTCATTTCCATTCGGCTTAGCTGATCGCGAATAGTTAGTAGGAGTCTCCAACAATTCCAGTATCCCTGTGTTCGACTCAGGCCTCACAAGGCCTGTATTACTTCGATGTGTTCTCTTGCGTTTCAGCGCATAGTATAATTGCGTCAATTGTTGGCACTTTGAGTGCTACGAGCGGCCACTCTAGGCCACAATTGTTTTTTACTTTGAAACAACTTCAAATATTTTCTTTTTATTGGTCGTTAATTTGATACTCGTCAAAGCACTGTACTGAGCTAAAACTTTCCTATTTCAGGTACGTTGCATGGTGCAAACGCGTAGTACAGACTACGCGAATCGCACAACCGAGGTTCCACTGATGGGACCTGAGGACGAGGATTATCACGAGCAAGAGCAACAAGAAGAGGTAGATTCTGAATTTGAACATGAAGAGATGGCCGAGCCACAGACTATATGGGAGAAGATCAAAAGCTTCTTCCTCATCAACTTCTAAGGGGCCTATAAAGAAGTAGGCAATCAACATACCTACATATAAGATCGATCCGGCATTGATAAATCTGGTGAAGTCGAATGCTTTTCATGGGCTGAAGAATGAGGATCCCGTCGCACACATCAACCAATTTGTAGAGAACTGCGACATGGTAAAAATTGATAGGTTTTCACAAGATGCATTGTATCTCAAGCTTTTCCCGAGTTCATTGGCGGGAGCGACATGAGAGTGGTTACACAATTTAGATGATGAGTTTGTGGAATCCTGGGACCATATGGTGGAGGTCTTCTTTGAGAGGTTCTTTCCTCCTGAGAAGACTAACGACATGATCTGGAAGATTCATAATTTTACCCAACAGGCCGGTGAAACATATTCTGAGACCTGGGAGAGATTTCAGGTCATGCTGAGGAGGTGCCCACATCACGGGCTGGATAAAGAGACGCAGGGGAAGATCTTCTATTTTTCTCTCTCCGAGCACGATAGAAGTAATTTGGATTCCGCTGGGTCAGGATTTTTTCTGAATAATACAGACACCAGATGCTGGGAGATACTCAAGAATATGGCTAGAAAGCAGTCATGGGGTGAGAGAGAAAGAGGCCCGGTAGAGCAAGCTCGAGTTGCAAGCGAATCCAAGGCAATGAAAGAGCTGAATGAGAAGATGGATCTTCTCGCAAAGAAGCTACTGACAAAGGAGGATAATGAGTCCGAGGAAGAGGCTCAAGTCAAATACATGAAACAACAACAAGGATATAGGAACAATGATTATTCATGGAGAAAAGACAAAAAGTTCTCGTGGAAGGATTCAAATAATTTTCTACAGGATCTAGATGCCAAGCCCTCGCCAGTCGCAGAAGACAAAAGCACAGAGCTGCTCAATCAGGTTATAAAGCAAAACCAAGAGCTAATGAATACATTTGGCCAGCAAATCAAGCAGCAAGGAGAATACATGAATCAATTTGGGAAAACATTGCAGAGCCATGGAGTTCAAATGAGGACCATTGAGACATCCATGGCACAGATGGCAGCCGAGATTGCTAGTTTGAAGAAATCAGCACATCCAGGTTTTCCGGGGAATACCAATGTTCCCAGGGGAAATCAACAAGTGAAGGCTATTCTGCTTAGAAGCGGCAAGAAAGTGTTGAATCCAAGAGCTGAGGAAACAAGCACACCACAAGCTGAAGGAGAAGGTGAAACCAATGAAGAGCAGCCCGCACCAGTCACAAGCACAGGGCAGGTTGAAGACATAGCCGTGGATGATACTGAAGAACAGGTTGCAGAGGAGGAACCTCAGAAAAAGACACCTTATGTGCCACCTCATCAAAGGGCACAAGCTGTTCCGGTCCCGTATCCAAATAGTGCCAAGGCAAGGAAGGTAGATGCTCAGTTCAAGAAGTTCTTGGACAGTTTTAGGAAGCTTTCAGTCAATATCCCTCTACTGGAAGCCATTGAGCAAATTCCTTCATACGGGAAGTTTCTAAAGGACGTCATCACTAAGAAGAGGAAAATTCCGGATACAGAGGTCATCGTACTAAATGAGCAAGTGAGTGCCTTTATCATGGGCACTTTGCCGCCAAAGAGACAAGATCCAGGGCGTTTTAACACTTCTTGCTATATTGGGAAGGTTAAATTTGGCGAAGCGTTGTGTGACTCAGGGGCAAGCATCAACTTGATGCCCCTTTCGACATTCAAAAATCTGGGATTGAAGGAGTCACGGCCAAGCAATATGAAGATTCAATTGGCGGATAACTCTGTGGTGAAGCCTTATGGAATCTGTGAAGATGTGTTAGTAAAGGTGGATAGGTTTGTCTTTCCGGTAGATTTTGTGGTCATGGAGATGCACGATGAACATGGCAACGAGATGTTACTTGGACGTCTTTTCCAAGCTACAACCGACATGATCTTAGAGATGGGGAGAGGTCGCTTGACCTTGGGCATAGCCGATGATTTCTTTGAGATGGTCATGCCTTCTAGTACTGTGTCATCTAAAGCAAAGGAACAATGCAATATGGTAAAACATCTTGATCATAATATTTCACTCTGCCTTGGGAAGCCATTTCTGGACATGGCTCATGTTATGAGCAAGGTGAACAATGGAACTTTGGCTGTGGATATCATGCAGCAGACCAAAGTAGTTTCTTTGTGCAAAGCCGTGGGATTTCCTAATGATGAGAATGAGGACATTCCGCCTTCTTTGGAGGATGATGTGATTGCTATTTCTGTTTCTGATGCATACCCAGAATTACCGTTGGAGGCTTGCTTGTTAAATATTACATATGATTGGATGTGGAGCAACTCACTCAAGGAGTGTGCTAAAATGCTTCAGATGCTTCCATGCTTCTATGCGAGGCATTATGAAGATTTAGGCGAACTTCCCCCGCCACTTCAATCATCTCTTATTAGCCCGCCAGATCTAGAATTAAAGTCGTTGCCCCCGCATCTCAAATATGTCTTTCTAGCTGAGGAAGACAAGTTACCAGTGACCATTTCTACTTATTTGAGTGCGAATGAAGAGGAGAAATTGTTGATAGTGCTGAAGAACCACCGGGGAGCTTTTGGGTAGTCCGTTGCAGATATTAAGGGGATTTCCCCTACTCTATGTCAGCACAAGATTCGGCTCGAGGAGGGAGCCAAGCCCGTGATTCAACCTCAACGACGTCTCAATCCAAGCATGATGGAGGTTGTGAAGAAGGAGGTCATTAAACTTATTGTTGCAGGTATTATCTACGCCATATCAGACTCGACATGGGTTAGTCCCACACAGATAGTCCCTAAGAAGGGGGGAATTACTATTACCCAAAATTTGTTAAATGAACGTGTCACCACCCGATTGATAACCGGGTGGCGAGTTTGTATTGATTACCGCCATTTGAACACTACCACGCTAAAGGATCACTTTCCTTTACCTTTCATTGATCAAATCCTAGAGTGTCTCTCCGGTCGATCACATTTCTGTTTTCTTGACGGGTACTCAGGGTACAACCAGATTTCAATTGATCCCTTGGATCAAGAGAAGTCTACTTTCACTTGTCCCTATGGGGCTTTTGCTTACCCCCAAATGCCATTTGGTTTATGCAATGCACCGACGACGTTTCAACGTTGTATGCTCGCCATATTTTCTGACATGGTGGAGCGTTGTCTCGAGGTTTTTATGGATGACTTTTCGGTGTATGGTGCATCGTTTGATGAATGTCTCTATAACCTGGACAAAGTTTTACAGCATTGCGAGGACACACATTTGGTCCTCAACTAGGAGAAATGTCACATGATGGTGACTGAGGGGATAGTGCTAGGACACAAGGTGTCTAGCAAAGGTCTAGAGGTGGATTCGGTCAAAATTGAGGTCATTTCCAAGCTACCCCCACCAAATTCTGGAAAAGGGGTAATAAGTTTCTTGGGACACACCGGGTTCTATCGGCGATTTAAAAAGGATTTTTCTAAAATTGCGAAACCTCTATCTGAGCTATTAGAGAAAGACGTTGTTTTTTATTTTAATGACAAGTGTCTACATGCGTTTGACGTTTGGAAAGAAAAACTGATTTCTGCACCGGTTGTTCAAATGCCGGATTGGACGAAACCGTTCGAATTAATGTGTGACGCGTCAGACTTTGCGGTAGGAGCAGTGTTGGGGTAGCGGGTGGACAATAAGCCCGCAATGATTTTTTTACGCCTCAAAGACTTTGAATGACGCCCAATTGAATTATACAACTACTGAAAAAGAATTACTTGTCGTTGTGTTTTCTTTTGAAAAATTCCGGCAGTACTTAGTTGGATCTAAAGTCGTTGTATGGACTGACCATGCCGCAATCAAATACTTAATGAAGAAAAAAGATGCAAAGCCTAGACTCATTAGGTGTATTTTGCTCTTACAAGAATTTGACATTGAAATTAAGGATAAATCCGGGATCGAGAATGTCGTTGTTGATCATTTGTCTAGATTAGAAAGGGTGGATGAAAAAGATCTACATATACCCATAACCAAGACGTTTCCTGATGAGCAGATTTTGAAAATTAATTCTAAGGATCCTTGGTTTGCTGAAATTGTTAATTATTTGGCTTGTGGGATCATCCCAGAAGATTGGTGATATCAGGAGAAGAAAAGATTTTTTCATTCTTTACGACATTATTTTTGGGATGACCCGATTCTTCTCAAGCAATGCAGGGACGGTATCCTACGCAGGTGTGTGCCTGAGGTGGAGTACGAGAGCGTTCTCCGTCATTGCCAAACATTACCTATGGGAGGACACCACGCAAACTCGCGCACGGCAGCAAATGTTTTGGAAAGCGGCCTTTATTGGTCAACTTTGTTTCGAGATGCCTACGAGTTTGTGAGGCAATGTGATTCCTGCCAACGAGCAGGTAATATCTCAAAGAGAAAGGAGATGCCCCTGAATGTGTTTCAGGAAGTGGAGGTATTCGATTTGTGGGGCATAGATTTCATGGGACCCTTTGTGTCCTCAAACTCCAATTTATATATTTTATTAGCAGTTGATTATGTGTCGAAGTGGGTAGAAGCAATACCCACAAGGACTAATGATTCTACTGTAGTGTGCAGATTCATGAAAGAAAATATTTTCTACAGCTTTGGGGTACCCCGAATGATAATCAGTGATGGGGGTACGCATTTTAGGAATCAGAAGTTCTCGACGTTATTGAAGAAATATGGGGTCAAGCACAACATAGGTACCTCATATCACCCGCAGACCCAAGGGCAGGTGGAGGTCTCCAATCGCGAAATCAAGACGATTTTGGAGCGTACGGTGGTGTCCACGAGGAAGAATTGGAGTTCCCTATTACCAGATGCATTGTGGTCGTACCAGACGGCTTACAAAACACCTATAGGCACCACACCTTTTAGGTTGGCGTTTGGTCGGGCTTGTCACCTACCGGTAGAGTTGGAGCACAAGGCCCATTGGGCGCTTAGAAGGCTCAATTTAAGTTACGATGAAGCGGGGAGAAAGAAAATGCTTGAATTGAATGAGCTGGATGAGTTATGAATGACAGCATATGAGAATGCACGAATATACAAGGAGCGCACAAAGCTGATCCACGACCGCCACATCCAGTTGCGCACGTTCAAGAAACGAGATAGCATTTTGTTGTTCAACTCACGACTCAAGTTGCATCCCGAGAAGCTGAAATTCCGGTGGAGTGGGCCGTTCGTGGTAGAAGAGGTCAAACCACATGGTGTGATCTTAGTGTGTGATGGTGATACCACATTTTTAGTGAATGGACAAAGATTGAAGCTCTATTTTGGTGAAAATTACAAGAGGAAGGTGAATGAGGTCAAACTCATTTCACTTTTGGATGGATGAGATGCCCGAAAGCCGTCTAGCCTAAGACGTTAAATAAGGGCACTTGTTGGGAGGCAACCCAACAATCGGTACATTAGTATAGTTCATGTACATTCGTAGGTTAATTTATTTTGCCTTGATTTTTAGTGTAAAAAAGGATACTATGATCGGTTTATTTGATGTGCAGGCTGAGGCAGAGTCGATACCATCGACACATGCATCGATGGTATCGACATGGTTACAGGTTGCCGACTGTAGATTTCGCACTGCGTCGATACCATCGACGACCTCGTCGATAGTATCGACATACCTACAGGTGGTCGCCAAGCAAAAGTCGATGGTATCGACACGGGCGTTGATACCATCGAGATCTCTGGAGAAGTGCAGACCGATTTATCTCAGTCAACTCGATACCATCGACGGCCTCGTCGATGGTATCAACATGGTTACAGGTTGAACTGTAAAGTGGCGGTGTTGCAATAAATACAAGTCGATACCATCGACTCAAGTCAATGGTATCGACCATCCATGTCACCGATCCACACAACTGAATCAATGGCGATCGCGGCTTCCACGTCATCGATCCGAGTGAAGCGTCGATACCATCGAACCATGTTGATGGTATCGACACGTCAGCAATTCGGGTTTCAAGATCCAGCCATCGACGACCGTCGACACTCACAAAGGGGGCGGATAACATCGACAAGTGTCGATACCATCGACTCGCATCGATGGTATCGACGGGTCAACAGTGGCGCCGACCAAGTCTATTTAAGGAGATCCATTGCGTCATTTGACGTCACACCTTCAGAGCTCTTGTCCTCTTTTGCACTGAGCACTCCCCCGAGCCATCCATGACCGAAGAACAACATCACCGAGTGACGATCTTCACTGAGCGGAGATTCAATTCTCCATCTTCACCGAGTTCTTCTTCTAATCCCTTTTCTCGATGCAACAATGGTGCATCCAGCTGGAGCTTCTTCTTCGAGCGCTCGTGGGATGGACATTCCCGAGTTCGTTCCACCACCGCCATCATCGGTCGCACGTCCTCGACTCATCCATCCATCCGCAGAGGTGAAGAAGGTGTACGAGGAAATCTTGAAGTGCAAGATCGAGCCCACCCGGTACGTGGATCCGGAGATGCTCCGTGATCTTGGCTTCAAGGCTAATCTGGACTACGTACTGAAGGGGCAGGCCCACTAGACGGGCCGTGGAGATGACGAGTTGGAGTGTCATGAAGATCGGCAGCCATTCTTCGGTGAGTGGCCGACGTATAGAGAGCTGGTGGCAGAATTCATGGCGTCGTTGGACGTTTGCGTGGTGCCCAACGAGATATCAACAAGCGAGCGCGAGTGGGAGAAGCACAGGGTTTGTTTTTGGCTCTACAACCATGATTACACCATCACCCTCGAGTAGTTCAATGACATTTTCAACTGGAACCACTCGCGGTACGACTACAGGTAGCCGGATAACCACACCAACTACGACGCTATCTTTTCCGAGTTGGTGACGGTGCCGCAAGGGAAGTCGGTGAGCTACCACAACGCCGCGGTAGCTGACTTCGAGCACCCATTCATCTGGATCTTGCACCGGATGTTGAGCTTGACGTTGTTCGCTCGGGGCGATCTGGCCCTTAGCAAGTTCCAGGAGTCGGACCTTTTCTTCCTATACCAACTCCTGCACCGATGAGAATGCAACTGGGGCACGTTCTTTCTACAACGCGTTTTGGCAGTGAAGAGGAGCACGAGAAAAGCCCCGATTAATTTTGGAAGGCTTATCACTAAGGTGGCCATGTATTTGGGCCTGAATCTGCAGCAACAGACTCCTCTTTCTACACACAGCATGGTCAACTTGCAGCATCTCCACCGTTCAAAACTCCTACTCCTCCGCAATGGCGTGGCGTTCGCACATTTCCATGTCAATCAAGAATATCAGGAGTGTTCCCTCCCCGACCCCGTCATCAACATTGATGGTGCACAACATTTCCGATGGGCAATCATATCCATCGACTCCGATGAAGAAGACGTCGGCCACGACGACGAGGCGGCAGAAGAAGAGGAAGAGGCGTTCACACCTCTCCGATCATGAGTGGCACCCCGGAAGCGACTTGGATGCATCTGGGTGCATCTTCATCTTCTCCGCATCCGCCTCCACCACCGCAGCCCTTGCAGCAGAGCGAGGATGTGTATTCTATGCAGGGCATGTACACAATGCTCCAAGACATCCAGCAGACGCATCATAGCCACACAGCTACGTACGCCGGTATTCAAGACACCACCAACCGGCTCTTCGTCAACCAGCAGGTGATCTTCGATAATGAGCGCCTTTTGTTCACCAATCAGGAGAACATCCATGATCGGCTGCACATGATGGAGCAGCAGCAACAGCTGTTTTTCGATCATTACTGGAGCCAGAACTATTTTGGGGGGTACCCACATCGTCCGCCGATGCCTCCGTATGATCTGAATTTCCAGGGGCAATACCCGTCTTGGGACCCCACGACACCGCAATATCCGCCTCCACCACCTCAAGAGTGATCCGGTATCACTGTTCCAATCTTTATGTTTGTTTTTGACTATGAGGCCATAGTCGAATGCAAGCTTAGGGGGGGTAGTTGGAACAACTTTATCTTTTATTGTTTTTAGTTTTTAGCTTTATTTGTTTTTGTTTTTTTAGTTGTTTGTCTTCTTGCAAGCTTAGTTCTGTAGGGTCCACATGCTATCTAGTGTAATTGTGGATGTCATAGAGTTGTGTCATCTCATTTATGTGCATGGGAAAATCAAGGGAAAATTAAAAAAAAAATTGTGTGTCTGGAAAGCTTGTCTTGTTTAACCTTGGGCACATATCCTATGAAAATGATTGGTTTTGTCCACTTTAAAACAAAATTTCACAACTAGACTCCTAATGATTCATGATAGTGGATGGTAATGGTTGTTTGAGCTTAATCTGACCAAATGGTAATGAGACTCTAATTGGATGTAAGAGAGAGACACCTTTAAACTACTACACATGTCAGTAAGGAGGGACACATAATTTCATTCTAAGGTTCAGTCATCTAATCTTGTGATCTTTCCACCTTTTCATTTTCATAATCCACCATAAGAATGGGAAGTACTGTACAGTTTTAACTTCTTTGGTTGCATTGCACGTAGATAGGGCTTGCATTAATTCTTTTTCCATATGTTTAGCATAAAAAGAAAAAAAATTTAGAATAGTGATACCTGCACAGTACCTTTAGGTGCATGCCATGTAGCTGCATTCATAATTTCCATGCATAAAGTATATCATGTATCTCAATTTTTCTTCAATGGTGAATTAAATTGTTCCATACCTTCTAAAGAGTGCAAATTTCTGAGTATGAAGAAAATAAGCCCAACAAAATATTCATTATCAATTATGGATATGAGGGTTGAAAAATGAAAAAAAATATAGAAAAAAAAGAATTTTTTTTTGAAAAATTTGCATAATGAAAAAAAGAGAATGTTATTTAGAATCAATTAGAATAAGAAGAAGGAAGGAACATACTATCACCTGCATTTCAAGATGATTGAGTACAAGATGTAACTTAATTAGATATCCCTCTCATGTTGAGACGGATGGTTAGTGCATGCATCATTCCACCCAATTTTAGGCATTAGGGCATTTCTTAAGTGCATTTGCATCATGTAGGACATTTTTGTATTTTGCATGTTGAAACAGTACAATACTTCCACTTTCTTCCACGATCCACCCATTTTCATCCACCCGTTGCTCGGATTGGTAGGCCACCGTGAATTTCTACTCACTCATGCATATCAGGAGAACTGCTTCCATGTAGATGGTAGTTAGGGCGAGCAATGTAGTGTAGGAGATCACAAGATGCACCACGTATGAACCATCGAGTTTTATTATGTTAACTGCCTTATGTGATAGTGTTTATTAGTTTTAAGGTTAATTTCTTTTATTGATGATTACTGTCACCTTTAGGGTAATTACCATTCCATGGTTAGAGAGGGCCGGTATGTGAATGTCCGGTGCGAGTCATATGGGACGTTGGTTGTGGTTTGTTGTTTTTCAGTTGATACTGGCAATTCTATTCTAAGGATTAGTTGCTCGAGGGCGAGCAACGTTCAAGCTTAGGGGAGTTTGATGCGATTATTTTGAGTCGCATTTATAGACCTGTTGGGCATGTGTTTTATGCTTTTATTAGTCATTTTTATGGTTAATGTTGCATAATTCATCCATTTTGGTCTTTGCTACTATTTTATGTCAAATCCCCTTTATTTCATCGTTTTGAGCATTAATTGTCAAAATATTATTATTTGTGTGAATTTATGTGATCTTGTGTTTGAATTTCAGGACAAACGAGTATTTGCTTCCGTCGATACCATCGACGGAAGTCGATACCATCGACTTGGTCACAGGTTGCCAGCCGAAAGGAGCAGCAAAGAGTCGATACCATCGACACTGATGTCTATGGTATCGAGACACCTTCAGGTTGCTGGCGAAGAATTCATCGATAGTATCGACACCACGTCAATACCATCGACGCATGGAGACTACAACGACGCAAAATGACAAAACCGTCGCTACAAGGTAGTCGATACCATCGACCCAAGTCGATGCTATCGACACCACATCAGACACTCGAACGAAAGGAAAGAAGGGTTGCCACTACCACACTGGGTCGATACCATCGAACCCGTGTCGATGGTATCGACACCGTCAGATATGCGTTTGACTCAGATTGATCCCAATCGGACGGCCGTGGTTAATTAGCGACCTAATGAGGGAGTTATACCTAATGACGGCTGCCCAGACGCTAGAGGATCTGATTAGCCATTGCACGAGTACCGAGGAGCAGTAGAGAGGAGAACGGAGTCAAGGAGCTCATACCAGTTGATCCGGAGGCCGAAGAAGACAGATTCTACCACCGAAAGGCGGGCGAGCACGCGTTCTACGCCAAGGATCTACCGGTTCTTCTCTGTTCAGGGGTTTCACCTCTCATTTCACATTTTTCTTATGATTTCCCCTGTCTCTACCTTGTACTTGTTTGAGATGAACATGCAGGGCTAACCCCCTTTGTCTTTAGGACCGGGAGTAGCCCGGGTATTCGTTGTATGACAATTTTATAGTAATAATTCATATTTTATCTCTTAAATCCGTGGTATGCTTTCATTTTCTCAATATATTGTTATGCTTGATCACCATAATAATAACTTAATGCCCTTAATCACTTTGAAATAAGGATTAACGGCTGAAAAGAGATGAAATGCACATTAATCGACAAATCCCTTGACCAAGGTGGTGTAAATAAAGCAAGTAAATCTTAAGAGTTAACAGATGATGATGAATCACTGGGGTTAAGCAGGTATTTACCACCGCTACACATGCATTGTATATGTACTAAGCAAGACTTATAAGCTAGATGCATGGATGTTTCCACAAGACCGATGCCTTATAAGACAAGAGTGATGCGTTGCATCCAAGGGTGTTCCACAAGACCGATGCCCACATAAGACAAGAGCGATGCATTGCACCCTTCGACGTTCCACAAGACCAATGCCCATATAAGAAAAGGGCAATGCATCTCATCCTCCAAGGGTTAAGTAACTCTCATGCGGTACATCACTACGCATCACTGAAGGATGTAGTCTCCGAAGAGAGAATCTTACTCAACCTCAAGAAACGTGCATCTAAAACTAACAAGCAAGCGATAATAACCAAATCGAATAGCGTCCTTGTAGGCCTAGTCTCCTATTCGGATAACCTAGCTACGAGAAGTGCGGGAATGATGTAACGCCAGCCATTCCCGAACAAATGGTCACATGCTTTATATCATTCCCCTCGCAAAGTGTGTTCCTCGACTTACCAAAGGTCTCTTCCATACAGATGGGAGTGTGCCAAATGATAGTGAGTTTACTCCACTCTTTGAGATACACTTCTAGACACCGAAACGGATGCGTGGTGGATACACACACCAGAAACCAACACTAAATCGGTATTCAAGCCTCGATAGCGGTCGTAGACAAACCACAACGAAAGACAATAAATGCATACAAGAACGTGGCCATCATTCAAGCATGTGTGAAACGATTTAGTATTAAAACGAAATGATAACATCTTTTTTACAGTACAAAATACAAAACATGGGCAGCGGGGCTAGTCCCCGTGCCCCAATGGATGGAACTACTCGCTCCTCATAGAGGGAGCAACAAAGAAGGAGGCAAGAAGAGATAGAAAGAACATCATCTCCACTGAGGAGAGAAGGTTGAACCCTTGGTGAAGAGAGCAACGATCTCCACCCCTTGTAGCTTGCTTGATGACGGATCTTCTCCTCTCACCTTCCTTGTTGATGAGAGAGAAAGTAGCTTGCAATGGACGTGAGTCTCAGACCGGCAGCCTCGAGTGATGGATGGAGTTGTTCTGGTAGTGGAGAGACAGCCTCTAGACGTCTGGACTCTCCTATGAACGGCCCTGAGGTCTTATTTATAGGCTTTGAGTGAGATCCAAACGGTTTGGAGACCGTTTGGGCTCAAACGGTCTTGGGACTGTTTGGCGTCAAACGGTCTTGAGATCGTTTGGCGTCAAACGGTCTTGGGACCGTTTGGCGTCAAACGGTCTTGAGATCGTTCGGCGTCAAACGGTCTTGAGATCGTTTGGCGTCAAACGGTCTTGGGACCGTTTGGCGTCAAACGGTCTTGAGACCGTTTGAACTCCATGCGGTCTTGGGACCGTTTGGCTTCATGCGGTCTCGGGACCGTTTGAACTCCATGCGGTCTTGGGACCGTTTGGCTTCATGCGGTCTCGGGACCGTTTGAACTCCATGCGGTCTTGGGACCGTTTGGCTTCATGCGGTCTCGGGACCGTTTGAACTCCATGCGGTCTTGGGACCGTTTGGCTTCATGCGGTCTCGGAACCGTTTGAACTCCATGCGGTCTTGGGACCGTTTGGCTTCATGCGGTCTCGGGACCGTTTGAACTCCATGCGGTCTTGGGACCGTTTGGCTTCATGCGGTCTCGGGACCGTTTGAACTCCATGCGGTCTTGGGACCGTTTGGCTTCATGCGGTTTCGGGACCGTTTGAACTCCATGCGGTCTTGGGACCGTTTGGCTTCATGCGGTCTCGGGACCGTTTGAACTCCATGCGGTCTTGGGACCGTTTGGCTTCATGCGGTCTCGGGACCGTTTGAACTCCATGCGGTCTTGGGACCGTTTGGCTTCATGCGGTCTCGGGACCGTTTGGATCTACTCGACCCTTGGGCTGGTTTGTTCTTTTGTTATTTTTTTGTGCTTTTTCTGCAATTATAAAAGGAAAAGTTAGTTTGATGATGTATTTACAAAAAGGGGTAAAATTAGGTTTAAGTACAATATAAATGTAGAAAGAGTATGGAAAACTAAAGAAAAAGACTAAGATAAACTACTAAAATAGGAGGTTATCACCCCCCCTAACTTAGAGTCTAGCTTGTCCTCAAGTTAGATAGAGCTGAGGCATGAGATGGCGCGGCGATCTTAATTAAAATTTCCGTACTCTTGCTTCAATTCTTGACCTGAGTTCCCCAGGGGTCGTATCTAGGCTTATTGCATGCCTTGATCCTTTTGGATTTCGAGAGTTGCTTGGATTTCAGGTTTTTCCGTATCTCAAAGTTTGCCTTGGGACCACATTTATTTTGTGCATGCTGTTGACTCTAATCAACTTTATACCTCTCTGGAAACCTATTGGAAGCTAGAGAGGGTATGAGGGTTGGCTAAAGGCTTTGAAGTGTAACTCCCCTTCGAGTGGGGGAGGGGTTGTCTATGCTTTTTAGGATCTCACTACCGGACACGACACATCTGCCTTTATGAGGGCAGCTGAATGTACCGGCCGGGCAAGTCCTTTATTAGCCTTTTCATATACTTGGAACTTTTAGGTTTTCACTACCGGACGCGACGCATCTGCCTTTGTGAGGGCAGCAGAATGTGCCGGCCGGGTGAGCCCTTTATCAGTTCTTTATATAGGTCCTTATTCGTGGCACAACTCTCATGATTTTATTCGTCTCTCTGGCTTTTATTCAAAAACTCACAGGCTTGGGTTTTGGGATGAGGATTTATTTTGGGCGGCCAAGCCTCTTTTATTTTGAAGAGAGGAAAGTTGTTCTTAAAGTTTTTCAGCATGCACTTATTTGGTTTGTGGTCCACTTGCAGAGCTTTTTGACTTGGAAGTTGCCTGATTTCCCTCTCATTCTTGAGATCTCGGCTTATTTCTGCCCTGATTTTGACCTATGGAGAGTCAGATAAAGAATTGGAGAAAAAATATAGGATCCATAGTGGATGGGGGTCGATAAATCGCCATTTGATGTCTAAGTGCTAAATACTTGTAGAGACTAACATGATTCTAGAGTTAGTTGAGGTGACTTATTTTAAGGAAAAGGGTGTATAGAGATTGATACCTAGCCCTTGTCTGATGACCCCCCCTAACTCATCACACACTCTGTCCTCAGAGTGGGAAAGTGATAGGTTGAGAAGGCATTTGAACAATGGCTGCGAGTTAAGCCAAAATTGCGGTAACCCCTGGAGATTGGAGTAGAGTGGATGCGAATTGGGGTGCCTTGTAGTGCTGACTCAGGAGTTTTATGGATGTCGCAGTGCATTCCTTTGCAATTGTGTCTTGATATTGTAGACGAAATCTGCAATTCTAGCAACGAATCTGCTAGACAATATCAAGACAAAATTGCAAAGGAGTGCACTGCGATATGTGCTGCTTGATTACACAAAAGTTCCTGAACGGTGTCTAAACCGTTTGGTTCCAAACGGTTTGAGGACCATTTGGTCTCAAACGGTTGGAGGACTGCTTGGAAAGCAAGGAGCCGCAGGTCGCCGGCGCGGGGGGGGGGGAGGTGGAACGGGGCGAAGGTGGAACGGGGCGAGGGTTTGAAGGTGGGTGAAGGAAACGGCGACTGGCGCGATAGTGGCGACAGAACGGCACGGCAACGAAGAACATCATTTGACGACGACTGCGGAGGTGGCGCGGAGTGAGCAGCGTGCTTGGGGTCGTCGGACAATCTTGTGGGAGGTGGATTGAGAAGCTTGCGCGGAGGCACAGAAGCAAAAAGGTGAAGTTCTGCGCACGAAAAGACTGTAGAGTGCGAAGATTCGAAGAGAGGAAGATGGAGATGCGGGGTCGGTATTTATAGCGGTGACTTATCGTATTCCAAACGGTTTCAAGACCGTTTGGTTCCAAACGGTTTCAAGACCGTTTGGTTCCAAACGGTTTCAAGACCGTTTAGTCCCAAACGGTTTGAGGATCGTTTGGTCCCAAACGGTTTCAAGACCGTTTGGTCCCAAACGGTTTCAAGACCATTTAGTCCCAAACGGTTTGAGGACCGTTTGGTCCCAAACGGTTTGAGGACCGTTTGGTCCCAAACGGTTTCAAGACCGTTTGGTCCCAAACGGTTTGAGGACCGTTTGGTCCCAAACGGTTTAAAGACCGTTTGGTTCCAAACGGTTTGAGGACCGTTTGGTCCCAAACGGTTTCAAAACCGTTTGGTCCCAAACGGTTTGAGGACCGTTTGGTCTCAAACGGTTTTAAGACCGTTTGGTCCCAAACGGTTTCAAGACCGTTTGGTCCCAAACGGTTTCAAGACCATTTGGTTCCAAACGGTGTGAGGACCGTTTGGTCCCAAACGGTTTGAGGACCGTTTGGTCACAAACGGTTTTAAGACCGTTTGGAGCATAAAAAAATTTGTATATTTTTTTGTATTTTTAGATTTAGTAATGAAAGAGCTTAAAGAAGCAAAACAAAATTAAGAGAGAATAAAACTAGAAAATTGGAGAAATTGATACTCAGGTCTTGGGTTGCCTCCCAAGAAGCGCCTTGGTTTTACGTCACTGGCTCGACGAAATTGTGGACGTAGCGTTTCTGACATCGAGGGTTTGTTGATGTGTTTTGTCTTCCTGAGTGTAGTATCTTTTTAAACGGTGTCCGTTGACCGTTCGTTCTCCTCCGTTGTTGTTGATGATAATGGCAGCTCCAGTTGGGTAGATATGTTTTATAGTGAAGGGTCCGGACCATCTTGTTCGAAGCTTTCCGGGGAATAATTTGAGCTTGGAATTGAATAAGAGCACTTTGTCCCCAACGGTGATATCTTTTCTCCTAAGATGTCCATCGTGCCACATTTTCGTTTGCTCTTTATAGATTCTGGCACTGTGATATGCTGTCATGCGGAGTTCTTCTAGCTCTTGTAGTTGAAGTTGTCTGTTCTCTCCTGCACTTTTAAGGTCGAAGTTTAGTTGCTTGATGGCCCACCAGGCTTTATGTTCCAGTTCTACTGGAAGATGACATGATTTACCGTACACCAAGCGGAACGGAGTTGTTCCAATTGGTGTTTTGTAAGCCGTACGATATGCCCAGAGGGCGTCAGAAAGTTTGGTGGACCAATCAGTGCGATTTTTGTTCACTGTTTTTTCAAGAATCGCTTTTATCTGTCTATTGGATACTTCCACTTGGCCACTAGTTTGCGGGTGGTAAGGTGTGGCAACTTTGTGATGGACTCCATATCTTCTTAGTAATGCTTCGAAACTTCGTTCCAGAAAATGGGTTCCGCCATCAGATATGACCGTTCTTGGGACTCCAAATCTTGGAAAGATGGTATCTTTGAACAATTTGACAACAGGTTTGGAGTCATTAGAAGCAGTGGGTACAGCTTCGACCCACTTTGAGACGTAGTCCACAACGACCAAAATGTACGAGAAACCATATGATGAGGGGAAAGGTCCCATGTAGTCTACCCCCCATACATCAAACAGCTCAATTTCCTGCCACATGGTAAGAGGCATTTCATCTCTTTTTGATATGTTGCCCGAAAATTGGCATTTATCACAGGATTTGACAAAATTATGTGAGTCTTTTGATATGGTGGGCCAAAAGAAACCAGATTGTAGAACTTTTATGGCAGTTTTCTTGGCGCCCATGTGCCCCCCCGTGGGTCCGGAGTGGCAGTGTTCCAAAACCGATGTTATTTCTTCTTCTGAAAGGCATCGACGAAAAAGTCCGTCGGCACAGAGGTAGAACAAGTAGGGTTCATCCCAATGATAACGTTTTACGTCATGAAGGAATTTCCTTTTATCTTGATAAGAAGCAGACGGGTGAATGATCCCTGTGGCCAGATAATTGACGATATCTGCAAACCAAGGGAAATTATGAGTGGCTTTCATAAGTTGATCATCAGGAAGAGAGTCCCTGATAGGGATTTTATCTTTGTCTTCAACCTCGATTCTACTGAGGTGATCGGCGACAACGTTCTCTACGCCACTTTTATCTTTGATTTCTAGATCGAATTCTTGAAGCATCAATACCCAGCGGATGAGCCTGGGTTTGGCATCCTGTTTCTGAATCAAATGTCTGATAGCAGAATGGTCAGTGTAGACAATTACCTTAGAGCCGATCAGGTAAGAGCGAAATTTTTCGAAGGCGTAGATGATAGCTAGGAACTCTTTTTCCGTGGTCGTGTAGTTTCTTTGTGCTTCATCAAGCGTTTTGGACGCATAGTAGATGACATAGGGTTTCTTGTTGATTCGTTGTCCTAAAACGGCCCCTATGGCATAGTCACTTGCGTCACACATAATTTCAAAGGGTTGCGACCAGTCTGGAGCCCTTAGAATAGGTGCGGAAATTAGTGCTTCTTTAAGGGTGGAGAAACTTTGCATACATTCTTGGTCAAAAATAAACTCGGCATCTTTTGTCAGGAGTTGGGTCATGGGTTTAGCTATTTTTGAGAAATCTTTGATGAACCTTCTGTAAAACTCGGCATGACCTAGGAAAGCTCGAACTCCTCTTATGTCCTTTGGAGGTGACAACTTCGAGATGACATCAATCTTTGCTTTGTCGACCTCGATCCCTTTATCACTTACTCTATGTCCGAGGACGATACCCTCTGTTACCATGAAATGGCATTTTTCCCAGTTCAGGATAAGGTTTGTTTCCTTGCAACGTTGCAGGACTTGTTCGAGATTATTTAGACAGTTATCGAAAGACTCTCCATAAACAGAGAAATCATCCATAAAGACTTCCATAATAGATTCAGTTAATCCGGCGAAAATGGCGGACATGCAGCGTTGGAAAGTAGCAGGAGCGTTACATAGCCCGAATGGCATTCTTCTAAAAGCATATGTCCCGAAGGGACAAGTGAAGGTGGTTTTTTCTTGGTCCTCTGGATGTATGGGTATTTGGTAGAACCCAGAATAACCATCGAGATAACAAAAATATTTTTGGTGGGCCAAGCGCTCCAGGACTTCGTCTAGAAAGGGTAGAGGGTAGTGGTCTTTCCTTGTAGCTTTATTCAATTTCCTATAATCGATGCACATTCTCCACCCCGTTACAGTCCTAGTAGGTACGAGCTCATTTTTATCGTTGATCACTACAATAGTGCCCCCTTTCTTTGGGACAACTTGAACTGGACTAACCCACTGAGAGTCGGAGATAGGGTAGATCATACCAGCTTTAAGCAGTTTGAGGACTTCCAAACGGACTACCTCTTTTAAATTTGGGTTCAGTTTTCTTTGATGTTCGCGAGTGGGTTTAAATTCTTCAACCATAGGAAGCTTGTGCATACACAGAGCCGGATTTATGCCTGTGAGGTCGGTTATTTTATAACCGATGACCTTTTTGTGTTTCCTTAGTTTGTCTAGAAGTCTGACTTCTTGGTCTTCGGTGAGGGTGGAGCTGATAATAACTGGGCATAGCTCTTCCTTATCCAGGAAAACATATTTGAGCCCTGTGGGTAAGGTCTTCAATTCGGGGGTTTTTGGTGGTTCTGCTGCTTCAATAGTCGTTATGGCTTTAAGCTCTTCAAAGGTAGCCTTTGGTGCTTCTTCTACCTTTTCTAGATATTGGATGCATTGCTGGACTAGTTCATTTGCAGAGAACTCGACTTCGGGATTGATAAGAGTATTTTCAAGTTCGTCGATTGGCTCGGAGATTTCTAGTTGCGACATTTGTTGGATTGCGTCTAAAAGAAAGACTTCTTCTTGAATGTTAGGGCCTTTCATGCTGTCAAGGACACGGAATTGAATGGCGTCCTTTCCGAGCCTAAGGATGATGGTGCCGGCTTCGACATCGATTAGTGCTCTGGCCGTAGCTAGGAAAGGCCTGCCGAAAATGATCGGATATCTCAAGTCCTCTTTAATATCCATGATGACAAAATCACATGGAACGTAAGCATCCTTGCCTATTCTTACTGGAACGTCTTCAATGATTCCCAAAGGTGCGGTTATGGTGGAGTCAGCAAGTTGAATAGTCATTGCTGTAGGTAGCAGATCTGTGAAACCGAGGCGTTGGCACATTGAGAAAGGCATAATGGATATACTAGCCCCGAGGTCAGCTAATCCTTTCTTTGTGGATGCGTTTCCAATGCAACATTGGATTCCGAAAGAACCTGGGTCCTTCTTCTTTTTAGGCAGTTTGTTCAAGATGATGTCAGAGGTGGTTTGGGCAAGCTTGACGGTTTCCTGCTCTTTGGTGATATACTTACGTGATAGCAAAGTTTTGAGATACCTTGCCCATGCCGGTACTTCGGATAGAGCGTCGAGGAGTGGGATATCGATATAAAGTTTCTTCATTGCTTCCTTGAATTTCTGAAACCTGGCATCCATTTTTGTTTCTTGCAGTCTGCCTGGATATGGAATCCTTGGTTTGAATTGCGGGACCTTGGGTTCTGTGGGTACATACTCTTTGTTTTTGTCCTCGGTGTCTTCGGGAGATTTCCCAATCTCTTGTTGTGAGATCTCTTTCGTCAAAAGAATGGGCACATCATCATCATCTAGAGTGATCTTGATGGGTTCAGGCAGAATGCGTCCCGACCTTGTGGTGATGGCGTTCAGCTGTTCGTGTTCATTTTGCCCATTTGGTTCAGGCTGCCTATCAGAAACGCCAGCCGAAGACTTCAACTGTGCAGCGATCTGAGCTAGCTGGGTTTCAACTGCCCTTTGTTGGGCTTGCTGGCTAGCTAGCATAGTTTGCTGAGACTGAAGCATTTGCTTTATCAAAGATAGTTCGTCTTCTGGTTGTTGCAGAGGTGCGGTTAACTATGGCTGCAGGGGCTGCTGCAACTGGGGTTGCTGTGGCTGCTTCAACTGGGGTTGGTGCAACTGAGGGTGCAGTCCTGAATGAGTGTATTGGTAAAAGGGATTCCTGGGATAGTTAGGTCTTTGAAAACCTTGTATGTAATTCCCATGACTGAAATTATTCTGAAATCCCGGTGGTTGTCTGTTGAAAGATCCACCTTGTGCATGCTGCTGTGGGTTGGCAGTCCCTGCAGGATTCCCGTATTGGAAACCCGGATGGTTCCTTGGTTTATCTGGGTTGTAATTCATTTGGCCAGGTATTGAATGTATGGAGTTGACTTGCTCTGGCATTTGGTCTTCGGGATGCTCGATGATGGGTTCATATTGCGGCATAGGTGGTTGTAAATCCATCATGACATTGTACAACAATCCACATGATAATGTGGGATGATCGGATGCATGACAGGCTTCACAAGTTCCAGTAGCTGCCTTAATTTGTTGAACCTGGGAGCTTTTCTTCTTATCATATTCCCCGAAAGAAGTTTCGAGGGCTTGTTGCTTGCTAGCAATAGTCTTCAAAGCCTCAGCAATGGTTTTGAGTTCCATAGATTCTTCCGCTTTGTAAACCTTGAGAACGCCTTTGGGTTGGTTAGATGACCTTCCCCAATTGGATTGGTTCTCGACCCCCAACGTAACTATATTCCAGGCATCTTCGTAGTTCTTTCTCATAAAGTTTCCTCCAGATGAGGAATCTAGGAATTGCTTGATATCATCACTTACTCCTCTGTAGAATGTTTCTATTAGTTGATTTTGAGAAATGCCATGGTGAGGACACTTTCTCAGGAGTTCTTTGAATCTTTCCCAAGCTTCAGAAAGTGTTTCTCCAGGTAATTGGGAAAAGTGATTAATCTGTCCCCTGATCTCATAGGTTAGGGAAGGTGGGAAGAACTTCTCAAGAAACTTCTCTTCTAAGGGAGTCCAGGTAGTGATGATAGGGTGTCTATCCAAAGCGTTGTACCAGCTTAGTGCTCTTCCAGATAGGGTGAAGTGGAAAAGGTGTAACATGATTGCTTCCATTGCAATGCCTGCTTGGGGTACAAGTCGGCAGAGTGACTTGAACCTCTTAAGGTGATCCATGCAATCATCTCCGTGTGCTCCGGAGAAAGAGATGCCTTGCATGATCTGGATCCATTGCGTCCGAATTTCAAAGTGTGGTATGTTGATAATCGGTGGTCGGACAGGATGATCATCTTCATAATTCTTTGGGACTGCATAGTCCCGAAGTTGCTTGTTTCTTAACGCAAGTTGAGCAGCAGCCTGCTCTGCTTGGATGCGGGCTTGTTCCTCAGCTCGGATCTCAGCTTGCACCTGAGCACGAGTGTCAGCAATGAGTTGTGCTCGTTGTGCTGCTATGGCGGCGTTGACTCTTTCTGCAATAAGGCGTTGCTCTTCGGCCATCTGTCTGGCTCTTTGGCGGTTAAGTCTATTCCTTCGGTGAAAACTTCTTTCTACCTCAGAATCGTATTCTGGTTCAGGGGAGAATCCGATGCTATGCGGGGGTTGCATACACGTTTTCTACCTGAGTAGAAGGAAAATCTCAAGTTAGGAAAAATGGAAGGAAATGAAAAAGATCAAGAAATATTGGATTGGTTATTAAGAAAAAGTGTAAAATCCTAATCAACCAAGAAATTGGTAAGTAAAAACTAAAAAGTTCTGTTGTCCCCGGCAACGGCGCCAATTTTTGATGGAGTTTTTTTTGTTTTATGCAACACCACTAAAAATCCTAGAGATGATGAGTCTCTAAGTTTAGCCTTGCTAGTACTATGGTAAGAACTCCACCCACATGTGCTAAGACATGTGGAAGTCTTATCGTAGTATAGTTAAGGGTCGAATCCTCAGGACAACGGTCTTGACGAAGTCAAGATGGAAAACGTTTAGCCTTTACTTAACAACTTAAAGATTGATATTTAGATCGAAAGTTTGATTTGGTTGTTTTAAACTAAGTACAAAGAAAGTAAAGCAAGAAAGTAAATAAAGCAAGTAAATCTTAAGAGTTAACAGATGATGATGAATCACTGGGGTTAAGCAGGTATTTACCACCGCTACACATGCATTGTATATGTACTAAGCAAGACTTATAAGCTAGATGCATGGATGTTTCCACAAGACCGATGCCTTATAAGACAAGAGCGATGCGTTGCATCCAAGGGTGTTCCACAAGACCGATGCCCACATAAGACAAGAGCGATGCATTGCACCCTTCGATGTTCCACAAGACCAATGCCCATATAAGAAAAGGGCAATGCATCTCATCCTCCAAGGGTTAAGTAACTCTCATGCGGTACATCACTACGCGTCACTGAAGGATGTAGTCTCCGAAGAGAGAATCTTACTCAACCTCAAGAAACGTGCATCTAAAACTAACAAGCAAGCGATAATTACCAAATCGAATAGCGTCCTTGTAGGCCTAGTCTCCTATTCGGATAACCTAGCTATGAGAAGTGCGGGAATGATGTAACGCCAGCCATTCCCGAACAAATGGTCACATGCTTTACATCATTCCCCTCGCAAAGTGTGTTCCTCAACTTACCAAAGGTCTCTTCCATACAGATGGGAGTGTGCCAAATGATAGTGAGTTTACTCCACTCTTTGAGATACACTTCTAGACACCGAAACGGATGCGTGGTGGATACACACACCAGAAACCAACACTAAATCGGTATTCAAGCCTCGATAGCGGTCGTAGACAAACCACAACGAAAGACAATAAATGCATACAAGAACGTGGCCATCATTCAAGCATGTGTGAAACGATTTAGTATTAAAACGAAATGATAACATCTTTTTTACAGTACAAAATACAAAACATGGGCAGCGGGGCTAGTCCCCGCGCCCCAGTGGATGGAACTACTCGCTCCTCATAGAGGGAGCAACAAAGAAGGAGGCAAGAAGAGATAGAAAGAACATCATCTCCACTGAGGAGAGAAGGTTGAACCCTTGGTGAAGAGAGCAATGATCTCCACCCCTTGTAGCTTGCTTGATGACGGATCTTCTCCTCTCACCTTCCTTGTTGATGAGAGAGAAAGTAGCTTGCAATGGACGTGAGTCTCAGACCGGCAGCCTCGAGTGATGGATGGAGTTGTTCTGGTAGTGGAGAGACAGCCTCTGGACGTCTGGACTCTCCTATGAACGGCCCTGAGGTCTTATTTATAGGCTTTGAGTGAGATCCAAACGGTTTGGAGACCGTTTGGGCTCAAACGGTCTTGGGACCGTTTGGCGTCAAACGGTCTTGAGATCGTTTGGCGTCAAACGGTCTTGGGACCGTTTGGCGTCAAACGGTCTTGAGATCGTTCGACGTCAAACGGTCTTGAGATCGTTTGGCGTCAAACGGTCTTGGGACCGTTTGGCGTCAAACGGTCTTGAGACCGTTTGAGCTTCATGCGGTCTTGGGACCGTTTGGCTTCATGCGGTCTCGGGACCGTTTGAACTCCATGCGGTCTTGGGACCGTTTGGCTTCATGCGGTCTCGGGACCGTTTGAACTCCATGCGGTCTTGGGACCGTTTGGCTTCATGCGGTCTCGGGACCGTTTGAACTCCATGCGGTCTTGGGACCGTTTGGCTTCATGCGGTCTCGGAACCGTTTGAACTCCATGCGGTCTTGGGACCGTTTGGCTTCATGCGGTCTCGGGACCGTTTGAACTCCATGCGGTCTTGGGACCGTTTGGCTTCATGCGGTCTCGGGACCGTTTGAACTCCATGCGGTCTTGGGACCGTTTGGCTTCATGCGGTCTCGGGACCGTTTGAACTCCATGCGGTCTTGGGACCGTTTGGCTTCATGCGGTCTCGGGACCGTTTGAACTCCATGCGGTCTTGGGACCGTTTGGCTTCATGCGGTCTCGGGACCGTTTGAACTCCATGCGGTCTTGGGACCGTTTGGCTTCATGCGGTCTCGGGACCGTTTGGATCTACTCGACCCTTGGGCTGGTTTGTTCTTTTGTTATTTTTTTGTGCTTTTTCTGCAATTATAAAAGGAAAAGTTAGTTTGATGATGTATTTACAAAAAGGGGTAAAATTAGGTTTAAGTACAATATAAATGTAGAAAGAGTATGGAAAACTAAAGAAAAAGACTAAGATAAACTACTAAAATAGGAGGTTATCATGGATACTGAGAGATCGTTCATAATGCACCTAGCTAGGATATAGGTTACTACGACGGTGGAACCGACCTTGACTAAGGTAGTGAATTGCACCACGACAGTGGGCAATTCTGTTTTTAGGCCACTACCCAAATAGAGAGATAAAAGTGAGGAATTATATAAAATCTAATACAATGAAAACCCGCGGTGAAACCGCAATCCTAAAGATACTCTTCTGATTTGGTTAAATTAACATTTAACCGATCTTTTGTTTTATTTTATTTTCTTTTTCTTAGTTTAATTTTCAACAACAACCCTTCATTTCTATTCGGCTTAGCTGATCACGAATGGTTAGTAGGAGTCTCCAACAATTCCAGTATCCCTGTGTTCGACTCGGGCCTCACAAGGCCTGTATTACTTCGACGCATTCTCTTGCGTTTCAACGCATAGTATAATTGCGTCAGTGTCCTATTTCATCTACAAGATTTATTTATTGATTTCCTTTTCTAAGAGTTGGTTAAATTAGGCACTCAATTAACAAGCTTCAAAAATCTTTCTGTATGTGTCAAAGAGAATATTGACATGAGTTATTTGACAATGTTTCATTACATTTCAATTTTCAAGCTACTATGTTCAACTATTGTAGCATAAAATTTGCATAGGTGTTCCCATTTTGTATATGTAGGTGAAATACTATATCACAATTGATTCATCAAAAATCATGATGTCCTAGTATCCACATCTATACTATATAAAAATGCATAATTATTGCATAAGAGAGATTACTCTCACTTTTGAATAACTTAATGTTAGAAGATAATATACCATACAAAGTAGAAAAAGAAAAGTAATATATATTAAAGAGTATACTTTAAAATGACATATACTTCCATAAAAACCTAAAGTCAAATACCTTTCATCCAACTCACATACAATAAACTTCTACAATCTACAAATAACCAATCCATTTTCATTACAACGACAAACTAGCCTTAGTCCACCACCCAGTTTATGTATATACAAATACATACATGTATATACATACACATATATATGTGTGTGTGTGTGTTTGTGTATTATATTTAATGATATACATATTTATGAGCATTGATGTGGGTATGGGAAAGGTTATTGTTGAAAATGGTGAGTAATCTTCCTTCGCTTCTCCATCACCTCATGACTGTCGCTACTTCTTCTTCCAACAACTCAACGTCCTAGTAGTCAATTGATTATTCTCTTTTCTAGCATCATGGCCTCCTTGTCCAAGATCTCCCTGACCCTAATCTCGATCATCTACATCATCTTCCTATGCAAGCCTCATTTCTACACCTCCAACCTATATGAATGCCTTCCCTCCCAAAGTTGGATCCCGCTCACTGTGTACGTCTCATTTAGTGGTATCAAGGTCCTCCCCTCCTTTCCTTTCTGCCATGTTCTCCCCATCTTTTTGGTGAAGTGTGGCCCTCTCTTTCACCTCATAGTAACCATATAACAATGACAGAAATTGGAAGCCATCACCTCCCTAACAGAGGCCCTAAGTTGGCTTGGCCAGATGGTCACTCTCTTCCCTCTAGACATCAGAGACTTCCAATCCCTCCCTATGCCCTAGCAGCTACTAGGGTGGGCGACCCGATCAAGGTCTACATCACCGTTTCCATGGTGCTACTGGGAACTCCTTAACATCTTCAGTGTTGAATCTTCTAATTCTGTCGAGACAAGGGGGTAGAATAGTGGAGAGGAGAGAGAGAGGCCATTGTATTTTTTGTACTAAAAGTAAGCATGGGGTATTGTGCAAAAAGAGAGAAAGAGAGATAATGGGACAACAATTGTGAGTGGTGGGGTTAGTCTGGCTAGAATTTGATTATTTTTTGTTGTTGATCGGATGTAGATCCAATAATCACAATGTTCATTATATTTGGAGTAATTCTCTTGAGTATATTATAGACTCTCTCTCTCTATATATATATACATACATACATAATATATATACTTATATATATATATACTTATACACACACACAAATATATATATATATATATATATATATATATATATATATATATATATATATATATATATATATATATATATATATGGGGGTTCATTCATTTCCTGCGCGGGTAGCCTAGATTTTTGCTACCCGACAACCAAAAAAGTAACTCTCCTGGCTAAGAAAGTAACTCTGTTGTAAAAAAAGTAACTATGGTGTCAAAAAAGTAACTCTGCTGGCCAAAAAAGTAACTCTGTACAAAATATACAACAGATATTTATAAGGACGGGTTTTTTGATTTTGGAGGGACAAATGATATTATTTTTGGCTAAATTGTTTCAGAGAGCAAGAAAAAAATAGTCCTCTACAATTGCGATTTTTTTTTGAAAAAAAGTGTTCAGAAGGGTGGGCAGGTAGCTACCCGCACGAGCAATAAAGATGGGCCCTATATAATTATATATATATATATATATATATATATATATATATATATATATATTGTTGGGTTTTAGGGGAGGCAGAGAAGGCAGCGGAAACAAAAATATTCTCCTCCCCAAACCTAGAACAATGAAACGCATCAACGTCTATACAATAGGAAAGGATGGTTTGTGGAATCATACCTTGTCCCAAGGCTTGCTCGACGAAAATACCTTGCGGCTTGTGCGGTCTTCACCTCTGGTCTTGGACGGTGTCTGTGCAGCTCCTGGCCGCACCGGGACTGAGGACTCCTGGTCTCACCGGGACTGTCGGGATTGACAACTGTCCTCCGAGCAGAAGAAATCTCCCACCTCTGAAGTAGTCCACACAGACCACCTGGAACTCTAATCTCCTTGTCTCACAAGGAATTGGAAGGAGTCGTACCCTCTTGTCAGTGTACTAGTCACTGACACACTCTCCTACCACCAATCGCTTTCTACAGTTGTCTTTCCCTTGCTGTGCCTCCCTTATCGGGTAGCACTTGCTCAGGCTCTCTCGGTTACCAAAACCAGAGAGAAAGACAACTTTACAGAGCAACTAGTTGCACTGAGTTGTACTTTTAGAAGCCCCCAATACCCCTCTATATAGGAGGGTCATCGGACAGGGTTCTCTATCCCGGGCAATGTGGGACTAAAGCAGGAGTAGAAGAGTTCGAGATTTTCCACAAAAACAAGCAACTGCACAACTTGAACTAATCGTTTCATTTCGGAAACGGTCAGTTGGGGACCTGAGCCGGTCGATTGACACCTCAACCGATCGGTTGGGACCCATGAAACAGTTAGTTCACTTCTGAACTAGTCGGTTCGTGAACCTGGTCAGTTCCCGATTGAATTTTCCTCTTTTGTTTCGAATTGGTACCAAATACCAATTCTTGTTCCAATCAAATTGGGCAAGTGAAATGAAAGGAAATTTCTCAGCAACCTGACATTTCCAACTTGCTCGGTTGGACCAGTTGAACCGATCATTTCAACACTTGAACCGATCATTTCAACACTTGAATCGATCGTTTCAACACTTGAACCGATTGTTTCAACACTTGAACTGATTGTTTCACCCTATCCATGAGCCGATCGACTCACCACCTGAGCCGATCGGTTCATCATATGAGTCGATCGGTTGGGAGTGCAAATTGTGTAGAAATAGTCAATTGTAGTTTCAGTCAATCCGATACTCTAATCAATCAGTCCAACACCTTGAACATTATGGTACTGAGCTATCAATTGATTGAGTGTTTAATTGAACTACTAAACTCCTTTAGTAATCAATCTAAACATTGTTTGTGGACAAAACTCCTTTTCTAGGATAAATCCTATGTGTGTGACCCTGCAGGTCCATTTCATGTTGGCAGTGAAAGTCCATAACACTTATGACTTCACAAGCAAAGAGCGGTGCCTAGACACACATCAGTGCTACCCAAGTGAAGTAGAAAGTTGGAGAACCACTTTGAATCCTACAATCTGTGAATGGTGTTACAGTGAATGTATAATTCCTTTGTCACTAATATCCCAAATGAACTCGAGGCATGGAACAGTCTTCTTGTCAAAATTCATTCACTTTCTTGATTTCAGAGTAGATTGGAAGAGATATGTTATGACATCTGTATCACATATTGATTCACACATGCATGCATGCCTTTCTCAATCCTACTCATCAAGCAGCCATGGATATAAAACTCCCTCAGGAGGGACAAATCCCAAATCTATCACTCACCCCTTAAAATCCCCATGTGTCAAAGCCACCCAATCATCACTTTTATAACAACCAATGTTTCAGGACTGTGTTTGATGATGTCAAAGTGTACCCAACGACATGTGTTGAGTGTAGTGATTTTAGGTCAAAGAATCACACTCACCACCATCACTGTAAGTACTGACTGTGACTACCATGTCATGGTTCCATGTGTCAAACTCACGGTGGGTCTGTCTGGTACACTTGTTCTCTAACAAGTACCTATGTGTTTGGTTTGATATCTCTATATCATGACTAATGGGATTCTGTCATCAACCAACACCACAATCTAGTCTTGTGTGTGATTGCTGTCTATCTACCTTCCACAACGATATCTGACTAGGGACATAATGAGAATGTACAAACTCTTAACATCCATATGATCTCATCGTTCAGGTCCTTAACCTGAAAGCATACGTCATTGAGTATTGTCATTCTCTAGACATTCAATCTGTTCTATCACTATCTCATATAACTGAACCAGAAAGAATTGGAAGCTTGCCTTTGATGTTTATCAAATCAATCTTAATGTATCCCACCAATCATCCCATGATTGGCTCTCAGGGCATACATACCAACAGACTCCCACTTGCACTGCGAGACAATCACCCTTGAATCATATTCATAGTGATCTTCAAACATGTCCCACATGTTACTGTGCTCTAGTGCGAACATAGTGAGTTATGGAAACACCTTGCCAAAGTCAGTTTTTAACTGCATGGTTCTCATCTCTTCGTTGTACGTCACACATATGAGATGGAGTTGTTGTAATATGCGATCTAGTATTCCTTTGCTAACCTTTAGCCACATTGCATGATCAAGGATTCCATACTTGTCATCAATGAGCAGAATATCTATAAGTTCATATCATGAACTTCCGAATCCATATAGTATCCACTGCTATTATCTAACGTATAGATACTCGACATTTCTTTTTATAATGGTTTTATTGGAACACTTCCAATTATCAACAAACTTTCACTTTTATATATCCTATATATATTTTGCGATTTATTTTCTGTCCTTTCGGAAGTTCGCATCAATGTAACTCTTTACATTGAACTCTTCCTTATCTCCATAGAACTAGTACTTCTCAAGTACTTATCAAGTTCTCATGGTATTCCAGTAACCCTTATTGGAAGGAGACAAACATCCACTCGTCATGTCTCACATACGAGTTATTAGGATGAGCACATCATATTGCCATGTCATACATACAAGATGATGAATGCATATTGTTCTTGCCATGTCGATACATGCAAGATAATGGGATGATTACATACATGATAGATCCATATCTATTCTTAGTGTTTTCATTCTTCATAAGAATTGGACACTTGGCCTTGGGATACTAACTCCATGTAACATGGACAAGTTTTCTCCCAGTGCATATTGAACCCTTCAGCATAGATTGCCAATGTATGCTTTCTCTTTTCAGGTCAAGAGGTTTTCGAGAACTAACTCTATAGATCTCTATTCCTATCACATAGGAAACATCTCTATCTTCCTTAAATATAATTTCCACTTTTGTATTTCCATTCTAGAACATTTCCATTTCACGTCAACATGTGTAATGTGAACACGCTCCCACTAAATCACAGATCCCTTCTTTATCTTTGACATATCTGTCAAACCCTTTGACTATATCATCAAAGTAAAGATACAATTATGAGTTGCTTGTACTCAATCAATCACATTGATTAGTCCATTGTAACTTATAGACATCATTTGCATTAGTGGATTCATAAACCTTATAGGTTGTGTCACATACACATCCTTGTTTTATTCCTCATAGGAATGCATTTTTAGTATCCATATGCCAAATGCTTAGTCATTAAGTTGCAATCAACAAACATCATCCTTCTCAAAATGTTATCCATGTGTCTTAACACTAAAGATTCATTTGCACTATGGATTTCATCCAATGGGTGCTACAATCAAGGTCATACCTTATGGTTCCCATGGATGTCATTTAGGATGTAATGGTCATAAACCATAACTCAAAATTTAGTTCCTCATATTCATCTAGATAGTTGACTCATCACATGAACAACTCATCACATAGATAAATGAGGTGTGTCTGTCAAGGATATAAGAACTTACAACTCCCTATGATTCTTAATGTCCTTTATTAGTGTGGGGTATTCTTTTATTAAGAATAATTCAATTATTTGATAATCATTCTCTAACTCCTTAGAGTATGATTCCTTCTTGATTTAGACATCACCATGCCTTACTCATGAGTTCAGTATGATACACTATCATAATCACTCATAAGGATCTCAAACATTTGGTCTAAGTATTTCATTCATTGATCTCATCAAGAATTAACACTTTACCAAATTTGCACTTCATCTATGATAATCTTGAACACTTCAAGATATTCATATTGGTATTTATCTAAACACCATTTGAAGTATTAGCATTTGTTCCAATAGGTATGTAAATACATCACATGTATCATACCTAATAGGATAATCATTCTCCCACTATCTTTAGTGAAGATTGATTAATCATGTCCAAGATATTCATGTCTCTTATTGGTTCTCAAACTAAAAGAGTCTAGATTTATCCTTCACATGAAAACTAGAAATGAATTTCTCATGATTGATGCTAATTTGATTGTTTGAGTTATCTATAACTTTTAGGTATCATTTTATCTTATGCATATCAAATACCACAAGATAAACAAGGCATTGCCACAAAGATCATATCTTTAGAAATTGAAACATCTCTTTATTGATTGCCATCATTGTCATACAATATGCAAAAATAAAGTGTTTCTATCTATTTGCAAATATGAAATCACAGTTCATAACTGTATTACATGCCTTTTAGGATGAAAATAAACTAAAGTAATCCTTACTATGGTGGCAACACTTGCCCCAATTATTGAGTGCTTTACACTTTACATCTTGGTATCATATACCTCAAAAGTGTTACAAGTTTACTTTCATGACACCTTTAAGTGGAGACATCAGCCGCCTCCTTCTTTATTTGTTCTTCCAGATAGAGAGGACAATTCCTTTTCCAATTTCTAGGCTTTTGACAATGGTGGCAATTGCCTTTCTTGGTCACACCTCCCTTGGCCTTGAGAGCTGAAGACGACTTGGGGCTCCTGGCTAGCATCAGAACCTTTCTTAGCTTTTCCATTGCCCTTGCGCTTAAACTTGCCTTTCTTTCTCATGATCATCATCACAGACTTAGGCTTGTCCTTTTTCATCTGTGTCTCGGCTGTCCTCAACATGCCCAACAACTCTGACAATGGCCTATCAAAATTGTTCATGTTGTAGTTCATCACAAACTGACTGTAGGATTCTGGCAATGATTGCAGTATCACGTTAGTAGCCAACTCTTGGCTCAGTGGAAATCCCAGTCGTGTCAGGTTCTCCACATACCCAATAATCTTAAGTATGTGAGGACCAACTGGATCTCCTTCTGTCATGACACACTTGAACAGTGCCCTTGAGACATCATATCTCTCTTGCCCTGTTTGATTTTCATACATGTTCCTGAGATGCTGAATCATCTCAATGACACCCATGTTATCATGTTGTCTCTGCAACTCATGGTTCATAGAGCACAACATCAAGCACTTTGCATCAATGCCATCATCAGAATTCTTCTTTTAAGCATCCCTTTCTACTTTTAGTGCATTAGAAGCAAGTTCCTCTGGAATTGAAGTTTCCAGGACATAGAGATTTCTCTCTTGAGTGAGAACAATTCTCAATGTCCTATACCAGTCGTGGAAGTTTGTCCCATTTAGCTTATCCTTTTTAAGGACCGATCGTAAAGAAAAGTGATTGTTGTTTGTTGTCATTTGTACTACAAAAGGAAATATGCAATTTTAGTCCAAAAACTCTTTTTTGACTTATTTGATTGATTTGAAAAGTTGACGATATAATTAGGCCTTTAATTAGTTATCGCTCCCACTATTTTACTTCAAATTGATAGCCCTCACCATCAATTCGGAAGATTACAGCGTACAACCTTCTAGTGGGCAAGATCCTGAAATCCTCTAAGTCATGGACCAGCTTGGGTTGTCACCCACAACTTAGATCTCTCAGGTAGGCAACTCTTGCCAATTGCATCATATGCAACTCTTGATAAGATGTCATATGCAACTCCTTTCCATGATCATCTCCATGCCTCAAGGTGCTAGATCCTATCTAGGTCACCTTGTTAAGTCCTACCCAAAGCCAACACGATGAATATGCACCATGCTTGGGTAGACCCACATATCCATCCTTCACACTTCCATGAGATAGACGGTGCACCACGCTTGGGCGTGCCCACACTTGGTCGATCAATCTTTTCACGTGTGTCACATTTGGAAGGCATCTAAAACATTAATATTTAATGAGGGATTTGGTTTTATATACATATACATATCTAATCAACACAATACATAGTATGTATCATATACATGTTATATCCCACAAAAAACATGCAAAACGATAAAAGCAATGATTATGCCCATCCTAATGAGATTCCTCAAGCCAAGAGGAATCACGATCATCTAGGTCTACATCACATGCAACATGTATAAGATGAACTTTGTGCTTTTGCCTTTCTGGGTTTGATCAACTCATCACATGACTGATCGGCTCGCCATCAGGCCGGTCGGCTGGGTGCACCACCAGCCGATCAATTGGCTCCTTCAACCGATCGGTTCGCCTGGTCGTCTTGCATCTCATCATGGCCACCACCCACTCGTCTCACTCCTCGAACTGGTCATCAACCGATCGGATCACTCCTTGAATCGATCGTCTCGAACGTCAACCGATCAGTTCACGCCTTGAACCGATTGTCTCAGATGTCATCAGGATGTCCCCCGTTCTTTGACATAACAGGAAATAAAATTCTATCCTATTTTACATTGTAAAAAGAGAAACCTCGAGTTACATTCGAGGGGAGAAAAGGTAAGAAAGAAATCTCGAATTATTTTGAGTTACATCAGGAATAAGAGAAAGGGAATCGGTGCACAGACCGAGATGCAAGCAACTGTTGGTATGTATGCCCTGAGAGCCAATCATGGGATGATTGGTGGGATACATTAAGATTGATTTGATAAACATCAAAGGCAAGCTTCCAATTATTTCTGGTTCAGTCATATGAGATAGTGATAGAACAAATTGAATGTCTAGAGAATGACAGTACTCAATGACATATGCCGTCAGGTTCAGGACCTGAACGATGAAATCATACGGATGCTCAAAGTTTGTACATCTTGTTATGTCCCTAGTCGGATGTCATTGTGGAAGTTAGATAGATAGAAATGACACACAAGACTAGATTTTGGTGTTGGTTGATGACAGAATCTCATTAGTCATGATATAGAGATTTCAAACCAAACACATAGGTACTTGTTAGAAAACAAGTGTACCTGACAGACCCACCGTGAGTTTGACACATGGAACCATGACATGGTAGTCACAGTCAGTACTCAAAGTGATGGTGGTGAGTGTGATTCTTTGACTTGAAATCACTACACTCAACACATGTCGTTGGGCACACTTTGACATCATCAAACACAGTCCTATATCATGGGTTGTTATAAAGGTGATGATTGGGTGGCTTTGACACATGGGGCTTTTGAGGGGTGAGTGATAGATATGGGATTTGTCCATCCTGAGGGAGTTTGATATCCATGGCCACTTGATGAGTAGGATTGAGAAAGGCATGCACGCATGTGTTAATCAGTATGTGATATTGATGTCATGCATATCTCTTCCAATCTACTATGAGATCAAGAAAGTGAATGAACATTGACAGGATGACTGTTCCATGCCTCGAGTTCATTCGGGATATTAGTGACAAAGGAATTATACATTCACTGTAATACCATTCATGGATTGTAGGATTGAAAGTTGTTCTCCAACTTTCTATTTCACTTGGGTAGCACTGATGTGTGACTAGGCACCTCTCTTTGCTTGTGAAGTCATAAGTGTTATGGACTTTCACTACCAGTGTGAAATGGACCTGTAGGGTCACACACATAAGATTTAACCTGGAAGAGGAGTTTTGTCCACAATCAACATTTAGATTGATTACTAAAGGAGTTTAGTAGTTGAATTAAACACTAAATCAATTGATAGCTCAGTATCATAATGTTCAAGGTGTTGGACTGATTAATTAGAGTATCAGATTGATTGAAACTGCAACTGACTAATTCTGCACAATCTACAGTCCCAACCAATCAGCTCATGTGATGAACCGATCGGCTCAGCTTGGTGAACTAATCGACTCAGGTGGTGAGTCGATCGGATCATGGATAGGTTGAAATGATTTCTTCAAGTGTTGAAACGATCGGTTCAACTGGTGCAACCGAGCAAGTTGGGAAAGTAGGATTGGTGAGAACTTTCCTTTTGTTTCACTTGCCCAATTTGATTGGAACAAGGATTGGTATTTGATACCAATTAGAAATAAAAGATGGAAAGTCAATCGGGAACTGACCAGGACCATGATCTGACCAATTCAGAAGTGAACCGATCGGTTGAGCTGTCCCAACCGATCGATTGAGGTGTCCACCGACCGGCTCGGGTCCCCAACCGACCGTTTCAATAATGAAACGATCAGTTCAGGTTGTGAGTTGGTTGTTTTTATGGAAAATCTCAAACCCTTCTACTCCTGCTTTTAGTCCCGCATTTCCCGGGATGGAGAACCATGTCCCATGACCCTCCTATATATAGGGGTATTGGGGGCTTCTCAAAGTACAACTCAATGCAATCAGTTTCTCTGTAAAGTTGTCATTCTCTCTGGTTTTGGTAACCAAGAGAGCACGAGCAAGTGCTACCCGATAAGGGAGGCACATCAAGGGAAAGACAACTGTAGAAAGCGACTGGTGGCATGAGAGTGTGTTGGCGACTAGTACGCTGACAGGAGGGTGCAACTCCTTCCAATTCCTTGTGGGACAAGGAGATTGGAGTTCCAGGTGGTCTGTGTGGACTACTTCATAGGCGGGAGGTTTCTGCCGCTCAGAGTACAGTTGTCAATCCCGACAGTCCCGGTGAGACCAGGAGTCGTCAGTCCCGGTGCGACTAGGAGCTACACAGACACAATCCAAGACTGGAGGTGAAGACTACGCAATCTGTGAGGTATTGTCGCCGAGCAAGCCTCGGGACAAGGTATGACTCCACAAACCATCCTTTCCTATTGTATAGACATTGACGCGTTTCCTTGTTCTGGGTTTGGGAAGGAGAAATTTTTTTGTTTCCACTGCCTTCTCTGCCTCACCTAAAACCCAATAGTGGCATCAGAGCCACATCAACTGCTCTATACTTTAGGATTATCGATATGATCGATTTTGGTTTGTCGCCTTTATTTATTGCATACGATGCAAATAAAATTGGCTTTATGAATGTCCAATCCTAAATCTACAAATCCCAATTTACATATATGATATGTATAATTAATGCACTCGATACGCGTTGCCCTTAAACAAGTTTTGTGGTGGATGTATAGCATGGTTATGGCCAATAAACCCTATCTGTGTATGGTTGTATGTGGTTTGCTTGCATCTGGGTCTGTGCACCGATCTTCCGTCTCGTATTCCTGATGTAACTCGAAATAATTCGAGATTTCTTTCCTACCTTTTCTCCCCTCGAATTTTACTTGAGGTTTCTCCCTTTACAATGTAAAATAGGATAGAATTTTATTTCCTGTTATGTCGAAAAATAGAGGACATCCTGACGACAGCTGAGACGATCGGTTCAAGGCATGAATCGATCGGTTGACGTTTGAGACGATCGGTTCAATGAGTGAGTCGATCGGTTGATGACCGGTTTGAGCAGACAGATGAGCAGGTGGCAGCCATGATGAGATGCACGATGACCAGGAAAACCGATCGGTTGGAGGAGCCAACCGATCGGCTGGTGGCACCCAGTCGACCGTCCTGATGGTGAGCCGATCAGTCATGTGATGAGTTGATCAAACCCATAAAGGCAAAGCAAAAAGTTCATCTTGTACAATTTGCATGTGATGTAGACCTAGATGACCCTAATTCCTCTTGGCTCGAGGAATCACATTAGGATGGCCATAATCATCACTTTTATCATTTTGCATGTTTTCTGTGGGATATAGCATGTATATGATATGTACTATGTATTGTGGTGATTGGATATGTATATGTATATAAAACCAAATCCATCATTAAATATTAAGTTTTAGATGCCTTCCAAATGCGACACACGTGAAAAGCTTGATCGACCAAGTATGGGCACGCCCTAGCGTGGTGCACCATCTATCTCATGGAAGCGTGAAGGATGGATATGTGGGTCTGCCCTAGCAGGGTGCATATTCATCGTGTTTGCTTTGGGTCAGACTTAACAAGGTGACCTAGATAGGATCTAGCACCTTGAGGCATGGAGATGATCATGGCAAGGAGTTGCATATGACATCTTATCAAGAGTTTCATATGATGCAATTGGAAAGAGTTGCCTACTAGAGAGATCTAAGTTGTGGGTGACATCCCTAGCTGGTCCATGATTTAGAGGATTTTAGGATCTTTCCCACTAGAAGGTTGTATGCCACAATCTTCTGAATTTATGGTGAGGGCTATCAATTTGAAGTAAAATAGTGGGAGCGATAATTAATTAAAGGCCTAATTATATCATCAACCATTCAAATCAATCAAACAAGTCTAAAGGAGTTTTGGACTAAAATTGTATATATTTCCGTTTGTACAATAAATGGTTGATCAACAATAATCACTTATATGCGATCAGTCTTTGAGACCAACATATTAAATGGGAATTTTTCACAACTGGTTAGGACATTGAGAAGTGTTCTTAATTGTAGAGTGAAAGCTCTAAGTCCTAGTTAGACCAGAACCAGATGAACTCGATCCCACCATATCAATGGCTAAAAGTATGCTTATGGAAGCATACCAAGGATGGCATTGATGAGGAGTGCTTGATGTTGTGTTATTTGAACTATGAGTTGCAGAGACAACATGAGACATATGATGTCTCCAAGACACTATCCTAGTATATCATGATAGAAGGAGATCCCGTAAGGTATTCACACACTTAATGTGATTGGGTATGTGGAAAGACCTGACTAAGAAGAATTCCCTCTGAGCCAAGAGTTGGCTATTGGTATGATACTGCAAATGTTGCGAGAATCATACAGTTCATGATAAACTACAACATGAACAACTTTGACAAGCGTTGACAAAGTTATTGGACATGTTGTGCACAGTAGAGGCAAATATGAAGAAAGACTAACCCTAATCTTTGATGAGATCAATGAAAGGTAAGTCTTAAGGGCAAGGATAAGGGAAAAGCAAAGAAGTGTTCTGATGCTAGCGAGCAATCCAAGCCATCTTCAGCCTCAAGGCACATGGGGAAAGGGTGTATGAGGGATTGCCCTCTATATCTGGAAGAACAAAAGAAGATGAAGGAGGGGATGGAGATATCCACCTAAGGTATCATGAAATGAACCACTTCTTTATCTGAGGTATATGATACCAACATATGGATATGTGATATATGATATCCACAAAGAAGTGATGGCCTTTGTGAGAGGACCAAGAAAAGAGTACCCATCATTGGAGAAAGTGTTGGTGACATAGATATGAGTACCTTTCAGTTTATTTCAGCCTAAAGGGCACGAAATAGAGTTGAGAACTGCTATTTCATATTTGCCAATAGATAGAAACACTTTATTTTTTCATATTGTATGACAATGATGGCAATCAATAAAGAGATGTTTCAATTTCTAAAGATATGATCTTTATGGCAATGCCTTGTTTATCTTGTGGTATTTGGTATGCATAAGATAAAATGATACCTAAAAGTTATAGGTAACTCAAACAATAAAATTAGCATCAATCATGAGAAATTCATTTCTAGTTTCCATATGATGGATAAATCTAGACTCTTTTGGTTAGAGAGCCAGTAAGAGACATGAATATCTTGAACATGATTAATCAATCTTCACTAATGGTAGTGGGAGAATGATTATTCTATTAGGTATAATACATGTGATGTATTTACATACCTATTGGAACAAATGCTAATACTTTGAATGGTGTTTAGAGAAATACCAATATGAATATCTTGAAGTGTTCAAGATTATCATAGATGAAGTGCAAATTTGGTAAAGTGTTAATTCTTGATGAGATCAATGAATGAAATACTTGGACCAAATGCTAGAGATCCTAATGAGTGATTATGATAGTGTATCATAGTGAACTCATGATTAAGGCATGGTGATGTCTAAATCAAGAGGGAATCACACTCTAAGGAGTTAGAGAATGATTATCAAATAACTGAATTCTTCTTAATAAAAGAATACCCCACACTAATAAAGGACATTAAGAATCATAGGGAGTTGTAAGTTCTTATATCCTTGACGGATACACCTCGTTTATCATGTGATGAGTTGTTCATGTGATGAGTCAACTATCTAGATGGATATGAGGAACTGAATTTTGAGTTATGCTTTATGACCATTACATCCTAAATGTCATCCATGTGAACCATAAGGTATGACCTTGATGGTAGCACCCATTGGATGAAATCCATAAGTGCAAATAAATCTTAAGTGTTAATACACATGGATAACATTTTGAGAAGGATGATGCTTGTTGATTGGAACTTAATGACTAAGACATTTGGCATATGAATACTAAAACTGCATTCGTATGTGAAATAAAACAAGGATGTGCACGTGACACAACATATAAGGTTTATGAATCCACTAATGCAAATGAAGTATATAAGTTACAATGGACTAATCAATGTGATTGATTGAGTACAAGAAACTCAGAATTGGATCTTTACTTTGATGATATAGTCAAAGGGTTTGACTAATATGTCCAAGATAAAGAATGAATCTGTGATTTAGTGGGAGCCTGTTCACATTCCACATGTTGATGTGAAATGGAAATGTTCTAGAATGGAAATCCAAAAGTGGAAATTATCTTTAAGGAAGATAGAGATGTTTCCTATGTGATAGGAATAGAGATCTATAGAGATAGTTCTTGAAAAACCTCTTGACCTGAAAAGAGAAAGCATACATTGGCAATCTGTATTGAAGGGTTCAGTATGCACAGATTCAGTGGGAGATAACTTGTCCATGTTACATGGAGTTAGTATCTCAAGGCCAAGTGTCCAATTCTTATGAAGAATGGGAACACTAAGAATAGATATGGATCTATCATGTATGTAATCATCCCATTATCTTTCATGTATCGACATGGCAAGGACAAAATGCATTCATCATCTTGCATGTAGGACATGGCAATATGATATGCTCATCCTGATAACTCGTATGTAAGACATGACGAGTGGATGTCTATCTACTTCTAGTAAGGGTTACTGGAATACCATGAGAACTTGATAAGTACTTGAGAAGTACTAGTTCTATGGAGATAAGGAAGAGTTCAATGTAAATAGTTACATTGATGCGAACTTCCGAAAGGACAGAAAATTAATCACAATATATATATAGGATTAATATAAGTGAAAGTTTGTTGATAATTGGAAGTGTTCCAATAAAATCATTTAAAAGGAAATTCCCAGTATATATGCGTTAGAGAATAGCAGTAGATACTATATGGATTTGGAAGTTCATAAGATGAGCTTATATATATTCTGCTCATTGATGACAAGTATGGAATCCTTGATCATGCAATGTGGATAAAGGTTAGCAAAGGAATAATAGATCACATATTAGGGAAACTCCATCTCATACATGTGACGTACAGAGCAGATATGAGAGACATGCAATTTATACTGACTTTGGCAAGGTTTTGCCATAACTCACTATATTTGCACTAGAGCACAGTAACATGTGGGACATGTTTGAAGATCACTATGAATATGATTCAAGGATGATTGGCTCGTAGTGCAAGTGGGAGTCTGTTGGTATGTATGCCCTGAGAGCCAATCATGGGATGATTTGTGGGATACATTAAGATTGATTTGATAAACATCAAAGGCAAGCTTCCAATTCTTTCTGGTTCAGTCATATGATATAGTGATAGAACAAATTGAATATCTAGAGAATGACAGTACTCAATGACGTATGCTTTCACGTTAAGGACTTAAACGATGAGATCATACGAATGCTAAGAGTTTGTACATTCTTGTTATGTCCCTAGTCAGATGTCATTGTGGAAGGTAGATAGACAACAATGCCACACAAGACTAGATTGTGGTGTTAGTTGATGATAGAATCTCATTAGTCATGATATAGAGATATCAAACCAAACACATAGGTACTTGTTAGAGAATAAGTGTACCGGACAGACCCACCGTGAGTTTGACACATGGAACCATGACATGGTAGTCACAGTCAGTACTCACAGTGATGGTGGTGAGTGTGATTCTTCGACCTGAAATCACTACACTCAACACATGTCATTGGGCACACTTTAACATCATCAAACGCAGTCCTGAAACATGGGTTGTTATAAAGGTGATGATTGGGTGGCTTTGACACATGGGGCTTTTGAGGGGTGAGTGATAGATATGGGATTTGTCCCTCCTAAGGGAGTTTGATATTCATGGCCACTTGATGAGTAGGATTGAGGAAGGTGTGCACGCATGTGTGAATCATTATGTGATATTGATGCCATACATATCTCTTCCAATCTACTCTAAGTTCAAGAAAGTGAGTGAACGTTGACAGGATGACTGTTCCATGCCTCAAGTTCATTCGGGATATCAGTGACAAAGGAATTATACATTCACTATAACACCAATCACAGATTGTAGGATTGAAAGTTCTTCTCCAACTTTCTATTTCACTTGGGTAGCACTGATCTGTGACTAGGCACCACTCTTTGCTTGTGAAGTCATAAGTGTTATGGACTTTCACTGCCAATGTGAAATGGACCTGCAGGGTCACACACATAGGATTTAACCTGGAAGAGGAATTTTTTCCACAAACAATGTTTAGATTGATTACTAAAGGAGTTTAGTAGTTCAATTAAACACTCAATCAATTGATAGCTCAGTATCATAATGTTCAAGGTGTTGGACTGATTGATTAGAGTATCAGATTGATTGAAACTACAACTGACTGATTCTGCACAATCTGCACTCCCAACCGATCGGCTCAGCTTGGTGAACCGATCGACTCAGGTGGTGAGTCGATCAGCTCATGGACAAGGTGAAACGATTGCTTCAAGTGTTGAAATGATCGGTTCAACTGGTGCAACCGAGCAAGTTGGGAAAGTAGGATTGGTGAGAATTTTCCTTTCATTTCACTTTCCCAATTTGATTGGAACAAGGATTGGTATTTGATACCAATTAGAAAAAATAGATGGAAAGTCAATCGAGAACTGACCAGGACCATGAACCGACCAGTTCAGAAGTGAACTGACTGATTGAGGTGTCAACTGACCGGCTCAGGTCCCCAACTGACCGTTTCAGTAATGAAACGATCGGTTCAGGTTGCGAGTTGGTTGTTTTTGTGGAAAATATCGAACCCTTCTACTCCTGCTTTTAGTCCCGCATTGCCCGGGATGGAGAACCCTAGCCCATCACCCTCCTATATATATAGGGGTATTGGGGGCTTCTCAAAGTATAACTCAGTGCAACCAGTTGCTCTGTAAAGTTGTTGTTCTCTCTGGTTTTGGTAACCGAGAGAGCCCGAGCAAGTGCTACCCGATAAGGGAGGCACAATAAGGGAAAGACAACTGTAGAAAGCGACTGGTGGCAGGACAGTGTGACAGTGACTAGTACGCTGACAAGAGGGTACGAATCCTTCCAATTCCTTGTGGGGACAAGGAGATTGGAGTTTCATGTGGTCCGTGTGGACTACTTCAGAGGCGGGAGGTTTCAGCCGCTCGGAGGATAGCTATCAATCCTGACAGTCTCGGTGAGACCAGGAGTCGTCAGTCCCGCTACGACCAGGAGCTGCATCGACACCATCCAAGACTGGAGGTGAAAACCGCGCAATTTGTGAGGTATTGTCACCGAGCAAGCCTCGGGACAAGGTATGATTCCACAAACCATCCTTTCCTATTGTATAGACATTGATGTGTTTCCTTGTTCTAGGTTCGGGGAGGAGAAATTTTTTTGTTTCCGTTGCCTTCTCTACCTCCCCTAAAACCCAACAGCAACCACATACAACCATACACAGATAGGGTTTATTGGCCATAACCACACTATACATCCACCACAAAACTCATTTAAGGGCGACGTGTATTGAGTGCATTCATATTACATATCATATATGTATATTGGGATTTGTGGATTTAGGATTGGACATGCATAAAGCCAATTTTATTCGCATCGTATGCAATAAATAAACGCGACAAACCAAAATCGATCATATCAATAATCCTAAAGTATAGAACAGTTGACGTGGCTCTGATACCACTGTTGGGTTTTAGGGGAGGTAGAGAAGGCAACGGAGACAAAAATATTCTCCTCCCCAAACCCAGAACAAAGAAACGCGTCAACGTAAATACAACAGGAAAGGATGGTTTGTGGAATCATACCTTGTCCCGAGGCTTGCTCGGAGACAATACCTCACGGCTTGTGCGGTCTTCACCTCCGGTCTTAGACGGTGTCTGTGCAGCTCCTGGTCACACCGGGACTGACGACTCCTGGTCTCACCGGGACTGTCGGGATTGACAATTGTCCTCTGAGCGGAAGAAATCTCCCGCCTCTAAAGTAGTCCACACAGACCACCTGGAACTCCAATCTCCTTGTCTCACAAGGAATGGGAAGGAGTCGCACCCTCCTGTCAGTGTACTAGTCACTGACACACTCTCCTTCCAGCAGTCACTTTCTGTAGTTGTCTTTCCCTTGATCTGCCTCCCTTATCAGGTAGCACTTGCTCGGGCTCTCTCAGTTACCAAAACTAGAGAGAACGACAACTTTACAGAGAACTGGTTGCACTGATTTGTACTTTGAGAAGCCCCCAATACCCCTATATATAGGAGGGTCATGGGACATGGTTCTCTATCTCGGGAAATGTGGGACTAAAGTAGGAGTAGAAGGGTTCGAGATTTTCCATAAAAACAACAAATTATGCAACCTGAACCGATCGTTTCATTTCTGAAATGGTCAGTTGGGGACCTGACGGGAGTCTAAGGAATGGGTAGGAGAGATAGACCACCTGTGAGGATGGTCCTATTAGAAAGGGATCCATCCTTGGAATGAGTTATGATACCTTCAAAATGCTCCAGCAGTGGTGAGAGGGAGGGACAACTGCCTTTGCATTTTGAACTGCAATATTGGCCTCATGATGATCTTGTTTTGGAGATTATAAAGGGGGTTGCATCTCATATGAGAGATCTTACAGTGAGGTGATGTGAAGATTTGCATAGTGTCAACTGGGAACAATGTGGCATCCCCTTGACAAAAGTACTTTGGCAATAGAAGCATGATGGTCATGCTAGATCACATGGTATTAAGTTGATGGGTGATTGGATCTAAGTGCAAATGGGAGTCTATATGTATGTTTGCCAAAACAGGCAATCATATGATGATTGTAATGGCATATCTTATAAAAAAATGATTTTAATAAAGGCAATTTTACAATTTATATGATTTATTTAGTTAAGAGATAACTATGTAACATAATAAATGTCTAGAGAATCATGTACTCAATGTCATATATCTTCAGGTTAATGACATGAACAATGAGATCATACAAATGTCAAGAATGTATGTGTTCTTGTTGTGTCCCTATTAAGATGTTATTATGGAAGTCTAATAGACAAATACAACACATAACACTAGAGTGTGATATCCTAGCCACTTGATAAGCAAGATAATAAATGCATGGCAATGCTCATTTGAGTCAATATGTGATATTGAGCTTACATATATCTCAGAGAGTCTACTCTAGTTCAAGGAACTACAATCGAACATTGAAGAGGATGATAATTTCATGCCGAATTCAATATGGATACTAGAGACAAATGAACTATACAAACACTATAACACCAATCACATATTTTATGTTGAAGTTGTTTTCCAACTTTCCAATTATTTGAGTAGCAATGATATGTTACTAGATACTGCTCATTGTTTGTGATGTCATAAACTACTTATGGACATTCATTGCCAACATAAATTGGAACCTATAGGGTCAGACACATAGGATACACTTGGAATACAAAATTTTACATTAATATGATGTTTAAGTTTATTACTAAAGTTTTTAAATACTCAAATTAAACAATTGATTTGATGGACTCTGATTTGACTGATTCAAGTGTTGAACTGATAGGTTGGGCTATCATGTTGATTAAAATTGCATTGGCTCTTATCAGCTCAAGTTCAATCAAATGATAAATTCATGTGATGAACCTCACAATTCACTGATCAATTCAATTGGATAAATGATTTGTGTTGACATCATGTTATGTATTAAATCAGATATTAATTTCCAATACAATTACGATTGGGAAACCTGATGAAATGGCTAGTTCAAGGGTTGAACTAATCGACTCACATGCCAAGATATTGGTTCACCTATCAACTGACCTTTTCACCACTCACAGGATGCAAAATTTTGTGAAATCCCATCCGCTTTGACTCCAGCTCAGACTGGGAACCTTGACCTTCCTATGAATAGTGGGTTACTGGGGGCTTCTCGGACACATCAATTAAGTTTTATAATTGTTTTCTTCTCTATTTGTAGTAACAAAGAGAACCTGAGCAAGTCCTACCAATCAAAGGGAGAGATAGCAAGGGAGAACAATCGTGGGAGAGAAAGTTGGTGACACTATGCCAACAAGAAGGGACAACTCCTTGTCCATTCTACTAGAATGACAAGAGTTACAGATCATCAGGGCAAACTACTATAGAGTCAAGGAGACCATTGTCTTCCGCTTAGAGGACAAAGTCAAACTGTTGTCAGTGGTGATCAACTAGGAGTCTGACGCTGACATTATCCAAGTGTGACATGAAGAAAGACACACACTGCTATGAGGGAATTATCGTTATACTTGCTCTAGGACTAGGTATAACCTCACAACCATCATTTTCATTACATAGTTGTTGACGTGATATACCATCCTAAAGGGGAATATGGTATTGAATTATTATTTCCGCTGCTTGCTTTATCGCCATATTTCCCTATGGAACCAGGGTCTTGTTATGGTATCACAAATTCCCTTTCTCTGAATCAATCCATCATGCTTCCAACTTCAAAGTTTTGACCTAATATATTAATTCAAAGGATAATTATGATAGGCAACCCTGATCTGCTATATCAACATGGGAATGTCTTATATTTGAGCTAATAGTCCTCCAAGAATGAAGACTTCCATATGCATATTTGTTTATAGCAGGGACACCAACATGTCCTTTTTTTGTAGGCTGTGAAGTACTTTTGTGTGGTTCCTATAGTTAACAAAAATGACCTTCAATTTAGCTTCTTGCTACCATGTTCACTTTTCCTAGGTTGTAGTCTATTAATAAATGGTATTACATTATCAACTTGAGCCACTTCATTGTCACATTTCAGCTTTAGTTTTGAGAAGAGATATAGATGATTCTTGTCATTAGTGAATATTTGACATTCCTGCACATATAGTTAACATTTTTAGATCATCAATGCTATGAATATTAGGCCTAAATCTAGGTCATGTGTAGGATAACTATCATCAAGATTCTTAATATTTCCTGAAAAAAGAAATCTTGCTTTCTCTGGCATCAACAAAATCTAGAGAACTAAAACTGGGTCAGATGTCAAATTCTCCTTCATTGGAAATTATGTTGCATTTCTTTATCAAAATCAACTATAAAGACATTGTATCTACTATTAAACATGATAAACAAATACATCAAATGTGTGGCAGCGGAATAAATAAAACTTGACTTTATTCAAAATGTATAAATTGTACATTATAAAAATTTCCTAAATGGGAGTATAACTTTATACAAGCATAGGATCTAGGTAGAGGAAGACTTAAACTAGTACAACTTATCTCCACAAACAACATAACAAAAGTTTATGCAACTAATCCAATCTATCTAGATGTGCAAGATCTCCTTAGTCTTATGCAGGTTCACCAAGCTTCCATGTGCACTCTGATCATAATCTGGGTGGTTGGGATCACCAAGTAAGAGAGAGATAAAAATGTATGTGTTATTCAAGAGAAATAGGACAATTAAATAATCGAAAGCATTGCAATATAAAAGATTCTCTACAAAAAGAGATTTCAAAAGAAATGAGGCAAGTATAAGAATAAGAGAGAGAAGGCTGCCATAATCAATCACCACAATAATAATCACATAGCATGAATATATTAAGACACAATGTCATCTCAATGTAGGGTGAGGCACCTACTGGATCTCACCAAGTGGAAGGGGGACTAAAACCCCAGTGCCTATATAAAGTGGCAGGGGGACTAAAACCCAATGCCTAATATAAAATGGTAGGGGGACTAAAACCCCAGTGCCCGACAGGAGGACTAAAACCTCAGTGCCCTATGGATGGTTTGTACTCATGTACACTACATTGTCATTTGTAGTGTACATCATGCTTAATAGTTCACTTGGCGTTAGTGGAAATATCAAAGTAACATTTGCATCCTAGCATTTGGGAATAAAACCCACGAATAAGCCACATAAAGGAGCCAACATAGGCTATAGCAAGATTTAAGAATTTCCAAGTAAATGAGACAACATATGTAGTAGCAAGATTCACATGATTCAAATGAATGAGCCACAATGGCATTAGAAGCATAAAATATGTAAAAGATCCAAATAAAGGCGTTTATGAGGATATCAAGCTAGCAAAAAATGTTTGTAGGGTTGGATAAGACCCAACTGAAGGATTAGGATTGTTTGCACATAGATTTCACATTCATACATTCCACACATATAATACGAATCACATACAAAAATAAGTATGAATTATGAAATAGGCTTCACATACAAATAGGGTCCACATACATAAATAGGATTCACATACATAAATAGGTTTTCACATACATAGGGGTCACATACCTTATCTTGATCCATTACTTCCACCAATCATATTGTTTCACTTCCATTTTTCCCTAGTTATAAACATTCCACATGTATTAGTATTTATTAAGGCATAAAGCATAGGAAAAACCCTAATTTTGGAACTTATTTTCAAAACCACGATTTAAATCTCAAAACCTAGTCCAATCAATTAATCGTATTCTCCTTGTTATGAAAACATCTTTTATTTCCCAATTTGGAGTTAAAATAGATCAATCACACATTTTAGATCATTTAATATAATAAAATAGGTATCCAAACAATACTTCAAAAAGGGAATCATAATTGAGACTCAAGAACCATAAAATCAGATTCTACATGAAAAATACTTTCCAACGACTATTTATTTGCATTTTTCCGAGAATGAATCGATTTACTATGAATTAAGTAAAATCGGCCAATCAGAATGCAAGAAAACCATAGTGTGACAATAATTTAAATGAAAATGCAATTCGATGTAAATAGTAGGTGAAATGACCAAAATGCCCATGGGTTTAAAATGAAATCAACTAAAATGATGGTGTCACCAATGTCATATGTTCATTTCAATCGTTACAATGAGAAAACAAAACCAAACGTGAATAGTTTGTATTGCCCATGGGGATTAAATCCTATGATTGCAAGGGGATGGGCACCCTGGTCATTGCCGGACCAGGTACGCTCCATCCCACATCCATGGCGACCTGCTGCTGCTGGAGTTCGACTCCACAACCCAGATTGCGGAGCACTGGCCGCCGATACAAACCAAGGACATCAATGATGTCCCCATCGCTCGACGATCTCATCGAGCCCGGGTTTGGGTCTCGCAGTGCTCAGGAGCTCCAGGAAGGCTCCGTCGTGGGTCGAGAACAGAGGAAGAAGAAATAGAGAACAAATCACCAAAAATGCAAGGAAAAAAGAAACTAAGGTCGGGATCACCTTCGCGGGGCCAAGGCAAGTTGAAAGAGTGCACTTCCGTAGGTAGAGGAGCACCAGGGCAACGAAAAGCATGGTGCCGCTGACAACCAAAATCGATCTACAGGACCTGGTGATTGAGCACATCGTGAGACTAGGTAACATTGCGGAACAAAAGAGGAAGCATCGAGGATGCTTACCTAGCAACCAATCGAACGGAGGTGGCTTCTTGAGACAAGGCGAGGTCACCATCGCCGGGGAAGAAGACCGAGCATGTCGGGGTCTTTGGGGGCAAACGAGGAGAAATTGGACGTGGAGGAGGAAGGATCGAGGCCTAAGGGTTATCGACGACACCATTTGTAGGTGGGAGGGAGGCCCTTGGCCTTACTGTGCCTTGCGTTGGAGAAGGGGGAGAGAAACCAAGAAAGGCATTTTGCCTATAGTGAACGGGGACCCATGATTTAGGGCTCGTTGGAACGAGCGTTGAGAGACAAAACTGACACAAGTAAAATTGTGTGAAACAGAGAAGGGTGAGAGAGAACGACAACAGGGAGCTGGGGTGCCCCATCTGTTCAGTGGGCAGGAGGAAAGTGATGATCTCTCTGCCATTAGATCGGAGAGAGATTAAATCATGACCGTCAGATGAGCAGCGAAATGGATGCGTGACAAGACTCAAAATCAAATAATCGACAGACTATAGGTGTTACAAACATTTAAATGATGTCGATTTAATATCTAAGGTTACACTATATTAGAAACTTGTAAAAACGATTTGAGGGGTCAAGACAACTCCAAAAGCCACCAAATTTTGACCACATGCACAAATTAAAGTGTAGAATCATTCTATGCAATTATTTTCTTATTTCACCCATGATTTGACCCTAAATTAATACATTTCTCATTAAAGTGTATATTAATATATTAAAATGAATGAATTATATGAAAAGGCTTCTTTTAATGGATTATATGAGTGAAATTCGAGATATTAGATACATATCAATACTAGGGGTCATATGTCATCAATAATATCCTCTCATTAATGCATTAAGGTCCATATGGAGGAGAGAGGAAGAAAAAGGATAATTACTCTCATATATTAACTCAAATACACATTATTACTAATATATTTATTCAAAATGCTCCAAATTAACATTATCTACTTATATAATCTCATAAAACTCCATTTTGCATTATTAGTCCGTAATTGTTTCCTTAAGTGTGTTATTTGTGCAAACACCCCTTTATTATCATAAATGGGGGTAAAAATGGATTTTCACCATCATTAATGCTCAAATTGCACATAGAGTCCAAAAATGATCCAAAAGGATGGGAAATTTATGAAAAAGGTCCAAATGGACTAGAAGGCAAAGAAAAGCTCAAAAGTGGGTAAATTGAAGGAAAGACCTTGGATTTTAGTATGTTACATCAATAATACATCTTTCTTTTTCATCCTCATCAACAATAAAGACATATCACTTCTCCTGGTTGAACCACCTATAATATCAAGCCAACTTGACGTAATTTTGGAACTTAATTGGTGTATTTGGCTTCTGGTAAAGTAGCACTAACTTCACCTTCTTGGTATATAGATTTAACCCTATTCTAAAAAAGATGTGGCTACAAAAATAAAATTTTGTTAGCCAAAACTCTCACTTGCTGAGTTTTGCATACAATTGGTTTCACATCTAGAGTTTGAAGGTCAATCAATGATGTTTCTTATGTATACCCTGGTCCTTGTAATAGATCAAAATATCATTTTTGAAGACTATGAAAAATTAATCCAAATTAGTTGGGATTGAGGCTTAGGTGATGATGATGATGATGATGAAAAATTAATCCAAATACTATATCAATACATAGTACATCCGGTTCGTCAAAGTTGTAGGTGATTTGGTTAGTTTGAATGACATAACCATGAAATCATAGTGCCGATATCTAGTCCTCAAAGTTGAAATGCGTGTGTCTTCTTCTGTGATCCTCAACTAGTATATCTTGACCATAGATATAGCAATGAGAACATTGTGGATCCATTCAAATGGTTGAGGAAGTCATCAATCCTCGACAAGGGAAACTTGTTCTTCACTCTAAGCTTATCCAACTCCCTATAATTAAAGAAATATCTAATGGTGCCATCCTTCTTATTGACAAACATAATAGGAGCATCCTATAGGGACATCCTTGAATGGATAAAACCTTTGTACAACCACCCATTTAGTTGTTTCAATAACACATTTTTTCCACTAGTGCCATTCTATGTGGTGCTCATGTTTTGGGATGTGTAACGAGATCAAGATTGACCTCAAATTCAATGTATCGGGGAGGAGGAATACAATAACACTCATCTATGAAGACATATTAAAACTAAAAAATTATGGGTAAATAGAAAATGATAGGACTCGCTACTGTTTAGTATCAACCACATGTGTCAAAAAAGCCTCACGACCCTAACTTATTAGCTTCTCATCTATTGCACTAGAAACCAAACACATAGAAGAATCTTTTGCTCTCCATGGAAGTCCCAAGAGGCATCTCCTTCCTAAAACACAACAACCTTGGATCTACAATCCATCACTAATTTATACTTCCCTAATGTATCTAACCAAGGATCACAAAGAATCCATGCATGTCAAGTGTCATAAGATTCACTTGAATGTTCTCTTTATAGAAACACCTCACATAAAATTGTGAAGCCAAAAAAAGGTGTATCAAGGAAGACAGGTTCACATTGAAGACTAACAAGAAAAATACAACACACAATCCTCTTTTTGGTGATAAATGAGTGTGTCAAACCTATATCAACCAAAGAAGAAACATATATACAAGTAAACAATTTAGAATGAACAAGCTCCATATGGAATGTAATTATTTGAGGGTTGAAAACACCCTCTATATGGGTCATAACATAGAAACAAGTGTTTCTTGTGATCCTCCTCTTCTTTGGAACTTCCTAGAGACACTAAGTATCCTTCTTGGGAGGCATGTTCACACCCCTTTTCACTACCATCATTGTACTACTATGAAATATGTTACTTTGACTCCTAAGGATGAGATGACTCCTAATTTGGATACATGAGAGACATCCTCAAATGCTCTCATTTGTGGTTGTTGAAACACCTCTTTTGTAATGAACGATGCTTCCAATATGACCCTATCATGCGGGAAACCCTAAACAATATGACCTAGATAGTGGAAATCCTTGCCTCATCCCCTACTTGGTTACAAATGAAACTACTAGATTATCGACTCAGACATATCCATCAACTATTAGGATTTCCAATATAGTTTTCTTACAAGCATTGTAATCCTCTACTTCTTGGATTCTCCTGAGAATTATCCAAATTACTGTGGTTATTATCTTTAAACATTGTTGTCAAAAATTTTAACTTATGTTCTCTCGATCCTCCTCACATAATCTTCAAAGTTGGAAAGATTCTCATTTGAATTGAAATTAAATTCCATCCTTGCAAGTTTAGTGTTCAATCCCTTTGTTAAATTGTCTAATATTCTATAGATAAGTCAGTGTCGTGAGTGGGTGAAACCATAACTACTCCAAAGATGAAGATTCATACTTTTTCACAAACATCCTCTCTTCCTCACGTACTCAAATTCTGTGATATTTTCCTTTGGATGGAATAGGGAATATTATGCTCTTGAACTCCTTCCCAAACTCCACCAAAGATAAAAATTCCCCCAATTTCTTATACTACTCAATGTCCCACCAATTTCCATAATTCCTCTTTAACAGATAGTTGTGTAATTTCACCTTATTTTTGTTTGGTATATTTAGAAATTACAAATGCTTCCCTAGATATATAAGACACAAATATGAATCTTTTGTATTTTCTATACCTGATTACTCTATGACTCATACTCATTTCAACTGCTCAAATGTCCAACTAGTGCATGTTAACTCAATGTTTGTGGTTTGAGCCTTTCCCTTTGGCTAGTATCATTTTTGTAAAATGGGTGAAAGAGAATAATATATGCTCAATCATGGCCATAAAGGTCAAGCCAACGGGCATCATAGGCCCTATTTCCAACATCTTAGTCTGCTTAAGCTCGATCATCCATTCCTTGTGAATGGTCACCTCCCATCACCCTTTAGGTGAATGCAGTTTCTTTCTACAAGCTCTTCACAATGTCTAGTTGTATCTACATAACCATGACATATGTCTAAATATGATTGAATAGTAAAAGTAGACACAACAACCTAATCTTATCTCCCTATAGATGCACCAATCCTATTCTTTGATACTGAAACTTTGTGATGACCCATCACCATAAGAGCGATATTACTCAAAGAAAATCCAATTAAAAACAACAACAATCATTATCCACAAAAGCCAAATATATTTTTCTGTCCAAAAAAATTCATAAAGCATTACTAATACTATCAATAGAACCACGTAATCTTTATAGAAGTTAATCACAACATATTACATTCTCTACAATATGCAAGTGTTTAGTGAACACCGTATACATAAGTCATTGGCAAAATATTTCATCAAAATACAAATTTCTTAGACATACATAAGGGACATTACTATATAATATTCCCATAAAACCATAAAGCTTGTATATCAATGGATCTAGAGGCAATCCATTCATGTCAAAATCTCAATCTAGGAAACATATATATAATAAATGTGTTCACACAAACTTGAGTGTATAGGAACAAAGCTTCACCACTAACCATGTACTCTTTAATTCTAGAAGAGATCACCCAAATGTCACCTACCTTTGAGATCCCATCTCACAAACTTCACTTAATTCCTCATCTAGGATTGTTTCCCTCCTTTTTTATCATCACTACCACTATTGTGGTATTTCTGCCTCCCACCTTAAAGATGTGTACAAACCACAATGTGAGATCCCAAGTCCCAATGATAATATATAATATATGAGACATGTATGACAATTAGGTAATAAATGTATAAAGGGAACACAAAACATATAGAACAATTATTTATGTATTTAGAGGTACACGTTTACCCAAGCATATATGTATCCTTGACTTGGATGCACGAAATGTTTGACAACATACATATGTTCAATTGTCCTGATATTTATCTTATCAAGAGAACATCTGTGATTAGTTCCCACTACGCCTAAAATTATATTCTAGTAAGGTGGGATGTGATTCATAATGCTTCAGTCAACTATTTATATGCTAATAAGGTACTCTAGAAATCTTTACATAAACTAAGAATATAGGAATTCTTGGTATCTCTTCAAAAACCTTAGTCCAAGTGAGGTAACCCAAAGGTATAGATCCCACTAGATGAATTTTCATCATATATTTTTTTAAGAGTACTTCTACCAGTCTTATGCTTGTCCTAGATTCCCAGGTTAGGGAACTAAACATTGGGTCACAACCCTTGATACTATAATCAAACATATCATCACATCTCATTCCTTACTGAACCCTAGACCTTTGTTGAGTCCTCAACATATTATAACGTTGATAGGGTATTAATACCACAACTATTCCCATATGTTCACTAATATATGGATCTTAGAATCTTATCATAACTCCAACTTTCTACACAATTTAATCACTTCATTATTCCCCTTAATGACCTAGGAGAATATATCTACAGAGGGACCTAGAAATTACACTTCTAGAACTATATATATCAAGCAAGATGTTAATGGGCCATCAATGAAAGACAAATACTCATATTACTAGAAACTTTTGAAGATATAAAGTGATGGTGACCACAATCTAAATTCAGATCAGATGGCATATTCCCATGCCTCTAATGGGAGTTGAGAAATCCTTCCCAGAAGTCTCTGCAAAATCATATAACATTGCAATGCACTCACAACTTGGAAGTACCACTATAGATGATTAGAACCATCAATTTTTCCATAAAGGAACTATTTTTACAAATTTCTACATCATAGAAGTAAAAGGAATGACTATGAAACATATTTATGTGCTTCCTCATGAAAAGATCAGTGTGTACTAACACCATACATGCATGCAAGTCATCACCATGCGGAACAACAATGTTTTTCAAATAAATCAACCACTAGAGGCTAGATCTGTAAAGGGAAGTACTAAAATATCATTCTTTACTATGATGTTACTACCTTACAAGAGGTTGACAGTGCATAATGATATCGAGTTTTAACATTTCTAAGGGGTGTAACAACAAATATTGAGATGAATTTGCATAATCGATAATAAATGAGTTAAAGGTGAGTGGAGGCAAGTCCATTCATGAAGAATTGTGGTGAAGCAACGAAATGAAAACTTAGAGACCAAAGGAATGCATTCCAAGATCTAACATACTCCTACTAATGCACTTTACAACTATGGATCCTTGGAGTAAAAGTAACTACAATAGGGATGGATACGGGAAAACATACTATACCACTTAACTGTCAAAACCCTAGACGAAAACCACATGGCTAACATCCACAAAAGGAAGAAAGTGGTATATCATCAAGATAATGAAGGATAAGAGTCCCACTTACATGGATCTAAGCTTGGTGGTCATCATGAATCTCTTTGTGCATCAAAAACCAATGAAAGTAGGGTTCTCATTGGTATACGTCAACTAATGGCATCTAACTTCCCTGCATCACTTCAAGGTTTAGCTCACACAAGTGAGATAGAAAGAAAAGACATTGGGGGTATATATAGCCCCTAATATGAGAGAAAAGTTAGCTAATACTATATTGATGTCGTCCAAAGAACGTGTACCTTCATTAATATGTCATCTCATCAGTAGATAAAATATAACTTTTCATTGACACATAAGTTCAAAACATTTAGCAATAGACCACCTTTCCATCTCAGCAATTAACATGCATAGAGATATCGCTGAGTATTATTGTCAGTTTAAGATCTCATAAGAACCATTGGAATACATACTCCAGGGTCATCATCGGTAGAGAAAGAAAACAAAACCATCCATACTCAGCACAAGATTTCCATCAATATTCTACTAATGGTAAGGTCATAAGAAAAACCACTTCAAAAGGTCCTTAATTGATGGAAAGAAAAAAGTCCTCAGCCAATAAATAGAAAAACATATATCTACCAACACAATAGCAGAGGAACCATGTACATGGCTCACTTTCACTGCTCTTCTGTTGATGGAAAGACATACCACTTCCATTGGTCCTCAACATATGGAAATGCAAAAAGTCTTGTGAAGTGTCTAAGTGAATCCACAAAGACTAAGAAAGAAGAAAAGAGTGACTAAAAGAAACAAGCTATATACAAAATTTAAGGAATCCCTCAAACATGGGTATTTCCACATAGGTTCTTAAATAAAAATTGTAACTAACAATACAACAAACAATGCATCATCGATCATCCAAACATGTGGTTATGATAGCTAAACATGATTAAAAAATGCCAAGTTAGGGGTCATACACTCATAGTTGGAGTTATACTTATTTCTTCCTCATATGGGAATTGTTTTCAAGTGATTAGTGATGGATGACATAACCAGCGGGCCCCAACTGATGGACACACATATTCTCTACCCACCTTTCTTATTGAGCCTTATTCTAATTTATTCAAAAGAGATGTTATGTTATGCATAAAAAAAGTCATGCAATATGTATAATAGGAAAATGTCATTAAATATGTGTAATGCTAAATACCTTGAACCCATTTGATTTCTTAGATGCAAAAAGCATCTTATAAGCCTTAAGTTCAACAAAAGTGTATTGCTCAATGACAACCTTGTTTTTCTTAAGATTATTTTTGTATTATCTAATGAGATTCATCTTAAGAACTCTCTAATGTATGACACATCATTTAAGAACCTTTGTTATGGTATTTTTTCATCTAGAAGAAAAAGGGACTGCATAATAGTTATATTTTACTAAAAATTGTCCAACAAAATAAAAAATTAAAACTAAATGCATTAGTATAAATTGATATTGCTCGCATATATGTCCCACCACATGATACCTTTCAAGAAAGCATGAACTTAGTGCCAATTTTCCATATTTATTGGCAACTTATTGTTTATAGTGACCCCTACATAGTGCAAAAAAATACTAGCATTTTCCTCAATGAGTTCTCTTTTTTATTAAGATGAATGGTCAACTTCTCCCTTTTGGACCTACCTTTATAGACTTCACATGAGTGTTGGTTCACTTAGATGTGTAGCATCTCTATTACTAGAAGCATCAACATCACCAAACAAGATTTCTACATGGTTCTCTTACAAAATACATTAACAATGTGTATCACTCTTTGATGTAATATACTCTCATATACAAGTCTAATAATCATGTACTTAGTAGTTCATGAAGAGGTTCTTTGTCTGCTATATATGTAGTCCAGGGATACATAGGAACACTTAGGTGGATATGTGACATCCTCACTTAAGTGCACTTGCATAATAACATGATTTATAGACATCATGGACCTAAGCTTGCTTACAAGATAATAAACAAATAAATTCTAACACTATCCCTCATGTGGAAGAGTACACATTCTGCAATCCAGCTTCGTACACATATAATGTAAAAGTGATGAAGGAAGTGGATTAGTCAAGATATCACCAATTTGATTGTTGGTCTGTATGTGAGTGATCATAATCTTCTCATCCTTAACTAGGTTATGTACAAAATGAAAATCAACTTTGATGTATTTTGTACATTCATCAGACACTGGATTATTGGAACTATGCAAAGTATTATGGTTGTTCCAATAAAAAAGAATTGGAGTTTGACAAGGGGTTCCAGATTTAGTCAAAATGGATCAAACCCACTATAGGTCACAACATGTGTGGGACAAAGCGCATATTCTAACTTAGTGCTAGAGAAAGAAACCATTAATTGCTTTTTTCTTCTTTAGGTCATTAGGTGATTTCCTAATGTGATAGAAAATTAGAGGTGGGCCATTGGTCTTTGGCATCTCCTACCCTATCTGCATCACCATACCCAATAAAAATAATAGTCTTATATTGAGGTAGTTTGTAGAATAGTCCTCTTCTTAGGGAGTGATTGAGATAGAGAAGAATACTTTAAATAATAAACTAATGTTGTTGGAGAGGTACACTCTTATGTTGAATGATAACTCCTGCATCAGGCGTTATGTTAGGTTTAGTAATTGTTAAGTAGATTAATTTTCCAACAACTTGACAATGCTTTTAAGTATCGAGAAATAACTCCCCGCCAAGAGGAGTTTTGGTAAGATTGTTCATATGATTAGAGATAGGAGATATTTTTATCATGTCAACTCATTATCTTGAAGTAGATCTAACACCTAATGCTTTGGGATGAGTGAAGGACTTTTATCCCAAGGAATTAGCTCGAATTTCACAAGTCCTTGGTATGAAAATGGGCTTGTAGAGACTATATCATTCTCGTAATGCCAATAGTGTCACTCCCTTTGATTGCTATATAATCAATGTAAACAATAAGAAGAGTTTGTGTGGAAATTCAGATGAGTATAAAGAATAATTTTTGGATGATCATTGTAAACCTGACCTTTAAAGTATTGTGTTGAGTTATTTAACCATACTTTCAAGTATTTTGTATGTCCATATAAACTTCTTATGAGGAGAAAAACTTTACATAAGGAATGTCCCTAAATTATGAGAGTTTGTTACATATAGAGCTCTTCTAGAAGATCCCATGAAAAAACAAATTTGATATCAAATAGAAAGAGTGGCAAATTAAAACGTGCTACCAAGTAACTAAGAATGTAGAAGGAAGAAATTTGTTTTATAGGAAAGAGTATCTCAAAATAATCCATGCTAAAGGTTTGATTAAATCCCTTTGCTAGTAGACTGGTCTTTAGTTTCCAAATGGAGCCATCATAATGATGTTTTAAGGAGAACACCTATCGACAACCAAAGATGTTCTTACTAGATGAAGAATCAAACAAAACTTAGGTATGATTAATATATTGAAGAGAACACGTATTGGAGAGAAGCATGATTACTAGGTGAAGAATAAACCAATTTGCAACGTCTCTAGCATGACATATTTCCTCCCAAGATGTTTCAAGGCATCAGTGGGACACTCTAGAATAAAGTTAATTTATAAAAGAGTGGTAAAACAAAAAGATGTAGGAGAGAAGCATGACAAGCGACATATGTTGAAAATTGTAATTTTTTCTATGCATAAGTGTTTACCTTTGAGGAGCATGACTGGTAAATTGGATCTCTAGAAGAGATGGCAATTTTCACTGTGCTGGTCGAGGAACAACTTCCAATTGCTGATTTGTTTCTTGAGGTGGTGACACATGAATGGGACAAAAATGTTCGGGAAATGAGACCCAGACCTGTGTGGATGCATATGGTGAATGCAACAAAGAAAATAACAATTCTTCCTTGTGGAAAGTTACATCTATGAAAACATTGATGTGACCAGTTTTGGGATCAAAGAATTAGTCACCTCTCTAAGAGAAGGTGTATCCTAGATAAACCTTTCTTATTGTGGGGGGATAGATTGTCGTCCTTAGAAAAAAAAATGTAAACGAAGGAAATGCATCCAAGAACTCAGGGTGGTCAATAGAACACTTTCCGTGTAGATACCACATAAAAAGGTTTTTTCTTATGGATAAAAAACTATGGTTGCTAGTTTATCAAAAAATAAGTTATGAGAACAAATTTAGTCCATATATATTTAGGTAGGTTTGCATGAATTGTAAGAGAGTGTATAATTTCAAGAATATGACAATTTTTATGTTCGATACTACCATTTGTTGTGGAGATTAGGAACAAATTTTGGTGTGGTTCATTCCCATTCCCGAAAAATAGTTGAAACTACATATCGAGCATATATAAGTGTGCTATCATTGCACATGATTTAAGTGAGCATAAAATACTGAAAAGTAATCATTATTAAATGGAATGAATGAGGGAAAAAAACCATATATCGTGTTTGAAGAAGATAAATCCATTTCTTTTTGGACAAATCATCTACAAATGTGAAAAAATATTCCAAGCCAAATTTAACTAGTTGTTTGTAAGGGGAAACACACATCACCATGTATCAAGTTAAAAGGTTTCAAAGCATGCTTGACAAAATGAGATGGTAGCCACCAAAATGTAGGCATTTATGCTAAATATTTATCTCTAGTTTTGTTTTCTCTATCCTTCATATGCCCAAATTAACTCTAGATATTTAGCTTCTTGAAATTTATATTCTTTTGAAAATATATTTTCTCAACAAGAGAATTTTGGGACTTGTAGGCACCGAACTTAAAAAGACATCAATTCTCCAATTCATCTCAATGAATTTGAATACATTCCCCCAAATGTTGTCAAATTGATCCCCTCCTTTTTGAAAAAATACACATCGACAATCCATTTACTCTTTTTCTTTACAATATGACTGAAAGACCATCTTATGATGGTGTCTTCTGCTGGTACCAACTGAAGAATTCTCTGATGTTAATCTCCCGATGGTTCCTTCTAGTGGTTACTTTTGATGACACCTAATAAAGGATGGGTCCTGATGGAAGATGTGCCTTCTAATGATCCATTCCATTCTACCCCTGCAAAATTTTAAGACTGAATTCGGCCAAATTCCCTCTAATTCAACTAAATTCACTACCACCCACATATACCCTCCTTCTACCACTATAAATACCCATCCCTTTGCTACCTAGAATAGAGTTGCATTAAGTCTTTGTGGTGTACCTTTTGCATCTCTAGCCATTATTCCCAGAGCTCTCTATCCTAGAGATCTAAGGCCCAAGAGGGATGAGGAGATCATCCTATGCCCAAACCTTTGGTTTTCCATCATCTGCCATCATTTTCCATCATATTCCACCTCTATCATCCACCTTCAATCCATTTCCACATCATTTATCCATATCCTAGCCATTTCCAAAATTTCCACCTCCAATCACCCATCCAAGATGTTGACTGGGCATAATTAAGGATAAAGAAGGCCAAGTAGTCCCAAAGACCAAGCAGGATGACCCCCCAAGAATGAGATACAGTCCATTTGAAGGCGAAGGTGTGATAGCCAACCCTCTTCCATGAGTAAATCTCTTTTTATTCCCCTTTCTTCTAATGTTCTTCTTCAATTCTATACAAATGATGTACTTCAATCTTTATTCAGTGTCAACTATGCTTGTCCATCGCTAGTTGATATCCTTTTATCCTATATATCCATTTTGGGCATGATTTATGTACTTCATCCCTAATAAATTAGTTATCTTCTAGATCTAGAATCTTTTATGTTCTATCATCTCTTTTGGTTATGGTTCTTGGTTTGGTTGATCTCTTTGCCACTTGAACCTCCATTTCTATTAAGATCTAGAGATTTACTTTAGAAATGGACATAGGAGGTAGTTTGGATAAGAAACTAAAAGTGGGACATCCAAGGGAAGATATATCCATATCACAAGTCAGATAGATCTAATTGAGAACCTTGAATTCGATCGCATCCATGTGAATTTGACCTCATTCATCTGAATGCATTCAAATTATCTGAGTAAAATCAAATTCATGGTATGTGTTCAACATAGGTTGTCTACTAATTCCTAATGTCGTTGAATATTTTAGACATGAGAGTGTATTTAGAATATTTGGGAGTGTTGATCCATTATTCTTAGAGGGATTTTAGATCATTGATGAGGATCTAGTCACATTGTGGGAGAGTGAGTGGGATGTCCCTCACATGAGAAATTTCCATGATTCACTCTATGATTGGATGGTATTTATTTGTTATGGAGATCGATGGTTGTCTACGATCGAGAATAGGTGCATAGGCCTCCCAAATTATGGTTACTTAGCTAAGAACTCCTTCAAATTAGTATGATTTGACATAGTCTATTTTCTCTATTTTACTTTTCTTGTTTGTTCCATTTTTCCTAGGTTCATTCTATTTCCTTTCACATATCAACTCCTGGTTTGTATTAACTAAATAAGAAAGGAATATTAGATGTTTAAATGACCCCACATCCTGGTCTTTGAACCCAATTATCTACTTCGACCGCATATTGAGTTGCGGTGACCTAAATGTATCGAGTTATAAATTTAAAGTATGATCCTTCTGAATGAGCCTCCACTTCTGAATCATTGTCTTAGGGCTGGCCAACTTGATGCACAAAGTTGATTGCCCAAAGAGAATGCTCCAAAAGATGAAGGACAATTGAGAAGTGTTGGATTTGAAATTTATAAATTGATACCTTCAAGGCTCCTACGACTCAATACGGGGTCAAAGTAGATATATGGGATTGAACCCATGGACGTGGGGATGTTTAGACATCTAAGATTTAGTTATTAGTTAATTAAGCAAAAATAGGAGTTGATATGTGTAGGGCAATAGAATGAGTCTAGCAAAACAAGACAAAATGAGAAAAAACAAAACAAAATAAAGTAGAGCAAATAGATTTTTTTGAATCCTATGAATCAAGATAAGGAGTTCCTAGTTATGTAAGAACAAGTTGGGTAGTGTATTCACCGATTTTTTGGCATGGAAAACCCTCAAACTCCCTTGAAAATAGATAACATACAAACATAGTGTGTATTGTTGTAGGTGCTCCAATGAGGGTCATCCCACTCACTCTCGCTGTGTGACTAAGCCCCATCAATGATATGGAACCTCTATCTAGAATAATGGACTAAGAAGATGATAAAATCAAAGAAGGAGATACTCAATATTCATTAATTGTACAAGAAGATGCTCAACCTGAAGTAGAAACTCCAACAGAAAAATATGATGATGAGATACAAAATGTAATGATGGATGTAGACATTGAAGATGAAGTGAAAGAATTTGTGAAAATAGGTACTGAAAAATAAGTTGAAATATCTTCTGATAAAGATGAGAAGGAAATGCAAAATATGTTGAGAAAGTTAGAAAGGAACATGAAGAAAAATATTGGAAGAATAGAGGAAAATATCAAAATCAGAAGGCATGCACAAGTAAAGGTAAATCATACAAGAAAATATCTAAACTTTTATGTATCTTTTAGATACCAAATAGTTGGACGAGGGAGGAAAGTCAAAGGTTATTATCTATGGCCAAGGAGTTTGTTTGGAATGATCCTCACTTGTTCTAGTATGGCCCGACCAAATTATCTGAAAATGTGTTTCAGAGATGGAGCAGAAAGACATTCTCTCTATATGACATTTCAGATTTTTTGGGGGTCACTTTGGTGGAAAACAAACTGTCGCCATGGTTCTTCGAAGTGGATTCTATCAGCCTTCATTGTTCAAAGACTCTCTGAATTTTGTAAGTGTTGCTTTAGATGCCAAAAAGTGGGCACTATCTCAAAGAGGGATATGATGCCTCTATCACCCATTCTTGTGGTGGAGGTATTTGATGTTTGGGGTTTTGACTTCATTGGTACTTTCCCCCCTCTTTTGGATATGTTTATAATTTGGTTTCCATTGACTATGTATCACAAAAACTAATTGAGGCTGTTGCAATAAGGACAAATGATCACAACGTGGTGTGTGACTTCATGAAATCTAGCATCTTTAGCCATTTTGGAATTCCAAGAGCTATTATTAGTGATGGAGGAAGTCATTTCATCCACTACACCTTTGAAGGCCTACTCAAGAAACATAGGGTGAACCATCATGTGGCTACTTCTTACCACCCCCAAACAAGTGGTCAAGTTGAGTTGGCCAATTAGAAGATAAATCTCATTCTATAGAAGACAGTGAGACCGGACTACAAGGATTGGCCACATCATCTAAATGAAGCTTTATCGGCATATAGGAATGCATACAAAGCCTCGATTGGCACTACACTGTTCAAGCTTGTGTATTGAAAAAGTTGCCATTTACCAGTTGAGATGCAACACAAGGCACTATGAGATTTGAAAGGTATGGACTTTGATGGAGAGAGTGTCAGAATGAAAAGAAAATTGCATCTGAATGAGTTGGAAGAAATGTTCCATGAAGTGCATGAAATGTCCAAGAGCTACAAAGAGAGGACAAAGTTTTTTCATGATAAGTTGATCAAGAAGAAGGACTTTGAGCCTAGAAAGTGGGTGTGGTTGTACAACTCAAGGATGAAGTTCTTTTTTGGAAAACTTCAGTCTGGATGGAAGGACCTTATCTCATCAAGAAAGAATATCCATACAAAGTTGTAATGATTTGTGAAAAAGAAGGAGCAAGAGAGTTCACTGTGAATGGCCAAAGATTGAAATATGTTGTAGAAGTGGGTCTAGATAAGGCAAACCAAAGTTTTGATATAGTAATGTTAGGGGAAGAGCATCAAGTTGAAGAAGAGATGTGCTTGAATGCACATGAGAGAGACATTTACTTTATTGATGCTTCAAGAATCTCATGGGATGAAAGTCAAGAATCAATAAGCCCAACTAAAGGTGTAAAATTTAGCGCTCGTTAGAGGAAACCCACCTAGGTTTGGGAGCTATTTCACCCAACCTTCTCTTTTTGATACTTTTATTTTCTTTCTCAAAAAATACACACATACTTGTGTTTAATAGTTTTCTTTGTGTTTTAATGATATAATATGCGGTAGGTACTAAAGAGAGAGGAATCAAAGGTGAATCATTGCCACCAAGACAAACTTGTGGTGAAATATTAATGAAAAAAAAAGTTCTCAAATTTGAGTTGAAAAAGTTGAAGGAATGACCCCACCACATCCATGGAGCTCGACCACGACCATGGCAATAGTTTCCCAAAATGGTTGTGGCCCATGGCCATGGGTCATGTCAATTAATTTGTCAAAGGAGCTGAAGAAGTTAGGGTTTTTGGCCAAGATCATGCATGAATGGCCATAGTTGTGGCCTCCAACCACGACTGTGTCAAGGATACTTGGCCACGAGACATGTCAATTACTTTGTCAAAGATGTGAAAGAAGTCAGGATTTTTGGCCAAATGGCCATGACCGTGGCATCCCACCACACTCGTGTCAAGGATGGATGGCAATAACTGTGGCACGTGACCATGACCGTGGCAAGGTCAGGTGGGAGTACTTCTCATCGACAACATGACCGTAGAACTCCACCATGGCCATGCTAACAAACACTGGCCACAACCGTGGCCACCCGCCATGGCCGTCGCACGGCCTGACCCCACAAGAAAATATAACTTAAGTCCATCTTCAACCCGAGCCCCCCAATCGTATCACTTCTACTCATAAGCAAACGACTATGGCGACACCTCATGCCTACAGCTCCTCCAAGCTCCACCTCTAAGCCCCCAAATTGCCTCCAAACCACCACCAATCATTCCCAAATCATCTCCCTACTATTCCCCTTCCATTTTCACGCCAAATCATCCATTAATCAACTGTCCTTCACCACTTTCTCCCCTATTCTGCCATACAACCATCTTCACCTAAAACCTCCACCAAAACCTCCATTTCTCCCCCAAATCAAAATCTAATTATTCACCCAACATATAAACCTCCATATACTTCCATTCCACCCCCTAATCCACCTCCATTTCATCATCTACCCAAAAATCCTTTTTTCACATCCCTACCACCTCCTCCACATCCACAAAATGAAGGGGATCACCAAGGAAGTGAAGAAGGGGGCTCAAAACAGCCTTGATGTGATTATCAGAGGCAAGGCTCAACCTAGAGAGCCTCCTCCCTAGTCTCCATGCCTTCCCACACCCCCTCACCATCAAATTTCATCGCCCAATCACTTCCCCGTTCGATGTTCGTGAATTCATCTCACACATGGTCATTTGATAGCCACCATACTATCGATGACACATATCAAGGAGAGGAGGAGGAGGAATCTTAGGTAAACATGGACAACTTGGTTAATGAGGTCAAGACGGTGGTTGTGAAAAGAAGCCAAAGATCAAAAGAATCCCCATCCTCATCAAAGTGCCCACCAAACCTACTCCAACACACTAGTCAACGTCTTCCATGGCAGAAGAGCATACATAGCATCCAAAACCTAGGTGGCAATTGCATCCAGATGAAGATCAATTTGTATAGTGGTACCCAAAACAGCGGGTGCCAATTAATCTTGATATGAGTTCAGGGTCCCAATTGTACATATTGGATGAGGAGGAGGAAGACAGTGAGATGAGGAGATGCAACTATTAGCTGAGGCAGAGGACATTCTGGCTCAATTAGTGGAGGACATGTTGAAGGACTTAGGCAAGGCCCCCATTGGAGTGTCCTATGGTAGAGGACATAGGCACATGATGATTTCACTCACATACCCAGAATCCATAACAAGGCGAGTCGTCACCACAAGGTATGGATGCAAGAAAGTTATTAATTAATGAGCTCAAAATCTAGGTGGTCGTGGAAGAAGGTTTGAAGAAAATGGGGTTGTGGGACATTCTTTTCACAAACACCCAAACCACGTATTCCACAATGACATAAGAATTCTTTGCCACTCTTGACAACACGAAGGTAAAAGTCAATGGTGCTATCAAATTTTCAATGTTAGGAAACATGCACACTCTCACAGTAGCTAATCTAAATGGTGCATTTGCTGCCAATCCTAAAGAGGCCAAAAAAATGAATGACAGCCTGCTTGAGAAAGAGGTAGATTACAACTATGTACACTTATGTAACCTCTAGACATGGAGCAAGGACTACTATGTAGGGAGGTCAAAAACCTCAACCATAAGTAGCCCCATGTCTGCTATGTGCAAAAGGTCTTGGAAAACACAATCCTGGGTAGGTATGATAATCAAGGCTCAATTTTTCGGAAGGATATGTTTTTCATGATAGCAATGCACCGTAAGAGGTATATAGACCTTGGAGTGTTGTTAATTGATCACATCAGGTCCATACCCTCCAAGAGTAAAACACCTTATTTATTGGGGGGGGGGTTTGTAACCTCAATCACACTTGCTTTGGGGTATGGTCTTTCTGGGTTGGAAGATACATATGAATGTGAGTTTGTTGACTTAAACTATCTCATTTGCTCACACACTATCAAGATTAAGGACCAAATAATGATATATCATTCAAGTAGTGTACCAAACATTAGGCTTGAGCTGCTACACCATGTTGTACCACTTCTCTCTATATTGGGAGTCCTCCAAAAATTGGAGGCCAAATCATTGGAATGGCAACGAAACAACCCAAGAGAGACATACAACAGGGGAGCCACTACCTCACAAGCGGATTTTGCTGAATCTAATGTGCAAGGGTAGGATCAAGAAACTGAACGACAAAGGCATCCCCAAAAATCGAAGTGAAGGGATGAAGGTACATGATGAGTGCATACTCATCATGAAATTCAATTGCTTTTTTGGAACAATTTCATCTCTATTCCACATCTTTTCATCCTAATATGAATCATAATGTACAAAACTACTTTGTTAATTCAATAATGAAGGTTTTAACTAAATATCTTTCATTTAATGCAGGAAAATCAAGAAATTCCACGCATATGGTCTCAAGACCGTTTGGGTCCTTGCGGTCTCAAGACCGTTTGGGTCCATGCGGTCCCAAGACCGTTTGCTGGAATACACGAAGAACAAATGAATAAACCGTTTGGTTCCATGCGGTCTCAAGGCCGTTTGGGTCCAAACGGTCTAAAGACCGTTTGGGTCCATGCGGTCCCAAGACCGTTTGGGTCCATGCGGTCTCAAGACCGTTTGGGTCCATGCGGTCTCAAGACCATTTGGTTCCATGCGGTCTCAAGACTGTTTGGTCCCACGCGGTCCCAATACCGTTTGACGCAAGCGTAAGGACCGATTGAAGAGCTGAAGCCGCGTGTCCACGCCAAGGCCAAGACCGATCGAAGCAAACCGATTGGCACCCCAACGGTCTCCAAACCGTTTGGCGCCTAAACGGTCCCCAAACCGTTTGGCGCCCAAACGGTCTCCAAACCGTTTGGAAAAGATATTTCCAGCAACTTACCCAAACTGTTTGGGATCAGATCGGAGCCTATAAATAGACCCCCAGGGTCCTCATTTCGGGGGATCGGATCCGGACGTCGATAGGTTGCCTGAGCACCCCTCCGATCAAGTTCCACTCCACCTACTGCTGGTGTTGCATCCAAGGAGGACAAGAAGAGAAGGAAGATGGAGCAAGAAGCGCATCTACTTCACCGGGCTGCGTCCACCCTCTGCACCGAGCTCATGGCGGATCTTTCTTTCTCTCTTATCCTTCTTGTATCTCGCATCATGAGCGAGTAGTCCTCTTTTGCTGGGGTGCGAGGACTAGCCCCTTTGCCCATGCAAACCATGTTCTTTTGTTAAACTTTCCATGGCAATGTATATAATTCTTCACTTTGTTGTTTACCGTTAAGCATGTGGGTTGGTTATGTGCTTGTTTTCATCTTTGTGCTCCCTATGTTGCGATAACTTCAATGCATGGGTTTGAACGTCTTTCAGCATGTTTGACTCCCTAACTAGAAATAGAAGGGGATTCCTTGAGGTAGTAAGTGCGTGATCCGTGAGGGGACGAGCCATCTAACCTTCGGTGACACTTATATGCGCCTAACGCCTGTATAGGGGGTTCACAACCTTAGTTGGATTTTGTATCATCTTGTTAAACGTCAATGTTTCCTAGTATGTTACCCTCTTTCTTGCTTATCGGTTAACGCGGCTGACTCCCAAACTAGAAATAGGATGGGATTTCATCGAGGTAGTAAGTGTATGATCCGTGAGGGGACGAGACATCTAACCTTCGGTGATGCTTCTGTTCGCATAACGCCCGTATGGGGGGTTCAAAACCTCCGTGGATTTCTGTATCTTCAGAGCCGTAAGACATGTGATCTGGGTGGCGACGAGAAATCCGATGCCTATGGTGATGCTTACGCGAACCTAACGCCCATATGGGGGGTTCCGCAGTAGCTCTACTTGGAGTGTTATATCTTGCCTGGTTTGTTTACAAAGGAGTATGTTTGTGTGTGTAGCGGTGGTCAAACCCGGTATCATCCCAGCGATTCCATATCATTGATCTAAACCTATCTTTAATTCCGCTTTTACTTTCCTGTAATTAGTTTAAACAACCGAAATCAACCTATTGTTCTAAATATTAGTTTTACTTGAGCTAGATCTAACTGACAAGGATTCTTAAAAATGTTGTCCTTTGGGTTCGATCCTCAACTATATTGCGATAAGACTCGTCCGATTGCGGGTGGTATTATTGTACTTGGTTTTGGTAAAATCTCAGGGATTTCAGCCTCGGGTGAATTTGTTAGGGCATTCAAAAGCCACGTCAAATTCTGGCGCTGTTGTCGGGGACAACGGAATCAGTCAGTCAACTCTAGTTCTTCTAAGACTAATCTAGGATTTTTCTTTTCTTTTGAAACTATCGCTTATCTTCTTGAACTTTATTCTACTTTGTGGATCTCACTTTCAAATCTTTTCAAATTTTAGGTGCTCTTCAACGCTTAGTGCATGCACCGTTCAGACAGTCCCAGACTCACTGCAAGCTTTGATCCTGAAATAGATAGAACCTTCCATCGTCAGATCAGGGAAAATCAAGCAAGGATGGCACAAGAAGAAGAAGTAGCCCGAAGAGTGGCTCAAGCCATCAATGCGCAGAGAGAGAGGCTCATGCAAGAAGCTAGAGTTGCAGTTCAACAAGAGATCTTAGCAGCACAAGCAGCAGCGCAAGCAGCGGAACTTCAGAAAGATCTTAGAGAGTTCTCTATCCCAAAGGTTGTGAATGTCTATCACCCAGTGCAGCCCCCTCCCATCGAAGCTGCCAACTTTGAAATTAGAGTCCATTGGATCACTTTGCTTCAAAACAACCCCTTCTATGGCAAACAAGCGGAGGACAGCCAAGGACATCTTCTGAGATTCATTGACCTCTGTGCTATGACAAAGCAAAATGGAGTCTCTGATGATGCCATTCGACACCGTCTTTTCAAGTACTCTCTTGCCGATAGAGCCATCAGTTGGTACAATTCACTACAGAGTGAAGTACCTATCACCACCTGGGAGCAGCTCCAAAATGCTTTTCTCGAAAAATTCTACCCCCCATCTCTTACATATGAAATCAGGGGTCGAATCACAAATTTCACTCAAGTCCCTAGAGAAACCCTTGTCGAAGCTTGGGATAGGTACAAGGAGCTCCTATGCAAATTCCCACACCAAGGAATTCCTAAGAATCAACTCATAGAGATCTTCTATAGGGGTGTGGAGGATGATGTAAAGCTGTTTCTAGATTCCTCGTCTGGAGGAAACTTCATGCGTCAAAGTTAGGACAGCGCATGGAGAGTTGTCACCCTGGGAGAAGAAAATCAAGCCAATTGGGGCAGATCTGTAGGAAAAGGAGTCTTAAAGGTAGCCATGGCTGAAGCTATCCCAGAATACAAGTCTATAGTTGAAACTTTGAAGGTCTTAGTTGCAAAGCAAGATCACATAGAATCATCCCTTTCTGCGATTGGAAGAGGACATTCTCCCACTAGGCAACAAGAACAGGTCAAGTCCACTTCTTTGTTTTGTGAAGCATGCAAAGGCACTGATAATTCCACATTGTCATGCAATGTTCTCTATGATGTTGTTCTGAGCAATGCTTGTGGACAAGGAGAAAATTGCCAGATGGAAAATCTTAACGCTATCAACACCATCCCTGGGAAGAACTATTACAATCCGAATCAAAATAGGAATCACCCAGGCTTCCAATATGGAAACCCTTCTGGAGCCATGAACTCGCATCAATTCGTTCCCAACAATCAATCAAGAGGTCCACCTGGATTCCAATATAATCAACAACAGAACTTTGGGAATCAAGGAAACTTCAAAGGAAACTTTTAGAACAGGAACTACAATAATTATCAGAACAACTCTCAGTATCAGAACCTGAACCAACAACAAGCTCAAACAGGACCCATCCCTTCTGATGACAAGCTATCAACCATTGAAAAGTTGTTGCAAACACAGCAAACGATGATAGCCAACCAACAAGCCCAACAGAAAGCTATTGAAACTCAACTAGCTCAACTTGCAGCTAGCATAAAGCCACCGACTGGAGTCTTTGCCGGCCAACCTGAGAACAATCTGAAACATCCTGAACAATTAAAGGTCATCACCACCAGATCAGGAAAGGATTACTCGAATCCTCCAATAGAGATGCCTGTTGTTATTACTGACAAGGATGAGCCTATGATGGCCCAAAACTTGACAACATCAGAATCGCAACCAAGGGAAGATGAGACTAATAAGGGAAGTTCTAAAAAGGCTGCTGATGAAGAAGTTGAAATGCTAGAGTCGGATATTCCTGTATATAAGCCTCGTATACCCTTCCCATTCCATCTAAGGCAAACCAAGCTCGATACAAGATTCATCAAATTCAAAGAGGCTATGAAGAAGCTCCATGTTGATATACCATTCTTAGACGCTCTTGCTAAGATACCAGCCTGGACCAAGTATCTAAAGTCGCTTCTCACTAAGAAGTACATAACTGAAGAGTATGAAACTGTAAAACTGGCTACGACCACATCAGATATCATACTAAGCAAGATGCCAAAGAAATAGAAAGATCCAGGATCCTTTGGAATTTCATGTCACATTGGTGACTCATCATGCAAAAAGGGACTGGCAGATCTTGGCGCAAGTATTTCTATTATGCCATTCAGTCTATGTAAGAGATTAGGGTTTGTAGAGTTGCTTCCAACTGCTATGACCATTCAACTTCCAGACAATTCGATAAAAGGACCGTTAGGAATTCTCGAAGACATCCCAATCAAGGTTGGCAAGGACGCATATGTTCCATGTGATTTTGTCATTATGGACATAAAAGAAGACACTAGATACCCTCTTATCTTCGGCCGCCCGTTCCTCGCCACTGCAAGAGCCCTTATTGATGTCGAAGCGGGAACCTTACTACTGAGGTTAGGCAAAGAGACGTTGGAATTCAAAGTTTTCGAAAGTATGAGAAGACCAAGTATACAGGAAGAAGTCTATCTGATTGATTGTGTTGAGAAAATGTCACAACTGACCCAAGATTACCACGAGTCATATGATCCCTTGGAAACTGCTCTATCTGACCTATTTACTGACGAACCTACTAACCAACAATCAAAGGATTGCATCAAATCCCCTGCTAAAGAACATGCTGAAGCTACTTACGAAGAACTAAAGACTATCAGAACTACAGAAGAAACTAGCAATAAACCAGAACCTCCTGAAATGAAGCCCCTACCTGAAGGGATGAAGTATATGTTTTTAGACGATCTCAAGGCTTGCCCAGTGATCATAAATTCTGATTTAACAACAGAACAAGAAGAGAAGCTTCTAGAGGAATTAAAGGAAAGAAAGAAAGCCATAGGCTATAAGATGAGCGACCTCACAGGGGTCAGTCAAGCCCTGTGCATGCACAAGATCCCCATGATGGAAGATCATAAGCCAACCATCGAGCATCAACGAAAGTTGAACCCGCATATGAAGGAAGTGGTCCGTCGTGAGATCATCAAACTTCTACAGCTGGAATAATATACCCGATATCGGATTCACCATGGGTGAGCCCAGTTCATGTGGTGCCCAAGAAAGGAGGGACAACTGTTATGAGGAACAAAAACAATGAGCTCATCCCCACTCGAACAGTCACTGGATGGAAGATGTGTATTGATTATAGAAAATTAAACAAGGCCACTCAGAAAGACCATTTCCCCATGCCCTTCCTAGATCAAGTTTTAGAAAGATTGGCACATCAAGAATATTTCTATTATTTGGATGACTACTCTGGATTCTATCAGATTCCCATACATCTAGATGACCAAGAGAAAACGACTTTCACTTTCCCTTTCGGGACATATGCTTTTAAAAGAATGATGTTTGGTCTCTGTAACGCACCCGCAACTTTTCATCGTTGCATGTCTGCAATTTTCGCGGGGCTTACTGAAACTGTTATGGAAGTCTTCATGGATGATTTCTCTGTATACAGAGATTGATTTCGATTCTTGTCTAAGGCACCTCTCCATGGTTCTCAAACGTTGTGAAGAAGCACATCTGGTGCTAAATTGGGAGAAATGCCACTTTATGGTAAAGGAAGGCATTGTCCTAGGCCATAGGATTAGCAACAGAGGAATTGAAGTTGATAAAGCCAAGATAGAAGTTATATCCAAATTGGCTATTCCCACAAATGTGAAAGAAGTTCGCACCTTCCTCGATCACGCCGGATTCTATAGAAGATTTATACGAGATTTCTCCAAGATAACCAAACCAATGACCAACCTACTTCTAAAAGATGTTGATTTCAATTTCAATGAAGAATGTGTCAAAAACTTTGATACGCTGAAGAAGGCTCTTACAACTACCCCCATAATTAGAGCTCCCGACTGGGACCACCCCTTTGAAATTATGTGTGATGCCAGTGATTACGCGGTGGGTGCCGTCTTAGGGAAATACATAGAGAGGAAACATAATGTGATCTATTATGCGTCGAAAACCCTCGACGAAGCTCAAAGGAATTACGCTACTACTGAGAAAGAACTTCTGGCAGTCATCTATGCCTTCGATAAATTCAGATCCTACCTTATTGGTTCAAAATTCATCATTTACACAGACCATGCTGCTATCTGTTACCTTATGGCAAAGAAGGATGCTAAGCCAAGGCTGATCAGATGGATACTCCTTCTACAAGAATTTGACCTGGAGATAAGAGATAAACAAGGGACGGAGAATGTTTTAGAAGATCATCTCTTCGCATCCACACTCTGGATGCTGAAGAAATTCCGATAAATGATTCCCTACTGGATGATCAACTAATGAAAGTCTCGGAAGCTATACCATGGTACTCTGATTTCATAAACTACCTAGCTGCTGCAGTCATCCATCCCCAATGCACTGGAAATGCTCTAAAGAAATTTATGCTTGATGTGAAGCATTATTACTGGGATGAACCATATCTCTTTCAACTTTGCGTTGACGGGTTGTATAGATGTTGTATCGCTGAAGAAGAAGCCCAATCTATTTTGGAACAATGCCACTCAGGACCTATAGGTGGGCATATGAGCTCAAAGAAGACTGCTTTAAAAGTTTCACAATGCGGGTTCTTCTGGCCGACCTTATCCAAAGATTCCTATGATTTTGTCCTATCCTGTGATAAATGTCAAAGATCTGGCAATATAACCAAAAGAGACGAAATGCCACTGAACCTATGGCAAGAAGTCGAGATATTCGACGTTTGGGGAGTGGACTACATGGGTCCATTCCCATCTTCCAATGGATTCTCTTACATCTTAGTGGTAGTGGACTACATTTCAAAATGGGTTGAAGCTATTCCAACCGTCACTAGTAATTCAAAACCCGTCATCAAATTATTCAAAGATATCATCTTCCCACGGTTTGGAGTGCCACGAACCATAATATCTGATGGAGGTTCACACTTTGTTGAAAGAAGCTTTGAAGCTTTATTAAGAAAATATGGTGTCACGCACAAGGTAGCTTCACCTTACTATCCACAAACGAGTGGACATGTAGAGGTATCCAACCGTCAACTGAAGGCTATTCTTGAGAAAACCGTTGGACGCAATAGAAAGGATTGGTCGAAAAAAGTCAACGACGCCTTATGGGCCTATCGTACTTCTTATAAAACTCCCCTTGGGACAACCCCTTTTCGTCTGATATATGTAAAAGCTTGCCACCTGCCAGTCGAGCTAGAACATAAGGCATGGTGGGCAATTAAACAATTGATCTTTGATATGAAAGAAGCAGGGCAAGCCAGGATTCTGCAACTCAACGAGTTGGATGAACTAAGAATGACGGCCTATGAAAATGCACAAATTTACAAAGAACGTACAAAACTCTGGCATGATGGACATCTGAAAGGAAAAGACATACGAGTTGGAGACCAAGTTCTAGTTTTCAACTCCAGATTAAAATTGTTCCCAGGGAAACTCCGCTCACGTTGGTGTGGACCTTACATCATCAAAAGCATCTCTCCACATGGTGCTTTCTCTTTATGGAGTGACAAATCTGGCGAATTTATAGCAAATGGTCACTTCTTGAAAAGATACTTCACGTCAACTGACAAAGGCACCAAGATAATGTTGGAACTCGCCAATCCAAAGGACCCACCATGATACCGAATGAATCTGTCGAGCCATCGACATAAAACAAAGGCTCTTTTCGGGAGGCAACCCGATTAATAAAACTTTTTCACTTCTCCTTTCCAATTTTGTTTTTACCTTATAGTTAACTTTTCCTTAAATAAAATTTGCCTTATGAGATAGTTTTCTTTCAGAACACGAGATCGGAGTGGCACTGATCAGAATGAAATCATTCTTGGCAGTCATACCTGGTGTAACCTTTCCCCTCCATCTTGGATTTAGGGTTTGCTCGGGATGAGCAAATCTCTATGTTTGGGGTGGAGGGTGGGTGGTACGTATTTCACTTCCACATACACCCTCTTTTCATACCCAAGTTGTCTTTATCATAAAACTTTTCAAAATTTTCAAATTTTTTAAAAGATACCTGATGAAATATGACTCTTATCGATAAAATGTAACTAACTATCTTGCTATGCATTTTCAATCATAATATCCTCCTTATTCGAAGTAAATCCTCAACATGACTGATTTTTGAAACTTGCCTTTTGCCTGAAATCATCCTGTGAAGCTTATGATTCCTAACATCATAATACTTTTTACAAAATGATAAGTATTTGTCAAACTGATAGGGATCAAACATGTTGTGATTCCTAACTGACTAGTGGAACAATGGCTCAGAATCCCCACTGGATCCGCATCAAGTCATTATTTGAGCAGAATATGACAAAGAGAATAACCCGGTTTCAAATTGTAAACCAAGTTGCATTCTGATCTGAACTGTCTTCTACACTTCTTATGTCATCTTCGGTTCCCTCCATCCATCAAAACCACCATAATAGCTGAAATTGTGCCAAACCCTAAGTTCGGGGTGGAACGCCACTCCCCCCTTATCCACTTCTTCCATACCCCTTCCAACAAATAGGGGCGTACCACCAAAAATGCAATCTTGAGTCAAATAGAGGAGAGATCTGCAATAAAAGATGCCAAAGTGCACACAAAAAGAAATGCAATCTCAAGTCGAATAGAGGAGAGATCTGCAATAAAAGATGCCAAAGTGCAAACAAAAAAAAATTATTATGCAATAAATGAAATTGCATAACAAATAAAAATCTCGAGTCGAATAGAGGAGAGATTTACTTCTTCCTTCCACACCACCTTTCACTCCTTTTTCTACCTAAGGGCACAATACATGCCCCCACCTTCCCAAAATACACCAGTGTCAGATCGAATGCACATTTGTTGATTCTACAGGTATCTCTGGACTCTTACAAAACTCCTTGACATGCTTGTTGTTGGAAAAAGTGAGGAGGAAGTGATGTTGGAAAACGAACTCAGGAATGAAGCTATGGTAAGACGTGTTTAGTGGTCCCAGGAGGTTCAGGTATTGATTCATACTGAGAAAAAAGAAAACATTTGTGATGTGAAGATGAAGCAATCACACGGATTGAAAGTATTTCATTAGGCAACAGTTTCAGATTTTATGTTACTCGAGGACGAGCAACATTTAAGTTTGGGGTGTTTTGATGAGTGCATACTCATCATGAAACTCAATTGCCTTTTTGGAACAATTTCATCTCTATTCCACATATTTTCATCCTAATATGAATCATAATGTACAAAACTACTTAGTTAATTCAATAAGCAAGGTTTTAACTAAATAGCTTTCATTTAATGCAGGAAAATCAAGCAATTCCATGCATACGGTCTCAAGACCATTTGGGTCCTTGCGGTCTCAAGACCATTTGGGTCCATGTGGTCCCAAGACCATTTGCTAGAATACACGAAGAACAAATAACGAAATTGTTTGGTTCCATGCGGTCTCAAGACCGTTTGGGTCCATGTGGTCTCAAGACCGTTTGGGTCCATGCGGTCCCAAGACCGGTTGGGTCCATTCGGTCCAAAGACCATTTGGGTCCATGTGGTCTCAAGACCGTTTGGGTCCATGCAGTCTCAAGACCGTTTGGGTCCATGCGGTCTCAAGACCGTTTGGTCCCATGCGGTCCCAAGACCGTTTGATGCAAGAGTAAGGACCGATTGAAGAACTGAAGCCGCACATCCACACCAAGGCCAAGACCGATCGAAGAAAACCGTTTGGCGCCCAAACGGTCTCCAACCCGTTTGGTGCCCAAACGGTCTCCAAACCGTTTGGCGCCTAAACGGTCCCCAAACTGTTTGGCGCCCAAACGGTCTCCAAACCGTTTGGAGAAGATATTTCCACCAACTTACCCAAACCGTTTGGGATCAGATCGGAGCCTATAAATAGACCCCCAGGGTCCTCATTTCGGGGGATTGGATCCGGACGCCGATAGGCTGCCAGAACACCACTCCGATCAAGTTCCACTCCACCTACTGCTGGTGTTGCATCCAAGGAGGCCAAGAAGAGAAGGAAGACGGAGCAAGAAGCGCATCTACTTCACCGGGCAGCGTCCACCCTCTGCAGCGAGCTCATGGCGGATCTTTCTTTCTCTCTTATCCTTCTTGTATCTCGCATCATGAGTGTAGTCCTCTTTCACTGGGGTGCGGGGACTAGCCCCGCTGCCCATGCAAACCATGTTCTTTTGTTATACTTTCCATGTCAATGTATATAATTCTTCACTTTGTTATTTACCGTTAAGCATGTGGGTTGGTTATGTGCTTATTTTCATCTTTGTGTGCCCTATGTTGCGATAACTTCAATGCATGGGTTTGAACATCGTTTAGCATGTTTGACTCCCTAACTAGAAATAGAAGGGGATTCCTTGAGGTAGTAAGTGTGTGATCTGCGAGGGGACGAGCCATCTAACCTACGGTGACGCTTCTGTGCGCCTAACGCATGTATAGGGGGTTCACAACCTTAGTTGGATTTTGTATCATCTTGTTAAACGTCGATGTTTCCTAGTATGTTACCCTCCTGCTTGCTTATCAGTTAACGCGGCTGACTCCCAAACTAGAAATAGGATGGGATTTCATCGAGGTAGTAAGTGTATGATTCACGAGGGGACGAACCATCTAACCTTCGGTGATGCTTCTGTGCGCCTAACACCCGTATGGGGGGTTCACAACCTCTGTGGATTTCTGTATCTTCAGAGTCGTAAGACATGTGATCCGGGTGGCGATGAGAAATCTGATGCCTATGGTGATGCTTATGCGAACCTAACGCCCGTATGGGGGGTTCCACAGTAGCTCTACTTAGAGTGTTATATCTTGCCTGGTTTGTTTACAAAGGAGTATGTTTGTGTGTGTAGCGGTGGTCAAACCCAGTACCATCCCAACAATTCCATATCATTGATCTAAACCTATCTTTAATTCCGCTTTTACTTTGCTGCAATTAGTTTAAACAACCCAAATCAACATATTGTTCTAAATATTAGTTTTACTTGAGCTAGATCTAACTGACAAGGATTCTTAAAAATGTTGTCCTTTGGGTTCAATCCTCAACTATACTGCGATAAGACTCATCCGCTTGCGGGTGGTATTATTGCACTTGGTTTTGGTAAAAGCTCGGGGATTTCAGCCCCGGGTGAATTTGTTAGTGCATTCAAAAGCCACGTCAGTACACCCAACTACAACAAGCCTCAAAAAACACCTACAACATGCCCACCATCCAGGAAAATATTCAGAGCATACAAAAGTTGCCTGGTGACATGTAGTTGATCTAGCAATACATGTGGCAAGACCAACAATAGATGCACCACCAGGTCAACCACTTGTATCCCTACCACCATGCCCAAGCAGCAAGAAATCCTGAATGGGATGGAAATTTTTGGGGGTGGCATCAATGTTTATTCAGAGACATAACCTGCACCCCAGGATGACTACTGGGGACATTACTACCAACATCCTCCTGTAGGCTCATCTCCTCTTTAAGATCCTCCTCACTTGTCTGACTAGCCGCTGTAGTAGCCATGACACTTCCCCTATCTACCCTAAGTTATACTTTCATGCTGAGGGCAACTTGATTCTAAAGTTTGGGGTAGGTAGGGAAGTATGTACCACCCTATCTCTCTCTTTATGATTTTGTTCCACCTTTGCCATATAGTTTAGTTTCTTGTTCTTGTTTTTGATTGCATCCTTGCATATCATATAGTTACTTTCACACATTTTTGCCTAATTTTCATAAATTTTGCTCCTTTTTTCCATGCATCACATATCATGTAGATTTTGGTAATTTTTTCATGTTTTAGCTAAGATTTGGTTGTTTTACTACTTTAAGTTCAATAATGTAGGTTTAGATGTGATTGAAGGCAAAGTGACACCATTTTGGCCAATTTTTCCCAAATTTGAATGGTCTTGCCTAAAAAGCATATTTTGAACTAATCTCTGCTTTTTGAAATGGAACTTTTAGTCCTTTGACAAATGCATGTTGTTTCGTAGATTTTATTTCTATGTGGTCTTGTTTGTTGACTTTTTACATGTGCACCACTTCTCTCAAGTATGTGAAAGTTTCAACTGTTTTGTTAATTGAGCAAGCTACATACGCTTAGAGCCTATGGACTCTCTTGATATATATATGAATGTCATGTTGTTCTATCATGCGACATGATATCATTTGATGAAGTGTTGGATTATCTTTCATGTTTGGAATCTTATGTTGAAGACTACACTACTGACCCCTCTTTGATCTGACTATTCTTTCACCATCTTCATACCCCTCCGCCTCATGAAAGGATTCCCTAGTGCACATAATCAGCCTTGGGCACCTCCAAAGGTTTGGGGTGGCCATATCTTTATCTCTCTACTTCACTCTATCCACTGTATGCCCTATCTACACCAAGGGAAAATAAAATAAAATAAAGGATGCTCCTGTTTAAGAGCATTCAAATAAAGAAAAGATGAGTTCTCTTTATAATAGCACTCCAAAAAAAATCTTTTGGCAACTCTTTCTTCTATTTTCATACCCATTGAGCTAGAGAAAATCAAATCTAGCTTACTTTACCCTTTTCTACAGACACATGGGTCACTTGATGTGGTTTGAGGCATAAGATTGAATGCATGAAAGTGAAATAACACTCCTAGCCATCTTTAATTAACACCAACGTGAAATGGTTTACCCGAAATGGTATGCAGGACATATGGATGACTTGTGTATTCTAAGATTTATATTTGAAGTATGTATGCTCAATGCTCATTTCATGATTGGTATGTGAAAGAGGAGAGGAGAGAGGTGGAACACATGCATTTAGAAACTTCTAAGACCATGTAGTCAATAATTTTCTATTTCTATACATTTGTCACTCTTGTTTATTGAAAGAAAACTAAAAAGATAGATTAAGTTGGAGTATACTTGAGGACAAGTATGTTTTATGTTTGGGGTGGTAATGCAGCCCTATTTTAGGAATCCATATTCTATTACTTTATTCACATCTAAACATAGTACAATGCAAATTAAATTCCTCAATATGAGTATTACTATCAAATGCACTTATGGACGTTTGTTGCACTATTTTTAGGTACTTGGACCATGGTTTGGATGGATGAGAGAGAAGGAAGGAGTTATATGGTTCTTCCACTCATAGAGGGGTCCAAGGAAGTCCCCAAAGCTCCCTCAAGTTTGAAATATCTAGAGGGGGTGAATAAAGCTTTTTGATAATTTAAAAATAATTAAAGAATTAAATCAAGAAGTAAGATGAAACAAGGAAGACACAAGGAAGTAGAATGGTTCCTACATTTGAAATAAAAGGTAGTCAGTCCACTACCTGATTGTTTCCAATAGAGATTTTGAAAGAAATTTATTTTATTACCTCTTGAGGATGTTATATAAAATGCAAGTACCTTCCTTCTACACCCTTGAAGTAGCATTCACCTGAAGTAGCCTCAACCTCCTTGAAGCATCCTTCTAAAGTAACTCCAAGTCCTTGGAGCAGCCTTTACCACCTTGAACCACCCTTCTCCACCAAGAAGTAGCTCCAAGAACATCCTTTCAATAGCCTCCAATCTAGGAATAGTCAAGAAGAACAAAATGCAATAAAAGAAAACTAGATTGGAAGAAAGGAAATACTTAACCAATTGAGTACAAAACCTTGATCCCATATCAAGCGTTAGACCTCTAAACCCACTGAGGATGGACATTTCTATAAGGTGGCTAAGAGGCTATAGCTATAGGACATGAAATTCGATCTCAAGGAAACAAGATGGTAAGAGTAAAATTTTCTTGTTGCTCACTAGAGCTGATTCTCAAGTGTAGTTGTGTGTATTGGGTGTCCTAAGGCCTCTCCTATTCATAGGGATGAGTTAAAATGGATTAAGGACGTTTTAGAGGTTTTCTAGAGTGTTATTAGTGCTCAAGTAGTCAATAGGTGTCCAATAAATTGCATTGCAATGGCTAATTGTTTCGTGTTGAAAAGTGCAATCCATAAATTGTCTCAGTTAAGAAGTTTGTCGACCGAGGTGTGTCTCAGATGAGCATTTATTTGACTGAGGGAGGGTTTGGAGTGAATGTGTTGAAACATTCATTTCCAAATTCCAACTACCACCTACTCTCAGTCTAACGACTATGGAACCTGCTTGAAGGTCTATCTCGGACGAGAATGTTGTCAATCGAGGATTGTTCTAGGGTTACATGTGTAGGACAATAAATAATACTTGTGACTTAGACTAAGGTGTTTCTCGGTCGAGAAATTTGTCAATCGAGGGTGTCTCAGTTGAGAAGTTTGTCGACTGAGAATGTCCCTATTTTAATATGTTGAATCATCTACTAGGTGTCTGTATTAATGTGTAATTGTGATTCTATCTTAGGGGACGATCTATTTGAGTGTTGTGAGTGGACAGGGAAGATCTAACACTTGATTTTACATGATATCTATGTACTTGTACATTATACACTTGTATAAGTTTTTACATTGAGTACAATCATGAAAATAAAAGCAATTTAAGCATATTGATCTATCAATTTGTATAGATCTTCAACTATCCACTGCCTTATTTGTTTACTCTTGAAATACTCAAATAGCATGTTAGATCCACAAGAATGAAATGTTTTTCATCATCAAAACAAAGGTCTAATAATGTCCAATTTAGCCAAACATCTCCCTCTTTTTGAAGATGACAAACATTTCTAAAAATGTAAATCAAAGGAATGTAAATAGCATGAGTTTCATACTTGAGATTTACCTTATGTAGACATTCTCTTATTTATTCATGAAGTGTGTGCTAATTATCCCTAAATAGGTATGGAACATAGTATCCATCTCTTTCAGGAATATAGAATCAATTTATGTAAAGCCAAGACAGTATGAAACTCATTTAATTTGAGTTATTATATTAATTTTTATTAATAATACTTCCCCTGAATTGGATGCTCCCCCTGAATATGATACTCTCTTGAAAAACAAAGTTATATAAGAAATGTCCAATACAAGCTACAATATAAGGATTTAATTTTCATGACCAATAGAAAAACAACCTCAAATACTTTGATAAAATAGTTAACTAAAAAGTGATTACAACCAACTCACTACATAATTCCACCTCACTGAAAAGAATTTAATATAACATCAAATTTTTGATCTTTTCCAAGGAATGGAGAAGCACCATAATATTTTATAACTGTCTACCAATCCACGACACCTGTCTTGGTGAGAGCATAAGCTTCCAAGAATGTAGGTGCTCGATCAAAGCGAAAATGGGCAGCAATGTCTTGAAGTTGCATAGGTGAAAATTGGGTGTGGGAAAGATCATGTGAAGGTGGAGGTCGAACTTGGGTGTAGTTGATGGATGGATTATAAGGGTAGAGAGTTCCAAGATAGAGTTAATAAGGATAGGTGTCTAGAATTTGGAGAGAGAGCTTGCATTCTTTGGTTTAGGTAAGTCATTTCATGATGGTTATAAGCCATCTGTCTCTCTAAGTTATAGGTGGCCCCAGTGAGATAGGTATTATTATTGGCTAGGTTGGCAAAGAATTGTCTAGGAGGATTAGGAGGTGGAGGAATTTCTTGAGTGGATGGCTCCCCTTCAGTCCTAGCCCTTTTATGCCAAAAGTCAATTCCCATTTTTTCTACTATGTTTTTGGTAAGTTTTTGAGGCTTTCTATCACTCTTAAATCCTAGATCCTCTTAGTTTTTCTATAAACAATGTTGGGTGTTCTGGCATACAAAGTCAACATAAGTAGGGTTGCCAGTAAATTCAACCATGTTTCTATGGATGAGGCAAATGAAGTTTGTAGGGATGCTTTTGAGTATGGCATAAATTCGGTACATCCTAAAGGTTGGCACTTCAAATTTATTAGCTCTAGGATAGATATTAGTAGAAACAATTACGTTCACTATCCTAGCTTCACGAGTTGGGTTGATTGCATAATATGTTCCCCTTTCTTCATGGCATGAGGTGTTTGGAAGAAAGATGACCTTCTTAATATCACTTAAGCTAATTGTGGTGCCATCTTGGATAGTTTAGACAAGGGATCGCCAGTGGTTAAGTCAACAAACCCCCTCTAGTCCTCTACATTGTTTTCTAGCATTTTAAGAATATCCTCCTCAGAAAAATGAAATTCAATCCCACCAACCATAGAAGAGAAAGAGAGGGAGTGGTTATATTTTTTGGCTAGCTTTGCATAGAACTCATTCAAAACTTGGGTAGATTAGAAGCGGAAGGATGGAGTAAAAATTTAGAGAGATGTTTCACCTCAAATAACTAATCAAGATCAAAAATGGTGATGAAGTTGTTGATGTCCACCGACTGTCAAGGAAGAGTAGTCTTCAAGGTTAGCTACAGGTAGTGGTCTCCAACAGTAACGTTGTTGAAGGGGATGTCATTGATGAGTGTCAGAGCTGGAGAGACTATTTTTCCCTTCCTTGCCGTGACTTACTTCTTTCCACATGAAGAAGACAAGGCTATCTTGAGAATATGAAGGTGGAAGAGGAGCTAAGGAAGACAGTGGATGAATGTAGCTACAAATTTGCACCAAGAATCACTAGAGAGGGACTAGAGAAGAGAGAAAGTGAGTGTGTGAAGAGAATGGCTGTTTTGGGCTCTATTTGTAGCAAAACAAACACTTTCTCAGTCCACGAATTTGTCAACCGAGAGCCCAACATCTCACTACAGGCACACTCCTCTCGTAATGGTTGGTTGAGATTTTGAAAAAATAGCCGCTGCACATTTTTTTGGTTAAAAATTTCATCTTAGATCAGTTGAAAGGAGGGTCCACCAGGAGGCTGTCAGTCAAACTTTTTGTCGATCGAGACCATTGTTCAGTCCAGAATATACAAGTGAGACGAAGTGGATTTTAGTCGAGAAAAAGTCTCACCGGGTGATTCTCGATCGAGGAATTTGTCGACTGAGCCTATTCTCAGTCGAAAATTACTGTTGTGAGTGGTTTTTGTGATTATTATTGAGCTTGTTCATATGAATTGTTGAGCTTGTTTAAGTAGTAATTATGGAAATATAATATTGAGACTTAGAAAGTTATTTTATATGTATAGGATTTAATAATTTTCAAGAGTTGGGAGCACATATATCAAAGAAGACATCTTCTAGGGGAGTAATGAGCAGCTTCTTTCTAATATATTGAAATTGATCAAATGGAAGCAATTTTGTAAAAATGTCTACCAATTATTCTTCAGCATCAACATGGTGAAGTAATATATTAATATTATAAATGTGATCCTTAAGAAATGGTGTTGAATTTCAATGTGTTTGGCAAGACTATGTAAAAAAGGATTATGGGCCAAGTTCATAGGACTAGTATTATCACAAAAAATTGGCATAAATGGGAATGCAAAACGATAATCATTTAAAACTTGTTGCATATAAAGTACTTGAGCACAACAAGAACCAACAACCACATATTCAACTTCTGTGGTAGAAAGGGTGATTGTATTTTATTTCTTACTAGACCATGATACTAAGGCTCATCCTAATAAGAAACAACCATCACTTGTACTTTTATGACCAGTTCGACAACCAACATAGTCGACATCTGTATATGCTTTTAAATCTAGCGATTGACCTTAAGGATACCATAATCCATTGTTGGTAGTACGATCGAGATATCTTAAGATTCATTTAACAGCTTGCAAATGATATTGCATTGGTTTAGATTGAAATCTATCACAAAGTTTGACAGAAAACATAATGTCCAGTCTAGAAGCAGTTAACTACATCAAACTATCAATCATGTCCCTATATAAGGAATCATCAATGAGTTCTCCATCTTCATCCTTTTCAATCTTCGCAAAAGTGGCCACTGGTGTGGTGGCATGTTTGTAATTTTCCATTCTAAAGCATTTTAGGAGTTCATTAGTGTATTTCTCTTGGCTTAGAAAATTTCCAGCTGGCATTTGTTTTATTTGAAAACCAAGGAAAACATTAATTCTATGATAAGAATCATTTCAAATTCTTTTCACATTATGTCACTAAATTGTTTGCATAAAGAATCGTTTAAGGCATTGAACATGATATCGTCAACATATATTTGAATAATTAAGGAAATTTGATTCGTATATTTTAAAGAACAATGTAGAGTCTGAATTTCCAATTGAGAAACCATTATCAAATAAATAGTTTTTAGATCTTTTATACCAGTTTCGTGGTTCTTGCAAAAGTCCATAAATTGTGTTTCTAAGTTTGTATACATAATCAATTTTGTCAGGGACTTCAAATCCAAGTGGTTGGGTGACGGCCCTTTTGTTTTGCGTCCAAAAGTGCAGGCGGATTAGGGGTGGTCGAGCTTTAACATTTATAAACCCGAATCCTTCTAGGCCCCCGCGACTTTGTTTACGGGGTCGAAGTAGTCATACGGGGTCAAACACAGGGACAAGGGGACAGTGTTGAGAATCCAGAATTGACATGCTACACTCCAGAAGATATTAAAAGATGATAAATTCCCGAAAGGGAATCAACAAGGTGTCACAAATAAAATAGAAAAAACTATCTCCAACTGGAGTTACAAGAAAGATTTAAGATTTTATCAATTAGCAATTTTTAGGGGGTTTTCATGCAACAAAAACGGCAAGATAAAACAAGAGCTAGAGCAGAATACAAAGGATAAGACTACAGTTAAAACAAGAGGTAGCAATAACATCATGTACCCCTCCTCTCAGAGCGGGCACCTCTATCCCAGTACCAACACCCCTCTCGAGGTTGCTGGCCTTAAGCTAGAGTGGAGTGTTACTGAAAACAACTCCGTTCCATGCACTCTCGTACTCCAGAATCAGACCAAACGCTAGAGCCACAACACGACTCTCGAAGTTGTTGTGACAGGAAAACACAGTTTGGTAGCTAATCGAAACGCAATCCAAATCATGCAAGCTAGCGCTCAGATATCAAACATAGCAATCATCCAGTCAAAAGTACCAAGCATAGAGCAATAAGTAATCAAATCTTTCCATTTCCATAAACATTAAAGGGTCTTAATACATTTCATGTTATAAAGAATTAAATAACAGAATTAAATAACAGAATTAAAACTATGTCTCCCTCTTGATGTAGAAGGTCGACAGACTAAGCAACTCTCCCTGCCCGATATCGGTAAGAGGCCTAGCCCAATACAGTTATGTTGGGTGACACACCCTCTCGGGCGATACACACTACACGGGACTGTTTCGTTCAAGGACCCTGGCCGATACGCTCAAGTCGGGCGGCACACCCTCTCGGGCGACATGCATGATGGGCAGAGCGTATCAGGTTTGATATTGTGTCGGGCGAGAAGCGACGCGCTCTACCGTCGGGCGCCCGTGTCGCTCATCTACGGTGGTCGATATCGGCCCTCAGTGTCACCCGGGACAGTCCTAAGTGAACCATCCCCTCCCTCTCGGGATGAGGAAAAGCTCACCTAGTGTCGCCCGACACGAACACTGGGCATGATATGCTTGCTCTCGCAGCTTCCTCCGAAGGTGGCTCTGGTTCCCAACCATCCGAACTAAGCTCTCACTTTGTCTGAACTTCCAAGAGTTGTCTCTTCGTCTTCTTGTAGCTGCTATTTATAGTCAGCTGGTTGGGGAGAAGACACGGTGCTCGAAGTGCCACGTGGCCACCTTAAGCACCAGTCGTAGGACGGGCCGATACAGAGATGTTGCTCGACGTCGATGGTGTCAGCTATCAGTCGTGACAGGCGGCGCGCCTGCCGGTGGGTGGTCGTGTCGCCCGACAAGGTTGGTTGTCGAGGCGAGCTGGGCTCTCTATCGGGTAGAGGGTGTGTCGTCTGCCATCTTCTTCTTGCGCGGCATCACTTCGTCGTGCGTCGTTTTACCCTGTCGAGTAGGGGTTGTATCGGTCGTCAGGAAGGCTGAAAGCAGACATGGATTTATTCATGGGCCGGGAAGGCCTTATTGCACCAAAACGGGGGAAAACTCTGCAAAAGATAGGAAAATTAGACTAAGAGCATTTCTTGGCCAATTATTGCGAAAATGCTAATAAAAGAGAGGAAAATAGCAGAAAAGGGCAGTTTTGATAACAGAAAACAAGACAAAAACATCACAAAATTGGGTGTTATCAACTCCCCCAAACATAGCATTTTGATTGTCCTCAATCAATATTTAAACTTTATTTAGGAATGCTTCTTCTTGCTTGGCGTAGTTTTCTGTACAAAAGGAGAAACAAGAATCGTAATGCCTTAATGATAATGCTGGCTCATAACAAACGAAAGATCTTGTGTTCCTTGCCTTATTTACTTAAGTGGAGTTTTTCTCTACAGCTTCGGTGAGACTTGCTGTATGATTCTAAAGTTAGCTTACACACCAAACAGCTTTATTTTTGGTGCGGAAAGTTGTGTAGGGGTAGGCTAAAGGCTTTTTGGGGTTTTTCTCTCATTTTCCATCAGTCCATCCAGGTAAGGGTCCGTTAGCGGGCAAGTGGTCACTGCAGTCCAAGTCAGTTAGCTTTAGAGCTGTGATTTCACATCCTACATACCACTGCCCCGGATCTACCATGCCTAAAGACAGGTACTTTTGGAAAAAATGAGTGTGTATATGTAATTTTTTTTTCTTTCTTTTTATAAGGCACAACTCTCATGCTTTTATTCACACTCATAAGGCTTCTTTCTCGTTTTGGGATTTTTGTTGGGTAAGGGAAAACAAAGAGATTTCTTGCTGTTTGGGCAGCTTTTTCCTTCTCCATACTCATCTCTTAGCTGTTTGCGAGATTATTTTATTATTTTTAAATTTTTGGCAAGTCAAGACATAATCTTTGGTTTGTTTGGGGCAGCATTATCAAAAAGATATAACAACAACTTGTATCGCAATAAGCACACAGAAAAATGAACTTTGCAAGAAGTCACAACAGATCTTTATTATTATAACAGCAACTTTGTACATATACATAGGGACAGAAATTTGTAAAGGGCCGGTTTTTGAAAATTTTAAATTTTTATATGGCATACATGCGTAGATCAAATATATAGGAAGCTATAAGAGCACATCAACGTAGAAACCTTGAAGAGTTAAAAAAAGATATACCTCCCTCACTGGCGTATGGGTACCCCCCCCAAACTTACTCCACACTCTGTCCCAGAGTGGTGAAGAAAGCAAGGTAAGGTAATGTTTAGCCAGTGAGGGTTAGCTCGTTGATGTACTGCAATATGCTCCAACGAAGTTGCAGCATGCCATTGGGAGGTTGTCTAGCGGGTTCGCCCGGCGATGTAGCGGTTGAGTGGAAGCGTAACTCTCAAAATTCACTTCTGGCCCACCTTTTCTCCACATCTCCGTTGTGAACATGCACAAAAGGACTGATCATCAGTCCCTCATTCAGTTCCCTAGAGTGTGTAGTCAGGGTGGGCCCTCTCCCTTAAGAGGATGGAACTGGGGTGCCTCGAACTTGTTCGGAGGCCTTGGTTGCCGCACTCTTGCTGTCCCCGGAGATGGTCATAAACCACCACAGGGACAGGCTGATAACTAGGTGACTGGGCGACGCGAAAAGAATCGGCCGACACACCCCTGCTGCCCAATACGGTGTATCGGTCGATGCGACTACCCGACAAGGTTTTTCAAAGAAACCGTGTCGCCCGATATGGCGTATCGGGCAGACAAAATCGGTCGTTTATTCGTATAAAAGGGTGTCGGGCGATACAAAATTCGACAAGCCTCGTAAGCCCGATAAGCAGCTCGTGAGAAGCATGCCGCCCGATATGGAGTATCGGGCGAGCATAGTCGGCTGGTGTATCGTGTGTCAAGCATGTCAGGCGATAGAAGAAAATCGAACCAAACTTGTCGTCCTGGCATACAACGCGCGATACCAAATCCGTGTCGGGCGATAAGCTTAAAACGGGCGATAAGGCTGTCGGGTGATATCCGTGTCGGGTTATACCTTTACTCATGGGGGCCATCGCCCGACAAAAGGGTTGAAGCTCAGTAGGCCGACACGAGAGCAAAAATGGCTTACTGAGTTGGACGTTGTGGTAAAAGAGTAAAAGTGATATTCCGACACGGTGAAACTAACCGACTATTTATAGAGCGACGTATCTGGGGGTAAATCGGGCAGTCCGGGTACGCATCGGCCGTTTGAGACAGGCATTTATGCCCATGAAGCGGTCGTGTGACGCTTGGGGTGCCAACCGTCCTGGTCTCTACGGTGCCCAGGAACCGCCGGCTGATCCACGCGTGCTTGCACGCCAGCTGAGTCGCAGCTCAAAACAAAGCGGAGTTGACGGGCAAAACATCATCGGCCAAAGGTTAGAAATCCCGGCCTCAGACAGAGTTTCTCTTCAAAGCTTCACAAAATCCCACAATGACCCATAAAACAGAGAGTCAACACATGTGGCGCAGGTATTGTCTCGGGCCTTATTACAATTTTTAAAAGTTTGTTTTTACAAGTAAATAACAGAATGCAACTATTCTATAAAAGGAAGAAAAACTCGGGCTGCCTCCCGAAGAGCGCTGAAGTTTGCGTTGCCAGCTCGAACGGTGTAAGATCATCTCAATCAGTCCTCGACTGTACCCATATCTTGCAAACTGGTCTCTGCCCTCCTGACAAATGCGTCGTCTTCATAGAACCTTTTTACCCTGTGCCCATTTACTCGAAAAATGTTGGTCAGATCGTCTTTGTCGTAGAGCTCCATCATTCCTGATGGGTATATTTTTGACACAAAGAACGAACCTGACCACCTTGTTTGTAACTTCCCAGGGAAGAGACGAATTGAGGATTTAAATAACAAGACCTTGTCCCCCTTGCTTACATCTTTTCTCTTGAGATGGGCATCATGCCACAACTTGGTCCTCTGTTTGTAGATCTTTGCATTTTCGTAGGCACTCATTCTCAGCTCCTCGAGCTCTTGAAGCTACAAAAACCTCTTCTCTCCTACTTTGTTGAGGTCCATATTCAGGAGCTTCATTGCCCAAAGGGCCTTGTGTTCCAATTCCAAAGGCAAGTGACAAGATTTTCCATAGATCAGACGGTAGGGGGTGGTTCCAATGGGTGTTTTGTAAGTAGTACGGTAGGCCCAAAGTGCGTCATCGAGTTTCATGGACCAGTCTTTCCTTGTTCGGCTGACAGTCTTTTCGAAGATCTGCTTGTTCTATCTGTTGGAAACCTCTACCTGCCCTGACGTCTGTGGGTGGTATGGTGTAGCGATCTTGTGCTTTACTCCATACTTGCGTAGGAGTGCTTCAAACTGTCTTTCTCCAAAGTGCGACCCTCTGTCGCTTATTACTGTGCACGGTACACCGAAATGAGGAAAGATGGTCTTCTCGAAGAGCTTGACAACTGACTTGGCGTCGCAGGTTTGGGTGGCTACCGCTTCCACCCACTTCGATACATAATCCACTGCCACGAGTATGTATTGATACCCCCGGGATGGGGAAAACGGTCCCATGTAATCGATCCCTCAAACGTGGAATATCTCCACTTCAATCCAACTTGCCATAGGCATTTCATTCCTCTTCCCTATGTTCCATGTGAACTGACACTCTTTGCAAACCTTCACAAACTGTGCAACATCTTTAAACAAGGAAGGCCGGTAAAAACCTGACTGTAGTACCTTCGCAACAGTTCTTTCGCTGCCGAGGTGACCGCCATAGGGGGAGGCGTGGCATTCCTTTAAGATTTCCGCGGTCTCTTCTTCCGGGATGCATCTCCTGTATACGTTGTCGGTACATCTTCTGAACAGGAGAGGGTCATCCCAGTAGTAGTTTTTGGCATCCGCGAAAAGCTTCTTCTTTTGATAATACGTGATGTCAGGAGGTAATTCTTCGCAGGCAAGGTAATTGCAGATGTCTGCAAACCAGGGCAAGCTTTCTTATCGATCTTGGACCACCATGAGAGCTTCATCCGCATAGTTGTCGTTGATGGGGGGTCCTCCCTGCTTCTCAACCATGATTCTTGATAGGTGGTCTGCGACCACATTCTCTGCACCCTTCTTGTCGATAATTTCGTGATCGAATTCTTGGAGCAACAAGGCCCATCTCAACAGCTAGGGCTTCGCATCTTTCTTTTTCATCAAGTACTTTATAGCCCTGTGATCTGTGTAAACTTTGACCTTGGCCCCAACGAGATACGATCTGAACTTCTCAAACGCGAAGACGATCGCTAACATCTCCTTCTCAGTCGTCGTGTAGTTTACCTGAGCTTCGTCTAGCGTGCGACTCGCGTAGCAGATCACATGGTGCTTTTTATCCTTTTTCTGCCACAGTACTGCGCCGACCGCGTAGTCAATCGCGTCGCACATTAGCTCAAAAGGTAAACCCCATTCCGGCACTTGAAGGATGGGTGGTGAAATTAAAGCGTTTTTCAGGGCCTGAAAAGCACTGAGACAATCGTTAGAGAAAACAAATTCAGCATCTTTTACCAGAAGATTGGACAGCGGTTTGGAAATCTTTGAAAAGTCCTTGATGAATCTTCGGTAGTATCCAGCGTGCCTGAGGAAGCTTCGTACTCCCGTCATGGATCTCGGTGGAGGAAGCTTGGATATCGCTTCAACTTTGCTCACATCCACCTCGATCCCACGCTTCGAGATCTTATGTCCCAGGACAATGCCTTCCCGTACCATGAAATGGCACTTCTCCCAATTCAAAACGAGGTTGTTCTCCTTGCACCTTTGGAGGACCAAAGACAGATTCTTCAGACAGCTGTCGAAGTCCTTTCCATAGAAGGAAAAGTCGTCCATGAAAACTTCTACGATGTCTTCTAGAAAATCCGAGAACATCGATATCATGCATCTCTGGAAGGTAGCAGGGGCGTTGCAGAGTCTGAAGGGAATCCTTCGGAAGGCATAAGTGTCGTACATACAGGTAAAAGTTGTTTTCTCTTGATCGTCGGGCAAGATGGGTACTTGGTAGAAACCTAAAAAGCCATTAAGGAAACAAAAGAAATCATGATGCGCTAACCTTTCATGAACTTGGTCAATAAAAGGGAGCGGAAAATGATCCTTCTTTGCAGCTTGATTTAGCTTTCGGTAATCAATACACATTCACCATCCGATGATGGTCCTAACCGCCACCTCGTCGCCCTTCTCACCCGCAACCACCGTCATCCCGCCCTACTTGGGCACTACGTGGATCAGACTTACCCAATTGTTGTCGCTAATTGGGTAAATGATCCCCGTGTCCCTAAGCTTTATTACCTCTTTCTTGACGACCTCCTTGAGCATCTGGTTCAACTTTCTCTGGGGTTGGGCCAAGGGTTTGGCAGACTCATCCAGGCTGATCTGGTGCATGCACAAGGTGGGGTTGAGACCTTTGATATCATCAATTGAGTATCCTATAGCCCCCCTGTGGAGTCTTAACTCCTCCAGGAGTCGGTCTAGCTGATGGCTCGAGAGGTTGGCATTGACGATGACGGAGTTACGGTGCTCTTCATCCAAGAATTCGTACTTCAAGCATTCAGGCAAGGCTTTTAATTCCGACTTTGGTCTGGGTGCTTTCTCCTGAGGCTCACCTTCAAGAGAAGCATACAGCGCAGACCCCACCCACTGACTCTCTTCTTACAGCTCTTCATCGGAAAGGCTGACGAGGTTGAGATGTTGTGCGACTTCCGGGTTGTCGAGGTCGTGATCCTGACCATTTATGACCCTCAAGAGGGGGTCTATGGTCCGGCTATCTTCCTCTATCTCCTCGCAGAACTTATTGTAGCTATCTGCGAAACAGGCCGATTCAGACAGGGACAGGCTCCTCATGATTTCTTTCAGCTTGAAGTCTAAGTGGTCGTTTCCGACCCTTAGAGTGATCATCCCCTCGGAGACATCTATCAACTCTCTCCCAGTTTCCAAGAAAGGGCGTCCAAATATGATCGGATAATGGGGGTCTTCAGCTGTATCTACGATGACTATAACGCAAGGGATGAAGAAGTCACCAACCCTTATCGGCACATCTTCGACAATGCCCACGGGTCTCTTAAAGGTGTGGTCGGCCAGCTCAATCCGCATGTTGGTTTGAACCATGTCTGTTAGGCCCACCCTTTGTGAGAAACTTAGGGGCATAAGGCTGATGCTTGCCCCCAAATCTGCTAGGCCCTTATGCTCGACATTGTCTCTGAAGGCGAACGGGATTGTGAACGCTCCAGGGTCCCTTCTCTTGTTTGGCATGTCGGGCTTCAGGAAGGCGGAGGTGGCAGAAGCTAGATGCATTGTCTCTATCCTCCCTCCCCTTCTCTTCTTCGTGATGAGGTCGTTAAGGAACTTGGCGTACAAGGGCATCTCCTCCAACACGTCAAAGAAAGGTACTTCGAGATGCAGCTTCCTGATCGACTCCATGAACTTCTCATGACGCTTCTTCAGGTTTTCCCTTATCAGCTTGTATGGGAACGGAATCCTAGGAGCGTAGGTGTTCCTTCTGCCTGGTAGCTCCTCAGGGAATTCTTGCGCAGACTCTTGAACGTCTGCTTGTCCCTCTTCTCCTTCGGCTGGGCCCACTCTCTCATACCTTTGCTCGGGCTCAGGCCTGGCTTCGTCAGAGTGCTCCATCGTCTTCCCAGACCTCAGGACTGCCATTACGGTAGTTTCGGGGTGAGGGCATGCTTTTATTGCAGGATTCTCCACCAGAGATGTCATCTGGGCTAGCCACCAATCTACCTCGTGCTGGCGCATCTGCAAGCTGGCCATCTGGAGCTGCATTGAATTCAATGCTCCAAAGTTAGATAGCATCCCTCGCACCAGTTGGCTGATGATGGCATCCTGTCTTCTTATATAGGCGGAGAGTTGCCCAACCAGGTTAGGCTGGCCTGCCCTATAGCTTCGACCCTGACATTCACTCTCAGAAAGGGACTGCTCGCGGCGAGGCATGGTTATCAAGGCTTGGTGGGACTAGTCACGGTTCTTGAGAGTTCATGAAAAGGCATAAAATCAATGTTTAGAAAACTGAATTATTATTATTGAGCAAGAAATAGCAAATAAGAAAAACAAAAGGGAAGACAGTGTTGTCAAGCTTATTTCTAAGCTTGAGGCACAGGGGTATAGTTAGTGGATTCAGGTTCATCTACAGTACCGCTGTTGCCTTGTCCCCGACAACGACACCATAAAGTTTACGGCCCTTTTGTTTCGCGTCCAAAAGTGGAGGCGGATTAGGGGTGGTCGAGCTTTAATATTTATAAACCTGAATCCTTCTAGGCCCCCGCAACTTTGTTTACGGGGTCAAAGTAGTCATATGGGGTCAAACACAGGGACAATGGGGCAGTGTTGAGAATCCAGAATCGACACGCTACACTCCAGCAGATATTAAAAGATGATAAAATTCCCAAAAGGGAATCAACAAGGTGTCACAAATAAAATAGGAAAAACTATCTCCAACTGGAGTTACAAGAAAGATTTAAGATTTTATCAATTAGCAATTTTTAGGGGTTTTCATGCAACAGAAACGGCAAGATAAAACAAGAGCTAGAGCAGAGTACGAAGGATAAGACTGCAGTTAAAACAAGCGGTAGCAATAACATCATGTACCCCTCCTCTCAGAGCGGGCACCTCTATCCCACTACCAATACCCCTCTCGAGGTTGCTGGCCTTAAGCTAGAGTGGAGTGTTACTAAAACATTCTCCATTCCAGGCACTCTCGTACTCCAGAATCGGACCAAACGCTAGAGCCACAACACGACTCTCGAAGATGTTGTGACGGGAAAACACGGTTCGGTAGCTAATCGAAACGCGATCCAAATCATGCAAGCTAGCGCTCAGATATCAAACATAGCCATCATCCAGTCAAAAGTACCAAGCATAGAGCAAAAAGTAATCAAATCTTTCCATTTCCATAAACATTAAAGGGTCTTAATACATTTCATGTTATAAAGAATTAAATAACAGAATTAAAACTATGTCTCCCTCTTGATGTAGAAGGTCGACAGACTAAGCGACTCTCCCTGTCTGATATCGGTCAGAGGCATAGCCCGATACAGCTCTGTCGGGCGACACATCCTCTCGGGCGATACACACTACATGGGACTGTATCATTCAAGGACCCTGGCCGATACGCTCAAGTCGGGTGGCACACCCTCTCGGGCAACACACATGATGGGCGGAGCGTATCAGGTTCGATATTGTGCCGGGTGAGGAGCGACACACTCTACCGTCGGGCGCCCGAGTCACTCATCTACGGTGGTCGATATCGGCCCTCAGTGTCGCCCGAGATAGTCCTAAGTGAACCATCCCCTCCCTCTCGGGATGAGGAAAAGCTCACCTAGTGTCGCCCGACACGAACACTGGGGCACGATATGCTTGCTCTCGCAGCTTCCTCCGAAGGTGGCTCTGGTTCCCAACCGTCCGAACTAAGATCTCACTTTGTTCGAACTTCCAAGAGTTGTCTCTTCGTCTTCCTATAGCTACTATTTATAGTCAGCTGGTTGGGGAGAAGACACGGTGCTCGAAGTGCCACGTGGCCACCTTAAGCACCAGTCGTAGGACGGGCCGATACAGAGATGTTGCTCGACGTCGATGGTGTCGGCTATCGGTCGTGATGGGCAGCGCGCCTGCCGGTGGGTGGTCGTGTCGCCCGACAAGGTTGGTTGTCGAGGCGAGCTGGGCTCCCTGTCGGGTAGAGGGTGTGTCGTCCGCCAGCTTCTTCTTGCGCGGCATCACTTCGTCGTGTGTCATTTTACTCTGTCGAGCAGAGGTTGTATCGGTTGTTAGGAAGGCCGAAAGTAGACTTGGATTTATTCATGGGTCGGGAAGGCCTTATTGCACCAAAATGGGGGAAAACTCTGCAAAAGATAGGAAAATTAGATTAAGAGTATTGCTTGGCCAATTTTTGTGAAAATGCTAATAAAAGAGAGGAAAATAGCAGAAAAGGGCAGTTTTGATAACAGAAAACAAGGAAAAAACATCACAAATTTGGGTGTTATCATTGGGCAACATATACTTCTTCTTCTATGTTCCCACTTCGAAAAACACTTTTTACATCCATTTGGAATAGTTTGATGTCTTTGTGAGAAACTATAGTTAATAGCATTCTAATAGCTTCAAGTCTAGCCTAAGTTTCATCAAAATCTATTCCTTCTTGTTAATTATACCCTTGAGCCACCAGTCTAGCTTTGTTTCTGACTTCCTCCCTAGATTTGTTAAGTTTATTTCAAAAAACCCACTTAGTTCCAATGATGGTTTTGTTTTGTGGTTTAGGAACTAAGTCCCAATCATTGTTTTTAGTGAATTGGTTTAGTTCCTCTTGCTTAGCCATTATCCAGTATTCATCTTTTAGTGCTTCATTTACCTTTTTGCGTTCAATAATTGATATGAATGCCATATTTGCAACTTCTCTAAATGAGGATCAGGTTTTGACTTTATCAAAAGGATTTCCAATGATTAAATGTTGAGGATGATCTTTGATTAAACTAGGCATATTTTGTTGTGTCTCATTTTGTTGATTAATTTTAGAATTTTAATCATCTTTTGTAGACATGGTTAGGTCTTGAATTCGATGATTAATTTCATTTATATTTTCATTTTCATTTTCTCCATTCTGAGTTGTTATTTCATGAAAGGTGATATGAATTGATTCTTCAATTTTTCTAGAGATAGTATTATAGATTCTAAAAGCTTTTCTAGAAGTTGAATATCATAATAAGAATGCTTTATGTGATTTGAGATCAAATTTGTGTCCATCATATTTTGTGTTTAGGATATAACATGGTGTACCAAAGGTATGAAAATAATCAACTCTTGGTTTTTTGTTGAAGATGAGTTCATTGGGAGTTTTCTTAAGATGAAAATGTATTATTACTCGATTTAATGCATAACACATTGTATTTACCACTTCAACCCAAAATGTTTTAGGTGTATTATGTTAAAGTAATATTGTTCTAGACATTTCTTGTACAGACCGATTTTTTCTTTCTACTATGCCATTTTGTTGTGGTGTGTGTGGGGCTGAAAAATTATGAGTGTATCCTTGAGATGTACAAAATTCTTCAAAAAATGTGATTTTCAAATTCCCCACCATGATCATTCCTAATTTTACATATTTTATTTTTTAGTTGATTTTCGATCTTAGAGCAAAATTGTATAAAAAAATTAATTGTATCATTTTATATGAAAGAAAATGAACCCATGTATATCTATTATAATAATCTACAGTGTGTAACATACCAGATCTTGGACCCTACCCTAGAACTGTGACCTTTTGGGTTTGAACAAATAAGGTTGAGGTTAGAGTGAACCTAATAATCAAATGCATGAAAAATGTAATATAATATGTCATATAATTTATTTGGTGATAATACGATGATGAATAACTTAATTGGATGCATAATGATCTAATGGGCCTCTAATGGTCCATTTGACAGAACCCATGTAATAAAGCCTCAAAATAAAGAATACAAATCAAATTCGTAATCTATACATTAAAATAAGCCTACATGTCAATTTTCATTTAATTTGGACGACCTCAAAATAATATGGTAAGTCAGGAGGGAGAAATTGCCTAAAAGGCATGATTAATAAATAAATATAATTTGTGACTCCAAAAGAGGAAAATAATCTTATATTCGTGATCTACATAATAAATATATTCTTTGGGTAAATTTTCATCCAATTTGGAGAAATTTTGCTTAAAAGATTAATTCAGGAGAGAGAACATGTGTAAAACTATCAACTCATTATTTAAAATAACAAACAACTTCAGAAAAAATGATAATAACGGAAAATTTGTATCCAACATGTTAAATATGACTTGTGGGTCAAGTTTCGTAATTTTTGGATAATCTATGTGTCATTAAATGCATCAAGAAAGAGAAACAATGAATATATAAAATAATGCATCTAAGGTTGCCAAAAGTGAAATCTAATTAGAAAATCGGAATTTACATGCCTTAATTTGCCTCTGTGCAAAATTTTATCTAATTTGGGTTTCTTTTGTGCCCTCAAAAAAAGGAAACAGAAAAAGAATAATAATGAAATGTCACTTTATCAAATAAAACATTTTTTTGTCTGTCGCGTGTATCTTCTGCCTGAGTTTGATGTTTGATTTAATCGTTGTTGTCCATTTTGTTTTGAGCGGCTAGGATTATCTCTCCTAGCTCATTCCTCTGACTTTCCTTTTCTTTCCCAATGCCTATAGGAGTCGGTTTCCTCTCTGATTTCTACTCCTTACTCCTTCCTTCTTTGCCCCAGGTTTTCCTCCTCTACCTTCTGCGTCTCATTCTGCACCCATTGACCCTATAAAGCCCAGACCCCTGTGGCTTTCTTACTAGTTTTTCAACTGCATTTTGCTCCCCTGTTCCTTCCCTATGGTGCCCCTACTTTCTTTCTCCTCGCTTCACTGGGCCATCAGACCCCCCTCCAGACCCTCCTTGTCGTTCTCCGCATCACCGGGAGTTCACGCTTGGCACTAGTTCAGAATCTCATGACTCGGAGCTCTCCAACCTACAAGACAGCTCCTTTCACTGACCTCAGGGCTCCGTTGCAGGTCAGCACCTGACGTCTACCCTCAATCGAGCTTCTATCAACCCACCAAGATTCGTGGCGGTACCTCAAAGCCTTCCTTATCCTTGGTTCCATCTGATTCGAGGTATTCTAGGATTTCCCTTTTTGGTCACTTTATTTTGATCGGAGATTAGGTCCCTCGTTGGATACTCACATTTGATGAAGCGAAGAAGATGGGTCAATGCCTTCTTACCTATATACCCTTCGTTTCCTTTATGTTTTGTTTACTCGCCAGGGGTACATTCGTCATTTTGTATTCTTTTTCCTTGGCCTTGGACGAGTCAGAGTGGGCCATTGGATCGCTGACCTGGTGGCCCTTGATTGGACCACACTAACAGGACCCTGGCCCACTCTCCCACCTCTCTCTTTCATGGAACGCTGACTTGGTTTTTTGCTAAATTTCTGATAGGATGATTTTATAAAATTCATAGAAATTAACTCACTGATCAAAAAAATATTCATAAATAGTCATTGAATTCAGAAAAATAAGAACTATCCAATGATATTAGTTTTGTTTCTCGAATTAAATCTCAAAAATATGTGATTTTAATGGATTAACCTAAATAAGTAATAACTTGTATAAATCATAACTAATTATATATAAGTAAAAAAACATAATAAAATATATTATGAACTCATAAAAATATAACCTAAAATATGGAATAGTTTTGATAACCTAATTCACTAATAATAAAAAGGTGATTTTTAGGGTTTATGAAATCAATATAAAACCTAAACCTAATTTCACATATATTCTAATAGGTGCTTTGGAAGCCTAGGCTTGGACCTAGAAGTGACTTTGGATCGTTTGAACCTGATGTGAGGTATCTTTGCATCCTCTATTATTCTTTTGAGCAATTAGCCTATGTTTCTTCATTCTCTTAGTCCTATGGACAATAGCCTATACACATGTCTCTTTTCTTTTGATATCATGGTTCATGTGAACTATAATTTATTTGTTATTGATCTTGTGATCATGGATATTCTCTTGGAATCTTATCTTGTTGCCTTGGTGCAAGTTGGACTTTTGATATTATATGCCCACTGTGATGTGGAAGTTTACTTGGTGATATATGCCCGCTTTGAAGTGGATGTTATACGTATATGTTGTCCATTGTGTGATGGCAACATTGTACAATTCTGACTATATTTTCTAATTGCCTCTACATTAAACATGCTATGTGATTCAGTAGCACTAGAGTAGTGTAATTACATTGGTTTTGGGGTTATGTGCCCTTTATGCTTTTGGGATGAAGGTTATGTGCCCCATACCTGGGTTTTAGCTTTATGGGGGTTGGCCCAATTTCATATATATTGGGAGTTTGGTTATGTGCCATTCTCTATCAGGCTTCAACTTTATGGGTGTTGGCTGCCATTGCCTTTATATCGTTCTAGGGCTATGCTTATCTCACATGCATGCAGGTTGATGACATTGTTGATGGGTTATGTGCCCAAATTATTGATGGGTTATGTTCCCACAACTTGATATGTGCTTATGTGGCACTACTTTATTGTTTTATGGCAAGTATCCCTTTTGATGTGATTTCTTCTCTTGATACTCATTTTGGTGGTACTTATTGCGTGCATGGGAAGCCGTTTACTTTGTTGGTCCTTATTCCTTATATATTGCTCAATTTGCTTTTTAGTATGCACATACCAGCCTTTGCTGATGTCTCCTTTTGTTTCTCTTTTGCTGGGGTATGCTTCCAAACCTAGGTGGAGGACTCGGATGACAATATGTGATGACCTAGACTTAGATTGATATGATGAAGCTTGGAGACAATCTTGAGGTACTTTAGATTCCCTCTACATGGATTCTTATGATGTAAGTTTAAGTTGCTCCCTTGTTTTATAATTGAATATAGTCATATTTTTATTCCGCTGCTATACTTTGGTCTTTTGTTACCATATATATAAAGATTTGAAAATTTTACACCCACTCCATCATACCTTCAGAGTATGTTTGGACTGGAGGTTCTATTGTTCAAATTTTTAGTAGAGAAGCGGTTTTCACTTCTTTACAGCATGGTATTAGAGCCCATGGTAGTCATAATCTGACTATTTCAATTTTGTCTCCCTAGTTAAACCCTTGACTTAGATAGTTACCTCTAAGTGAGATGTGACCCTAGATTTGATCAATGATGATCTTTTGTGCAATAAGGTTTGGTTTGAGGACAAGATTAAGTTATGAGGAGATATTCATATGGAAACGTTGTGACTTGGTTTTTGTATTGATTTTGTGTCGGCATATGTTGGTTTTACCTCGCATAGTTTTCATCTACAAAAAAAATATTTTCATTATACTACTATATGTACAAAAGTTTTCTCTGATTTATCAATGTTTTCTTCAACTAAGTCACAATGAAGAGAACTCTAGTTGAGTAGAAACCCTAGTTTTATGACTAGGTTTGATATAATGGTGTAGTTGACCTACCCTATGACTTTGGATGTTCATGTAGGGTTGATAGGTTAGTGACACGAGGACCTAAAATCTCAACCCTAGATGGTGACCTTAGTTGGAAATATGAGAAATATTAATCTCTAAAAACTTTCATAACTAAGAGATGTGGGTAGTTCTAAAAAGATGTTTAGTTTGACGGGTTAGGTGGAACCTTTTAAGGGGTGGAGAATAGTTAGTTGTTGATGTTTGGATCAATAGATTTTGGGAACGAAATCCTTTTTAAGGGGTGGAGTGTTGTAACATACTAGATCTTGGACCCTACCCTAGAATTGTGACCTTTTGGGTTTGACCAAACAAGGTTGAGGTTAGAGTGAACCTAATAATCAAATGCATGAAAAATGTAATATAATATGTCATATAATTTATTTGGTGATAATAAGATGATGAATAACTTAATTGGATGCATAATGATCTAATGGGCCTCTAATGGCCCATATGATAGAACCCATGCAATAAAGCCTCAAAATAAAGAATATACTTAAAATTCATAATCTATACATTAAAATAAGCCTACATGTCAATTTTCATTTATTTAGGACCACCTCAAAATAATATGGTAAGTTAGGAGAGAGAAATTGCCTAAAAGGTGTAATTAATAAATAAATATAATTTATGATTCCAAAAGAGGAAAACAATCTTATATTCGTGATCTATATAATAAATATAGTCTTTGGGTAAATTTTCATCCAATTTGGAGAAAGTTTTCTTAAAAGATTAATTCACGAGAGAGAACGTGTGTAAAACTTTCAACTAATTATTTAAAATAACAAACAACTTCAAAAAAATGATAATAATGGAAAACTCTTATCCAACATGTTAACTATGACTTGTGGGTCAAGTTTCGTAATTTTTCGATAATCTATGTGTCCTTAAATGCATCAAGAAAGAGAAACAAAAAATATATAAAATAATGCATCTAAGGTTGCCAAAAGTGAAATCTAATTAGAAAATCGGAATTTACATGCTATATTTGCCTCTGTGCAAACTTTTATCTAATTTGGGTTTCTTTTGTGCCCTCAAAAAAAAGGAAATAGAAAAAGAATAATAATGAAATGTCACTTTATCAAATAAAACCAATTTTTGTCTGTCACGCGTATCTTCTGCCTCAGTTTGATGTTTGATCTAATCGTTGTTGTCCATTTTGTTTTTAGTGGCTAGGATTATCTCTCCTAGCTCATGCCTGTGACTTTCTTTTTCTTTCCCAACACCTGCAGGAATTGGTTTCCTCTCTGATTTCTACTCCTCACTCCTTCCTTCTTTGCCCTCGGTTTTCCTCCTCTACCTTACGCGTCTCCTTCTCCACCCATTGACCCTATAAAACCCAGACCCCTCTGGCTTTCTTACCAGTTTTTCAACCGCGTATCGCTCCCCTATTCCTTCTCTATGGCACCCCTACTTTCTTTCTCCTCGCTTCACCGGGCCATCGGACCCCCCTCTAGACCATCCCTATCGTTCGACGCCTCACCGGGAGTTCACGCTTGGCACTAGTTTGGAATCATGTGACTCAGAACTCTCCAACATGCAAGACAACTCTCACTGCTGACCTCAGGGCTCCGTTGTAGGTCAACACCTGACGTTTGCCCTCAATCGAGCTTCTATCAACCCACCTGGATTCGTGGCATTACTCTGAAGCCTTCCTTATCCTTGGTTCCATCTGATTCAAGGTATTCTAGAATTTCCCTCTTTGGTCGCTTTGTTTTGATCGAAGATCAGGTCCCTCGCTAGCTTCTTGTGTTTGATGAAGCAAAGAAGATGGTTCAATGCCTTCTTACCTATATACCCTTTGTTTCCTTTATGTTTTGTTTTCTCGCCAGGGGTACTTTCATCGTTTTGTATTCTTTTTCCTTGGCCTTGGACGAGTCAGAGTGGGCCATTGGATCACTGACCTGGTGGCCCTTGATTGGACCAAGCTAACAGGACCCTAGCCCACTCTCCCTCCTCTTTCTCGCCTGGAACGCTGACTTGGATTTTTGCTAATTTTCTGATTGGTTGCTTTTGTAAAATTCGTAGAAATTAACTCACTGATCAGAAAAATATGCATAAATAGTCATTGGATTCAGAAAAATAAGAACTATCCAATGGTATTAGTTTTGTTTCTCAAATCGAATCTCAAAAATATGTGATTTTAATGGATTAACCTAAATAAGTAATAACTTGTATAAATCATAACTAATTAAATATACGTAGGAAAAAACATAATAAAATATGTCATGAACTCATAAAATATAACCTAAAATATGGAATAGTTTTGATAACCTAATTCACTAATAATAAAAGGTGATTTTTAGGGTTTATGAAATCAATATAAAACCTAACCCTAATTTCACATATATTCTAATATGTGCTATGGAAGCCTAGGATTGGACCTAGAAGTGACTTTGGATCGTTTGAACCTGATGTGAGGTATGTTTGCATCCTCGATTATTATTTTGAGCAATTAGCCTATGTTTCTTCATTGTCTTGGTCCTATGACAATAGCCTATACACATTGCTCTTTTCTTTTGATATCGTGGTTCCTGTGAACTATATTTTATTTGTTATTGATCTTGTGATCATGGATATGCTCTTGGAATCTTATCTTGTTGCCTTGGTGTAAGTTGGACTTTTGATATTATATGTCCAATGTGATGTGGAAGTTTACTTCGTGATATATGCCCACTTTGAAGTGGATGTTATATGTATGTGTTGTACATTGTGTGATGGCAACATTGTACAATTCTGACTATATTTTCTACTTGCCTCTACATTAAACATGCTATGTGATTCAGTAGCACTAGAGTAGTGTAATTGCATTGGTTTTGGGGTTATGTGCCCTTTATGCTTTTGGGATGGAGGTTATGTGCCCCATACCCGAGATTCAACTTTATGGGGGTTGGCCCAATTTCATATATATTGGGAGTTTGGTTATGTGCCATTCTCTATCAGGCTTCAGCTTTATGGGGGTTGTCCAGGATTGTCTTTATATTGTTCTAGGGCTATGCTTATCTCACATGAATGAAGGTTGATGACATTGTTGATGGGTTATGTGCCCAAATTGTTGATGGGTTATGTTCCCACAACTTGATATGTGCTTATGTGGCACTACTTTATTGTTTTATGGCAAGTATCCCTTTTGACGTGATCTCTTCTCTTGATACTCATTTGGGTGGTACTTATTGCTTGCATGGGAAGCCGTTTACTTTGTTGTTCCTTATTCCTTATAAATTTCTCAATTTTCTTTTTAATATGCACATACCAACCTTTGCTGATGTTTCCTTTTGTTTCTCTTTTGCTGGGGTATGCTTCCAACCCTAGGTGGAGGACTCAGATGATAAGACGTGATGACCTAGACTTAGCTTGAGATGATGAAGCTTGGAGACAATCTTTAGGTCGTTTAGATTTCCTCTACATGGATCCTTCTGATGTAAGTTTAAGTTGCTCCCTTGTTTTATAATTGAATATAGTCATATTTTATTCCTCTGCTATACTTTGGTCTTTTGTTACCATATATATAAAGACTTGAAAATTTTACACCCACTCGATCATACCTTCTGAGTATGTTTGGACGGAGGTTCTATTATTCAAATTTTTAGTAGAGAAGTGGTTTTCACTTCTTTACACAGTGACAAAGCAATATCTTTTTCACCAAGAGATTGAGTTCTCATAGGACCAAACAAATCCATTTGAATAAGTTCCAATGATCTGGTAGTGCTAAGCATTTTTTTAGATTTGAAAGGAATTTTATTTTACTTTCCTAGAGTACATGGTTCACAATCTTCAAGTTTATCAAAAGGTATTTTAGGTAATACACGTGCAAGATCATATTTAATTAACTTTTTGATAACATGTGAGCTTGCATGACCTAGTTTTCTATGCCATAGTTGTAAAGATTCATCTTTTGCAAGAAGACATTTTTGAATATCATCTTGCATAGAATTAGGTCTGAGTATGTATATATTTCCTATTCTCTTTCTTTCATAAAAAACATTATTAGTGTTTTCAATTAGTAATTTACAACATGTTTTATTGATTAGGAAATTATAGACATTGTCACATAATTGAATAACACTGATTCAATTGTGATGCAGACCATCAACAAGTAAAACATTTTTAATTTGAAGATTTGTACCAATATTACCTATTGCAAAAAATTTTCCTTTGGCATTATCTCCAAATGTTTGTTCCGCTTCTCTTTTCTTAAAATGTTTTGAAAGATTCTTTGTTTCCAGTCATATACGAGGAGTACCACTATCAACCATCCACTCTTGCAAGACAAATAGGTTTTGGTACCCATGTGATGGTCCTTTGGTTAGGAGAAATTTAGATTACATTATTTTGAAAAGATTCAGTAGACCTTAAGCAACAAACTAAATATAATTACATGGTTATTATCTAAATAATTGAATCTGAAAAGAATTGTTCTCGTTTGATAGTTTTCTCAACAAAGAGTGGTTTCGGTCAAGGGTTTCTCAGTCAGATGATGTTTAGAAAATGTAGGCTTAAGACAGAGACTTTCTTGGTAGACTATTTTCTCGACTAAAGAGTGTCTCGGTCGAAGATTTTCTCGACTGAGAATGTTTTTTCTTCTTTTTAGCAATTTTATTAATTTTAGTTTTTAGTTTGAGCACAAATTACTTCAATTATGCAAGGCAATGATGAGTTTAGTTGAGATAAGACATTATGAATGTCAAAGTGAAGTTTTAGGTCAAATCTCAACTAATCATCTTCAAGTTTCCTAATTTTGGGGTCTTGGAACCCAAACTAAGTCAACATTTTTTTTCTTGTAGGGGCAAGAAAATGAGTAATGTCTAAGACGTAAGCAATAGTGACAACAATTGGAATCAATTTCATATCTCTTCTTATCATTGTGATTATGAGTTGAGTTGTTCTTGGGTACGTATATCACATTGGTCTTGGGTACTTGCTTTTTCTAGATTTGGGTTTTTATGAGATTTGTAATTGGTTACATAACATGAACCTCTTCTTCCAATTTGACCAGAAGAATTGCTCAAAATTTTATCAAGAATATCTTTGTTCTATAAGTTACTAATTTCTTTTTGTAGTTTTGTAATTTCATAAATTTTCTTTTTAATGTTTAAGTTTGCTTGATCTAGATTAGAAGATAAACTATCTCTTTATTTGACAATAGCATCATAATTTGAATGAGTGCATAAAATAGGTTGAGTTTGATGATCATTTATTATAGCAAGCAATTCATCCTTTTCATGGAAAAGAAAGTTATAGTTTGTTTCTACAGCAAGAAACTTGGATTTATGATCATTAATCAAATATTTTAGTGTATTTCTTTTGGATATGTGAGTTTCATTTTATAGAAGAGAGAGTATATACTTTAGCATGCAAATCATCATTTGTCTTTGGAAGCTTCTGTAGTTTTTTCTTGCAATCAATATATTCGTCATGTACTTCTTGAAGACTAGTAACTAAATATTATTTAGATAGTTCAAGAAGTCTTACCTCATTTGAATCTTCATTCTCATCTTCCTTGGCCATAATACATTCCACATTTTCTTCTCCACTTTCGCTATCATCACTTGACTCATCCCAAGCAGTTTTATAGGCTTTATCTCCCTTGTCTTTCATCTTAATGAAGATTTCTTTCCTTTCATTCCTTTAGGACACTCATTTTTCAAATGTCCCTTTTTTCCACATTCAAAGCACCTAAGAGAAAAATAGTAAGAAGCACTAGATTTTTTGTTAGATTTATACCTCCTATATTTCTCACCATTTACAATGAGTGCATCTTCTTCATTATCTTCTTCACTTGTTTCATCAATTTCTTGAGTGATGACCTTTGATTGAACCTTTGTTGTAGCTTTTAGGGCCATGTCCGTACTTCTTCCTTTTTGAAGTTCAACCTACAATCTTTCTTCTTCCTCCAGGGTGACCTCATGAGTCTCTAGGTTGCCAATGAGTTGCTCCATCCTTAATCTGGTGAGATCATTGACTTATTCAATGGCCGTCACCTTTGGCTTGTACTTTGGAGGCAAAGACCTAAGAATTTTGGAGACCTGATCTACTTCACTTATAGATTTTACTAGTGCACTTAAACCTTTAATGATAGTAGAAAATCTTGCATACATATCACTAACAGAGTCATTTGGTTGCATGCAGAATTGTTCAAATTTTTGTTTAAGCATACCAATTTTAGAATTTTTTAACTTGAATGGTTCCTTCATGTAATAAGAAATATAATATGCTTGCCGAATTAGTATTTAATTGAGCTTGTTTTACCGTGTTTGGATCCCACATAGCATACTAGGTTTGGGGAAGCTCATAAGGTGTAGACACCATCCTCCATAGATCCCAAGTGACTCCTTGAAAGTAGAATTGCATTCTTCTCTTCCAGTAGTTGTAGTTTCTCCCATCAAATGGTGGTGGTTTAGATGCATGGGTTCCCTCCAAGTTAAGGTTGTTGAGTAGGCCATCCCCCATCCTTCAAAACCTGTTAAGGATCCTTGAAGACCTGCTTTGATACCAATTAAAAGATCTAAGGGGGGTGAATAGAGCTTTTTGATAATTAAAAAATAATTAACCAATTAAACCAAGTAGGAGGAAATAAGGAAGACAAAATGATGTAGAGTGGTTCCTACCTTTAAAATCAAAGGTATTCGGTCCACTACCCAATTGTTTGCAACTGGGATTTTGGAAGCAATTTATTTTATTACCTCGCGAGGATGTTACATAAAATACAATTACTTTCCTTCTACATCATTGAAGTAGCCTTCACCTGAAGTAGCCTTAGCCTCCTTGAAGTAGCCTTCTGAAGTAACCCCAAGTCCTTGAAGCCATCTTCACCACCTTGTGGAAGATCCACCCCCTTGAAGCATCCCTCTCCACTAAGAAGTAGC